>WNGS01004511.1:15866495-15883927 GCA_020271785.1 Procambarus virginalis | reverse complement strand
TTCTATAACTTATTTAAAAATGTTCTAAGCAAAGCACAGGAACGTAGTATACCATAGCAAACTGAATAGATCTAATATCTAATAGATCTAATATATCTCAAATAATAATGACCCGAATAATTTTAACTCCAATAAAAAAAAATTGACCTCATACATAATGAAATGGGTAGCTTTATCATTTCATAAGAAAAAAACTTAGAGAAAATATATTAATTCATGAAAACTGGCTTATTAGGCAAATCGGGCCATGCATAGTAGGCTGAAAAGTGCATTCTGGTTCTAGGTACGACATATATATATATATATATATATATATATATATATATATATATATATATATATATATATATATATATATATATTAGTATATTTTGGTAGCAGTCTTTCCTGTAGACATATATTATTAAATATGACCGAAAAAGTAAGATTATAATTCTAACACGAATTTTCCCAATATTTCTAATGTTTCTTTTCACTGTCGATGGTAATTGAAAAATCAGTTCTCCAAAATTCATTTTTATTTCTAGTCTGACGCGACACTTGAACGCGTTTCGTAATAACTTATTACATCTTCAAAGACCTTAATTTACACACACACAACTATAACCTGCAAACACTAAAGAGATTTCTTACTATGCTATAATTCAAACGGCTTTTCATTTTATATACCTGCATTTGGGTGAGGTGATATGTTACAACAGTTCTGGATGAGGTGAACAACACTACAAGAGTGTCACCCACGTACTGCAAATACAAATAATCACCAACTGAACCTAAACACCTAACCTAACCTACGCCTAAATATACATAGAAATTTAATTTTTAACAATACTAACATTTATATAAGGACAAACCAATTTTTAATAGTATGTTAAAATTGATAATGCGTCTGGGAAGGGGGTATGGCTGCCGCTTTAACGAGCCTGGCCTGACGACGAGTTGCACAAAACAATGGCCTAATTCTCGTTAATACAACTCTAATTCCCACTGTTTTTGTTCTTTAAGTAAAACACTATTTGTGGCTGAACTATATTTCAAACTTTCCTGGAGGGTTATTAAGTTATTACGATATATTTCGTAAATAACTTTTTTGTTTTCATAGCAACTTTAATCATTTTTGACCAAGACTGTGTCTGGCCTATATGAACCTATGTGAACTATATGTTCAAACTTTCCTGGAGGGTTATTAAGTTCATCATAATAGCCCACTAACCAACCATTAGTGTTCTTTAGTGTTGAACATAGTCCAGAACTACTGTAAACTGTCAGTGTGTATACACCGAGGAGCAGAGTACCCCTCTCCGTGCTCACACCCTTGTTTAGTAGTCCACAGCTCGTACTGGAGTGCATGTGTGCTACTGGTCACTTGAGGATCCGGCAGCAGTGTGGAGAACCCATCACCCAGGTAAGTGGTTAGTGGTTCAGCTGCTGGTCGAGAGACTCCTGTGGGTCCCTCGTTAGTTTGTGAGGCTCAAGACGTCGTGGTCTTGTCCTCAAGACTACACAATGCCTTGTAAGCTTCTTCATATTAAGTCGTGACGGTGAAGAGATAGGCTACGGATGTGAATTAGTCGTACGCTATATACTAACGTGTCCTTGTACTTCTATACTGCATGCTAACTCTCTCTTTGTAATGACTATATTCAGGCGATGAGTCACAATTACGTAGCCAAAGTATGTTGACCAGACCACACACTAGAAGGTGAAGGGACGAATGTGTTTGCCAACACATTCGACTTGAGAATGGTCAAGGACGGACCGAAACGTCGTCGTCCCTTCACCTTCTAGTGTGTGGTCTGGTCAACATTACTCTATTATCTTGAAGGCTGGTCAACCTTGGGAGAGTTACTATGGCAGCGACACTTAGCGACCAACCAGCAAGTGTACGTAACACCTCAATATAGTTTAGGACCCAAGTAAACTTTGAGTGTACGTATACTGAGAAGTGTGGAACACTTCCGGGTGTATGTATCACATCCACACTGGATGAGGTTATTCAGGCCACCACAGTAGTTAAGTGACCAACCAGCAAGCGTATTCAGTCGCCCACAACCCCATGGCAGGTAACCCACACATTATACCATGTAGGCCTCACGATAATGTACTAACGAAATCTATTATAATTATAATCATAAAATAATTATAGCTAGTGGCAATAATAATAATGTTAGAATTATTTTTACAACAGGTTACTTACTCTTACCATATGAGACTGTAACCCCAGTAAGATTACAAGAGCCTCACCATATGAGACTGTACCCCCCAGTAAGATTACAAGAGCCTCACCATATGAGACTGTAACCCCAGTAAGATTACAAGAGCCTCACCATATGAGACTGTACCCCCAGTAAGATTACAAGAGCCTCACCATATGAGACTGTACCCCCCAGTAAGATTACAAGAGCCTCACCATATGAGACTGTAACCCCAGTAAGATTACAAGAGCCTCACCATATGAGACTGTACCCCCAGTAAGATTACAAGAGCCTCACCATATGAGACTGTAACCCCAGTAAGATTACAAGTGCCTCACCATATGAGACTGTACCCCCCAGTAAGATTACAAGAGCCTCACCATATGAGACTGTACCCCCCAGTAAGATTACAAGAGCCTCACCATATGAGACTGTACCCCCCAGTAAGATTACAAGAGCCTCACCATATGAGACTGTACCCCCCAGTAAGATTACAAGAGCGTTGAAATCTCCACCTTGAATAAACTGTGTGTGCCTAAGCCCGGCTTAAGTCTCTGTCTCGCAATGTTCGTTTCCGTTCACGATTTTACCTCAAAAGCGACCTAAAAGTTTTGACAAATGAGAAGCAACCCGAGGCCTTCCCCCCCCCCCCCCATAATAGACTCGTACCAAATGAGTATATTGTATAATAATGACGGACAAGCCAGGGACATTTGGAGAATAAAGAATTAATTGCATTTCAAAAGAGAAATTTCACACCTGATTACATGCTCAGTGATCTTTGGTGGACTTTTTCCATGGCGGTGGTGGAGACATCTGCCGGCGGGACTGCCACCAGTCCTCTATAACCTGTTTATTCTTCCCCGCCTCCTTTGCTATAATGATCTTGAACATATCAAGTGAAAGATAAAATAAGTTATACATTTTTATTTGCATCTCGAGGTCCAACAAGAGACTTAAATGAGGTACAAAATTGATTTGGGGGAAAGATTATTTTAGGCGGGAGTGCGAGGTGGAGGCGGGCGGCCGGCTCATTCCTGGGCGCTCCTAATGTACAATTCATAGTGCCTAATGCCTCTTTTGTAGCCGGGCGGGCTGCGCACTTCACACTTCATGTGTTTGATGGCAACCCACTCAAGCTTACGGGATTCGAACCCCTGGACTCGCTTTCATCTACGCCTCTGTTTGCCAACACCATTACGTCAGAGGAACTACCACACCGGAAAGCTCATGGGAAGGATTATGAGGAGGGGGACCCGGTACCAAGTTGACGGCCATGGAGTCATGGAAATTGAGTGCCCAAATGAGCCATAGAGACGTTAGAAAGAATTTTTTCAGTGTCAGAGTAGTAGACAAATGGAATGCATTAGGAGGTGATGTGGTGAAGGCTGACTCCATACACAGCTTCAAGTGTAGATATGATAGAGCCCAGTAGGCTCAGGAACCTGTACATTAGTTGACTGACAGTTGAAAGGCGGGACCAAAGAGCCAGAGCTCAACCCCCCGCAAGCACAACTAGGCAACTAGGTAAGTACACACACACACACACCACTTCCTTCATATTGTGGAGAGAATGTGTCTAAATGAAGACTTAACGCCCGAGGTCAACAAAGACGAGTGTGTGTGTGTATTTAAGGTATGTTGTATGAAGACTGGTGCTGGGGGGGGGGGAGCGTCACATACTTGGTGTGCTTACCCCCGACTATGTCAATGGGTCCCCCAGGGGTCCCCCAGGGGTCCCCCAGG
Source organism: Procambarus virginalis (assembly GCA_020271785.1). Lineage (NCBI taxonomy): Eukaryota > Metazoa > Arthropoda > Malacostraca > Decapoda > Cambaridae > Procambarus > Procambarus virginalis. The sequence continues at coordinate 15,879,986 of WNGS01004511.1, read as the reverse complement.
GGTCCTCCCCCAGCGGGGGTCTTCACGCTTCATGCTTCTTTTACTGTTGGTTCTTCAACGTCGTTTGAGGTCAATTTATTCCACGCTCGGGGACTGTCACCAGTGGTTACTGACCGGCGGGTAACCCTTGCTTTCTTATTGTCAGAGATTCGGAAAGTTATATTTCGTGAAGTAAAGAACATCAGTTTTGATTTAGTTCATATATTATGCAGCGCCATTCCCACCCTTTCAGCATCATAACAAGAGCTGGGCAGTAGTGGGAAATATTACAGAGGCACATAATGGGCTCAGGGACTGAACACCCACAATTCATCACGCTGAATAAGTTACGATCTCGATAAGCTAGTTGTGCAGTTTTGTGTATATACTATTAAGCTTTTTATACCGCAATTGGTTCAAGAACTGCACCACAACAATCTTTAAGCTGAACAATTTACATCTATGGTGAGCCAGTTACATGTAGTTTCATTTACCAGTGATGCCTCCACCCCCCCCCCCCCCGTCTACCAGTGTGGGGGGGGGGGAATTTCAATCATGCTCACACACCGTCAACAGTGACCAAACGTTGCCATACTTGGCTAAGATTTCTGGCAGCACATCATTTTGAATGAGATATTTACACTAGAGAACATCATAACAAAATTAAAAATCACCTCTCACCCATTCAGATTTAAGCGCATGTCAGCTTACGTAGGAAGCTTGAGGGAAGTGTCTGGTAGTTAATATATCCCCAGATGGGGAGGTTCGCCCCCTATTACCCCCCAAGGGAGGGGCCCAGGGCCGCTCCCTTGGGGGGGGGGGTCCGGATTACATCTGTCTGTGAGGAATTCCGATGCAAATATCTCACATTTTCATTGGTGGTGAATGAGGCTACTGAAGCGGCGGGCACCATTCATTCCTTTATCCTTTTTTACCAGATTGCGCGTATAACGAGCTTAACATTAGCGGTGTTGCAAGATGGAGGTATTTAACTTCTCTTGCAATATATTGCATCGTGTGTCGGTGTAATTGATTAGTCTAGAGGACACGTCTTGGCGAGAGAAATATAAATGTGTGGTGCAGGGGGCCTGCTGTACCTACAGCTGGCTGTGTGTGGTGCAGGGGGCTGCTGTACGTACAGCTGGCTGTGTGGTGCAGGGGGCCTGCTGTACGTACAGCTGGCTGTGTGGTGCAGGGAGCCTGCTGTACGTACAGCTGGCTGTGTGGTGCAGGGGGGCCTGCTGTACCTTCAGCTGGCTGTGGTGCAGGGGGCTTGCTGTACGTACAGCTGCCTGTGTGTGGTGCAGGTGGCCTGCTGTACGTACAGCTGGCTGTGTGGTGCAGGGGGCCTGCTGTACCTACAGCTGGCTGTGGTGCAGGGGGCCTGCTGTACGTACAGCTGGCTGTGTGGTGCAGGGGGCCTGCTGTACGTACAGCTGGCTGTGGTGCAGGGGGCCTGCTGTACGTACAGCTGGCTGTGGTGCAGGGAGCCTGCTGTACCTACAGCTGGCTGTGTGTGGTGCAGGGGGCCTGCTGTACGTACAGCTGGCTGTGTGTGGTGCAGGGGGGCTGCTGTACCTACAACTGGCTGTGGTGCAGGGGGGGCTGCTGTACCTACAACTGGCTGTGGTGCAGGGGGCCTGCTGTACCTTCATCTGGCTGTGTGTGGTGCAGGGGGCCTGCTGTACCTACAGCTGGCTGTGTGGTGCAGGGGGCCTGCTGTACGTACAGCTGGCTGTGTGTGGTGCAGGGGGGCTGCTGTACGTACAGCTGGCTGTGGTGCAGGGGGCCTACTGTACGTACAGCTGGCTGTGGTGCAGGGGGCCTGCTGTACGTACAGCTGGCTGTGGTGCAGGAGGCCTGCTGTACGTACAGCTGGCTGTGGTGCAGGGGGCCTGCTGTACGTACAGCTGGCTGTGGTGCAGGGGGCCTGCTGTACCTACAGCTGGCTGTGGTACAGGGGGCCTGCTGTACGTACAGCTGGCTGTGTGGTGCAGGGGGTCAGCTGTACCTACAGCTGGCTGTGGTACAGGGGGCCTGCTGTACCTACAGCTGGCTGTGGTACAGGGGGCCTGCTGTACGTACAGCTGGCTGTGTGGTGCAGGGGGCCTACTGTACCTACAGCTGGCTGTGTGTGTGGTGCTGGGGGCCTGCTGTACCTTCAGCTGGCTGGGTGTGGTGCAGGGGGTCTGCTGTACCTACAACTGGCTGTGTGTGGTGCAGGGGGCCTGCTGTACCTACAGCTGGCTGTGTGGTGCAGGGGGCCTGCTGTACCTACAGCTGGCTGTGTGGTGCAGGGGGCCTGCTGTACCTACAGCTGGCTGTGTGGTGCAGGGGGTCAGCTGTACGTACAGCTGGCTGTGTGGTGCAGGGGGCCTACTGTACCTACAGCTGGCTGTGTGTGGTGCTGGGGGCCTGCTGTAGCTTCAGCTGGCTGGGTGTGGTGCAGGGGGTCTGCTGTACCTACAACTGGCTGTGTGTGGTGCAGGGGGCCTGCTGTACCTACAGCTGGCTGTGTGGTGCAGGGGGCCTGCTGTACATACAACTGGCTGTGTGTGTGGTGCAGGGGGGCTGCTGTACCTACAGCTGGCTGTGTGGTGCAGGGGGCCTGCCGTACCTACAGCTGGCTGTGTGGTGCAGGGGGCCTGCTGTACCTTCAGCTGGCTGTGTGGTGCAGGGGGCCTGCTGTACCTTCAGCTGGCAGTGTGGTGCAGGGGGCCTGCTGTACCTACAGCTGGCTGTGTGTGGTGCAGGGGGCCTGCTGTACCTACAGCTGGCTGTGTGTGGTGCAGGGGGCTGCTGTACCTACAGCTGGATGTGTGTGTGGTGCAGGGGGGCTGCTGTACCTACAGCTGGCTGTGTGTGTGGTGCAGGGGGGCTGCTGTACCTACAGCTGGCTGTGTGTGGTGCTGGGGGCCTGCTGTACATTCAGCTGGCTGTGTGTGGTGCAGGGGGCCTGCTGTACCTACAGCTGGCTGTGTGTGTGGTGCAGGGGGCTGCTGTACCTACAGCTGGCTGTGTGTGTGGTGCAGGGGGTCTGCTGTACCTACAGCTGGCTGTGTGTGTGGTGCAGGGGGGGCTGCTGTACCTACAGCTGGCTGTGTGAGGTGCAGGGGGCCCTGCTGTACCTACAACTGGCTGTGTGGTGCAGGGGGCCTGCTGTACCTACAGCTGGCTGTGTGTGGTGCAGGGGGCTGCTGTACCTACAGCTGGCTGTGTGTGGTGCAGGGGTGAGGTCTGCTGTACCTACAGCTGGGGTGTGTGTGGTGCAGGGGGCTGCTGTACCTACAGCTGGCTGTGTGTGGTGCAGGGGAGGTCTGCTGTACCTACAGCTGGCTGTGTGGTGCAGGGGGGCTGCTGTACCTACAGCTGGCTGTGTGTGTGGTGCAGGGGGCTGCTGTACCTACAGCTGGCTGTGTGTGGTGCAGGGGGCTGCTGTACCTACAGCTGGCTGTGTGGTGCAGGGGGGCTGCTGTACCTACAGCTGGCTGTGTGTGGTGCAGGGGGCTGCTGTACCTACAGCTGGCTGTGTGTGGTGCAGGGGGCCTGCTGTACCTACAGCTGGCTGTGTGTGGTGCAGGGGGTCTGCTGTACCTACAGCTGGCTGTGTGTGGTGCAGGGGGCCTGCTGTACCTACAGCTGGCTGTGTGTGGTGCAGGGGGTCTGCTGTACCTACAGCTGACTGTGTGAGGTGCAGGGGGTCTGCTGTACCTACAGCTGGCTGTGTGTGTGGTGCAGGGGGCTGCTGTACCTACAGCTGGCTGTGTGTGGTGCAGGGGGTCTGCTGTACCTACAGCTGGCTGTGTGTGTGGTGCAGGGGGCTGCTGTACCTACAACTGGCTGTGTGTGGTGCAGGGGGTCTGCTGTACCTACAGCTGGCTGTGTGAGGTGCAGGGGGCCTGCTGTACCTACAGCTGGCTGTGTGTGGTGCAGGGGGCCTGCTGTACCTACAACTGGCTGTGTGGTGCAGGGGGCCTGCTGTACCTACAGCTGGCTGTGTGTGGTGCAGGGGGCTGCTGTACCTACAGCTGGCTGTGTGTGGTGCAGGGGGCTGCTGTACCTACAGCTGGCTGTGTGTGTGGTGCAGGGGGCTGCTGTACCTACAGCTGGCTGTGTGTGTGCAGGGGCTGTGCAGGGGGCCTGCTGTACCTACAGCTGGCTGTGTGTGGTGCAGGGGGCCTGCTGTACCTACAGCTGGCTGTGTGTGTGGTACAGGGGGGCTGCTGTACCTACAGCTGGATGTGTGTGTGGTGCAGGGGGGCTGCTGTACCTACAGCTGGCTGTGTGTGTGGTGCAGGGGGCTGCTGTACCTACAGCTGGCTGTGTGTGGTGCTGGAGGCCTGCTGTACATTCAGCTGGCTGTGTGTGGTGCAGGGGGCCTGCTGTACCTACAGCTGGCTGTGTGTGTGGTGCAGGGGGCTGCTGTACCTACAGCTGGCTGTGTGTGTGGTGCAGGGGGTCTGCTGTACCTACAGCTGGCTGTGTGTGTGGTGCAGGGGGCTGCTGTACCTACAGCTGGCTGTGTGTGGTGCTGGGGGCTGCTGTACATTCAGCTGGCTGTGTGTGGTGCAGGGGGCTGCTGTACCTACAGCTGGCTGTGTGGTGCAGGGGGCTGCTGTACCTACAGCTGGCTGTGTGTGGTGCAGGGGGTCTGCTGTACCTACAGCTGGCTGTGTGTGTGGTGCAGGGGGGCTGCTGTACCTACAGCTGGCTGTGTGAGGTGCAGGGGGCCCTGCTGTACCTACAACTGGCTGTGTGGTGCAGGGGGCCTGCTGTACCTACAGCTGGCTGTGTGTGGTGCAGGGGGCTGCTGTACCTACAGCTGGCTGTGTGTGGTGCAGGGGTGAGGTCTGCTGTACCTACAGCTGGCTGTGTGTGTGGTGCAGGGGGCTGCTGTACCTACAGCTGGCTGTGTGGTGCAGGGGGCTGCTGTACCTACAGCTGGCTGTGTGAGGTGCAGGGGGCTGCTGTACCTACAGCTGGCTGTGTGTGTGGTGCAGGGGTCTGCTGTACCTACAGCTGGCTGTGTGTGGTGCAGGGGTCTGCTGTACCTACAGCTGGCTGTGTGTGGTGCAGGGGGTCTGCTGTACCTATAGCTGGCTGTATGAGGTGCAGGGGGCTGCTGTACCTACAGCTGGCTGTGTGTGGTGCAGGGGGCTGCTGTACCTACAGCTGGCTGTGTGTGGTGCAGGGGGCTGCTGTACCTACAGCTGGCTGTGTGGTGCAGGGGGTCTGCTGTACCTACAGCTGGCTGTGTGGTGCAGGGGGTCTGCTGTACCTACAGCTGGCTGTGTGTGGTGCAGGGGGTCTGCTGTACCTACAGCTGGCTGTGTGTGGTGCAGGGGGCCTGCTGTACCTACAGCTGGCTGTGTGGTGCAGGGGGTCTGCTGTACCTACAGCTGGCTGTGTGTGGTGCAGGGGGCTGCTGTACCTACAGCTGGCTGTGTGTGTGGTGCAGGGGGCTGCTGTACCTACAGCTGGCTGTGTGTGGTACAGGGGGCTGCTGTACCTACAGCTGGCTGTGTGTGGTGCAGGGGCTGCTGTACCTACAGCTGGCTGTGTGTGTGGTGCAGGGGGCTGCTGTACCTACAGCTGGCTGTGTGTGGTGCAGGGGGTCTGCTGTACCTACAGCTGGCTGTGTGAGGTGCAGGGGGCCTGCTGTACCTACAGCTGGCTGTGTGTGTGGTGCAGGGGGCCTGCTGTACCTTCAGCTGGCTGTGTGTGGTGCAGGGGGCCTGCTGTACCTACAGCTGGCTGTGTGTGTGGTGCAGGGGACCTGCTGTACCTACAGCTGGCTGTGTGTGTGGTGCAGGGGGCCTGCTGTACCTTCAGCTGGCTGTGTGTGGTGCAGGGGGCCTGCTGTACCTACAGCTGGCTGTGTGTGGTGCAGGTGAGCTGCTGTACCTACAGCTAGCTGTGTGTGTGGTGCAGGGGGCCTGCTGTACCTTCAGCTGGCTGTGTGTGTGGTGCAGGGGGCCTGCTATACCTTCAGCTGGCTGTGTGGTGCAGGGGGCCCTGCTGTACCTACAGCTGGCTGTGTGTGGTGCAGGGGGCCTGCTGTACCTACAGCTGGCTGTGTGGTGCAGGGGGCCTGCTGTACCTACAGCTGTCTGTGTGTGTGGTGCACATGTTAACACGTGTCCGACGCATGCGCGAGGTCCTTCCACATGAAGTGTGTCCTCCTGTGCGAAGCCCTTCCAGGTGGAGTTGCCTCACCTGCCGAGCGAGTGAGTGGCAACTGAGTGCTCGCCCCACGTGGACGTCAAGGCAGACAAGAGCTGGAGGTCCTCCACTCTTGGAGAACGTCCTTATCCCCAAGCGCTACGAGTCCTCGAATTCTTTTGGACTCTGAGGCGGCCAAGTGGTTATCGTCCTTGGGCACCGCGCTTTCCTGTGTGGCAGACGGCAGCGGCCTCTTGGGGTACCCCACGGGGCGTCCTTATCTCATACTCCAAGTTATTAATCCATTTTCCACTTGGAGGAGCAGAGAGAGGTACGGGTGAGCAGTCTCTCTCCTGCACTTGTTGGGCACTTGAGCTGCTACAAGCAACGACTGCGATTTGAAATTTACTGAATACTGTTTTGTGTCGTTTGCCAATAGTTACCAAAATGTTTGCATTGTTGAAGTGACTGTTTTGGTTGCCAATCTCTTCCCCATAAGAACTCATTTTTTTATTATTATAATTCTTTTGGCTAAATAGTTCCGTTCGTACAAAGGAATAACAGGCAAGTTGTCACTTTTGGCATATCTGTTTTGGTTTTCGAATTCCATTGTCGAGGGACAGAAACCTTGCTAGATTTATCGAGGTTCCTCTAGGACTCAACTACTGACCTTCCCCTATAACAGTTGCCTGAGTTACAGCTACCAATTTGCTGCTAGGTTAAGAGAGGCATCAGGTGGAAGAATATGCGCCCGAACGTCAGTTGTGAATTGAGTGTCCGTACCAATGCACCACAGTCGTCCTAAAGAAATGGTATTTTGTGGATGAGGTAAAATACACACAAACCAGCCACACTTTGTGTTAGAGAGTTCCAATGTGTCTGAAGGAGTTTTGTAATCATGATTTGTAATAAAATTAACTTTATTATGGTTGTGTGAGGTGGGAGGGGGGGGGAGGCCCTGTCTATTTTGTTTGGTAGCTTGAGGCATAAACCGTGGCCAGGAATTCCACTTCAGAAGTGAGTACTCGCAGGTAGACGTAATTTGTGTGCTGTAAGGTGTTGTAAACGCTCTTTTTATCTTGGTCATCTGTGACCCTCCGCAGACATGATAACTTCCTATTGTAAGTTGAGTCTCTCGCGTGTATAATAAAGAACAGATTTTCCTTTAGACAGCCGACCCACATATCTGACGACATACAAAGTGTTGACATGCACGAGTTTTCCTTCTCTCTGTTATATTAATTGTGAATAAATGTTATTGTCAAGCCTTATAAGAGGACAGTATATTTCATGTCTGTGGGATAGTTTTGTACTCTAGTGGTCTACGACCTCAAGGCGGTCCCAGGCTAGAGGGTGCGTGGTTGCTGCAGTAGGACAGAGGCGATTGGGACACATTTCAGTTCACCTGGGATTGTTAAGTCTGCAGACACTAACAATGTTCTCTGCTGTCACGTTAGGGACTCTAAACGTCCTATAGATTGATCGTCTTCTAAAAAAAAATCTTTCCTGCCTCTGCTCTTCACAGACGCCGTCTTATCGAACCTGCTCAGATACACAACATGCTCAACATTACCCCTTAGACCTGGCCTTGTTGCTGTTAGACTCTTCCCTTTCACAGTTCACACTTTAATGCTCCAGCCTTCTTAACGAACGTGACCTGACTTAGCTTTAGCCTCTCTTGCCTTTCTTTCTCTTACGTTGAGAAGAGGCTTTGACTGAAGCGTAGAAATAGCCTAAAGTACGCTCTATCCTTACTTGAACTTCATCTTTGTCTCTTCGCCATTTTGCCTCCTGCAATTTTCTTTATTATTTATTTTTTACGTTTTAATTTTTCCAACTTTTTCTTATAGTTATAACTTACTCATATTTTTCTCTCACTTCTAACCGCTCCTATATCATACTTTATTCTCTTAATTTTTACTTATCATCCCACTTTTCACCTTTATCTCACTCTCTTGCCTTATAAATTGTGTATCATCACACAACATGATAATGGTCCAGGTTAAGACAGGCATCGTTTCTGTCCAGGTCGGACAGAAACGTCGTCAGTTCTTCATTTTCAGATTTGTGGTCTGTGAGTGAGGTCACCAGCTGCTTTGTTGTCACACATCGTCTCTTCAGCGAGCAGTATATAGGTACCCGGGAGTTACACGACTGTTGTGGCTTGCATCCTGAGCAAGGGGGGGAGAGAGCAGTTGGCCAAGGGGGACCCCTGGAATAAGCCGACGTACGATCTTTCTGTTCCCGACAACGGTAAACCAGGTGTGGGGGCTAGCCTAGGCAACGGTAACTTGCCAACGTTATCCCAAAATTAATTTATTTTACGGCTGTATTAACCTGATTTTAATCATCTCGTATTTCCTTTAAAAATCACCAGCGTGGGCAAAAGTGTCTGGCATTAGCTTAGTAATAAGCATCCCTCATCGCATTTAATAATTAATGGAAAAAATGTTGATAAATCCGTTCCCTTCCCCTTGAATTTGTCAGCAGTTTGCTTTTACCGTGGGGGATCAGTGATCAATATTTGGGGTAATGCTTGCCGCTCTGTTCGCCTTGCTGGGGCCGGCTGGCTACCTATTTATAAAGAGGAAATTTTATCGGTGATATATAGTTTAATGCTAGGCTATTAGAAATTAGCCAAATGTGTGAATTAGATGCGCTTCATTGGATGTTAAAAATATTGCTGTGCGGGGCCCCACCCCCCCCCCACACACACACACACACACACACACACACACACACACACACACACACACACACACACACACACACACACACACACACACAAGTCACTGGCAACAAGTCACTGGCAACAGGGGAACTGCCAGATATTTGGAAAGCAGCTAACGTAGTCCCGATATACAAGAAAAGGGATAGACAGGAGGCACTGAACTACAGGCCAGTGTCCCTAACCTGCATACCATGCAAGCTGATGGAGAAGATTGTGCGAAAAAAACTAGTGGAGCATCTGGAGCGAAGGAACTTTGTAACACAGCACCAACATGGGTTCAGGGATGGCAGGTCCTGCCTCACAGGGTTACTTGAATTCTACGACCAGGCAACAAAAATAAGGCAAGAAAGAGAAGGGTGGGCAGACTGCATATTTTTAGATTGTCAAAAAGCCTTTGATACAGTGCCACACAAGAGGCTAGTGCGAAAGTTGGAGATGCAGGCTGGAGTGAAAGGGAAGGTACTCCGGTGGATAGAGGAGTACCTAAGCAACAGGAGACAACGAGTCTGTGTGAGGGGTGAAGTCTCAGATTGGCGAGACGTTACAAGTGGAGTCCCGCAGGGGTCAGTCCTTGGACCTATACTGTTTCTGGTATATGTAAATGATCTCCCAGAGGGTATAGATTCGTTCCTCTCAATGTTTGCCGACGATGCAAAAATTATGAGGAGGATTGAAACAGGATGATAGTAGGAGGCTACAAGATGACCTAGATAGACTGAGTGAATGGTCCAACAAATGGCTGTTGAAGTTCAACCCAAGTAAATGCAAAGTAATGAAACTAGGCAGTGGATACAGGAGACCAGACACAGGATACAGAATAGGGGATGAAGTACTTAATGAAACAGAGAGAAAGATCTAGGAGTTGATATCACACCAAACCTGTCTCCTGAAGCCCACATAAAGAGAATAACGTCTGCGGCATATGCGAGGCTGGCTAACATCAGAACAGCGTTCAGGAACCTGTGTAAGGAATCATTCAGAATCTTGTACACCACATATGTAAGACCAATCCTGGAGTACGCAGCCCCAGCATGGAGCCCGTACCTTGTCAAGCACAAGACGAAGCTGGAAAAAGTCCAAAGGTATGCTACTAGACTAGTCCCAGAACTAAGAGGCATGAGTTATGAGGAAAGGCTGCGGGAAATGCAACTTACGACCCTGGAAGACAGAAGAGTAAGGGGGGACATGATCACAACCTACAAAATCCTCAGGGGAATTGACCGGGTAAACAAGGATGAACTATTCAACACTGGAGGGGCGCGAACAAGGGGACACAGGTGGAAGCTGAGTACCCAAATGAGCCACAGAGACATTAGAAAGAACTTTTTCAGTGTCAGGGTAGTTAGTAAATGGAATGCACTAGGCAGTGATGTGGTGGAGGCTGACTCCATACACAGTTTCAAATGTAGATATGATAGAGCCCAGTAGGCTCAGGAAACTGTACACCAGTTGATTGACAGTTGAGAGGCGGGACCAAAGAGACAAAGCTCAACCCCCGCAAGCACAATTCGGTGAGTACAATTCGGTGAGTACACAGGGGGGGGCCTCGCGGCTGAATGGACATTGCTCTGGACTCGTAGTCCTAAGGGCCCAGGTTCAATCCCCGGCAGAGGCAGAAACAAAATGGACAGGTTTTTTCACCCTGGTGATCCTTTTCACCTAGCAATAAATAGGTACATGGGAGTTAGACAGCTGCTACGGGCTACTTCCTGGGATGTGTGTGTGTGTGTGTGCGTGATTAAGCGAAATATATGTAGTAGTCATAATAGAGGAAAAATAAATTGGTTAAAAAGGCGAGGTCCAAGAGTTAATACCTCAATTCTGCAGATACACACATTTAATACAAATAGTAAATACACACACACACACCACACACACACACACACACACACACACACACACACACACACACACACACACACACACACACACACACCACGAGCGTAGCTCTCATCCTGTAATCACACTTAGGTAATTACACACCAGAACTGCCCATTATGTATATAAACGGTCTACCAGATGGAATACAGAATTATATGAACATGTTTGCTAATGATGACAATATACTAGGGACGATAAGAAACTTAGACGCCTGCCATGCTGGACAGAGTAAGTGTATGGAGCAGCACCTGGCAAATGGAGTTTAATATGAATACCTGTCACGTTTTGAAATATGGGATAGGAGAAAATAGGCCACACACACACACACACACACACACACACACACACACACACACACACACACACACACACACACACACACACACACACACACACACACACACACACACACACACACACACACACACACACACACACACACACACACACACACACACATCACACACACACATACACACACACACACACACACACACACACACACACACACACACACACACACACACACACACACACACACACACACACACACACACACACATCACACACACACATCACACACACACATCACACACACACATGTTACTAATCAGCAACCCTATTTTCAGACTAATGCAACGACATGCCACTAAGTGGCTCCCAGAACTGAAGGGCAAGAGCTACGAGGAGAGGTTAGTGGCATTAAATATGCAAAAACTAGAAGATAGAAGAAAAAGAGAGGTGATATGATCACTACGTTCAAAATAGTAACAGGAATCGATAAAATTGATAGGGAAGAATTCCTGGGACCTGGAACTTTAAGAACAAGAGGTCATAGATTTAAACTAACGAAACAAAGCTGCCGGAGAAATATACGAAAATTCACTTTTGTAAACAGAGTGGTAGACGGTTGGAACAAATTAAGTGAGAAGGTGGTGGAGGCCAAGACCGTCAGTAGCTTCAAAGCGTTATATAACAAAGAGTGCTGGGGAGACGGGACACCACGAGCGTAGCTCTCATCCTGTAACTACAATTAGGTAATTACACTTAGGTAATTACACACACACACACACACACACACACACACACCACACACACACACACACACACACACACACACACACACACACACACACAACCTACAAATTATGTGAAAAAGCTTAAAGCATTATAATAAAGAAACAGATCTACGGGTGGTTCTGGAGAGTAATTCGTCGCTTGAAGACCACATAAAGAACATTGTGCGAGGAGCCTATATATATATAGTTTAATGCTAGGCTATTAGAAATTAGCCAAATGTGTAAATTAGATGCGCTTCATTGGATGTTAAAAATATTGCTATGCGGGGCCCCACCCCACACACACACACACACACACACACACACACACACACACACACACACACACACACACACACACACACACACACACACACACACACACACACACATCTAACTCCTGAGGCACATATAAATAGGATAACGACAGCAGCGTACTCTACACTGGCGAAAATTAGAACTTCATTCAGAAACCTAAATGAGGAGGCTTTTAGGGCGCTTTACACTGCATACGTGAGACCCGTCTTAGAGTATGCCGCGCCATCATGGAGCCCCCACCTGAAGAAACACATAAGGAAACTGGAGAAGGTTCAGAGGTTTGCGACGAGGCTTGTCCCAGAGTTACGAGGGAAGGGATATGAAGAGCGACTGAAGGAACTGAACCTTACGACACTAGAGAAAAGAAGGGAGAGAGGAGATATGATAGGGACATATAAAATACTCAGGGGAATTGACAAAGTGGAAATAGATGAAATGTTCACACGTAATAATAACAGAACGCGGGGACATGGGTGGAAACTGGAAACTCAGATGAGTCACAGAGATGTTAGGAAGTTTTCTTTTAGCGTGAGAGTAGTGGAAAAATGGAATGCACTTGGGGAACAGGTTGTGGAAGCAAATACTATTCATACTTTTAAGACTAGGTATGATAGGGAAATGGGACAGGAGTCATTGCTGTAAACAACCGATAGCTGGAAAGGCGGGATCCAAGAGTCAATGCTCGATCCTGCAAGCACAGATAGGTAAGTACAGATAGGTAAGTACACACACACACACGCACGGGGAGGGAGGCCTCGCGGCTGAATGGACATTGCTCTTTCCAACTATAGAATCGATTTTAAATACATGGATGGCAAAATATTAAAGAAACTGTTCACGATGTTTGTGAGACCAAAATTGGAATATGCAGCGGTTGTATGGTGCCCATATCTCAAGAAGCACATAAATAGGCTAAGAAAAGGTACAAAGACATACAACAACACGGCTTCCGGAACTGAGAAACAAGCGCTACGAAAAGCTAGAGGTATTAAATATGACACAGCTAGAAGACAGAAGAAAAAAGGAGATATGATCACTACCTGCAAAATAGTAACGGGAATCGACAAAATTAACGGAGAAGAATTCTTAAAATCTGTAACTTCAAGAACAAGAGGTCATAAGTTCAAGCTAAGGAAAGGAAGGTGCCGAAAAAAACACTAGAAAGTTCACGTCTATAAACAGACGGTTGGAACACGTTAGGTGGGAATGTGGTGGAGGCGAAAACCGTCAGTACTTTCAGAGCGTTATACGACAAAGAGTGCTGGGAAGACGGGACACCACGAGCGTAGCTCTCATCCTGTAAACTACTCTTAAGTAATTACACTTAGGTAATTACACACATGGCGCCCTCCCTTCTTACAA
>WNGS01004511.1:15846653-15858479 GCA_020271785.1 Procambarus virginalis | reverse complement strand
GGTCGGTGTGTTGGTGTAGGTGTGGCCCTGGGTGGGTGTGTTGGTGTAGGTGTGGCCCAGGGTGGCTGTGTTGGTGTAGGTGTGGCCCAGGGTGGCTGTGTTGGTGTAGGTGTGGCCCAGGGTGGCTGTGTTGGTGTAGGTGTGGCCCTGGGTGGGTGTGTTGGTGTAGGTGTGGCCCAGGGTGGCTGTGTTGGTGTAGGTGTGGCCCAGGGTGGCTGTGTTGGTGTAGGTGTGGCCCAGGGTGGGTGTGTTGGTGCAGGTGTGGCCCTGGGTGGGTGTGTTGGTGTAGGTGTGGCCCAGGGTGGCTGTGTTGGTGTAGGTGTGGCCCTGGGTGGGTGTGTTGGTGTAGGTGTGGCCCTGGGTGGGTGTGCTGGTGCAGGTGTGGCCCTGGGTGGGTGTGTTGGTGTAGGTGTGGCCCAGGGTGGGTGGTGTGGTGTAGGTGTGGCCCTGGGGGTGTGTTGTTGTAGGTGTGGCCCAGGGTGGGTGTTTGGTGTAGGTGGGTGGCCCTGGGTGGGTGTGTTGGTGTAGGTGTGGCCCAGGTTGGGTTTGTTGGTGTAGGTGTGGCCCGGGTGGGTGTGTTGGTGTAGGTGTTTGTGGCCAGGGTGGGTGTGTTGGTGTAGGTGTGGCCCTGGGTGGGTGTGTTGGTGTAGGTGTGGCCCTGGGGTGGTGTGTTGGTGTAGGTGTGGCCCAGGGTGGCTGTGTTGGTGTAGGTGTGGCCCAGGGTGGGTGTGTTGGTGTAGGTGTGGCCCAGGGTGGGTGTGTTGGTGTAGGTGTGGCCCTGGGTGGGTGTGTTAGTGTAGGTGTGGCCCAGGGTGGCTGTGTTGGTGTAGGTGTGGCCCAGGGTGGCTGTGTTGGTGTAGGTGTGGCCTGGGTGGGTGTGTTGGTGTAGGTGTGGCCCAGGGTGGCTGTGTTGGTGTAGGTGTGGCCCAGGGTGGCTGTGTTGGTGTAGGTGTGGCCCGGGGTGGGTGTGTGGTGTAGGTGTGGCCCAGGGTGGGTGTGTTGGTGTAGGTGTGGGCCCAGGGTGGGTGTGTTGTGTAGGTGTGGCCAGGGTGGGTGTGTTGGTGTAGGTGTGGCCCTGGGTGGGTGTGTTGGTGTAGGTGTGGCCCAGGGTGGCTGTGTTGGTGTAGGTGTGGCCCAGGGTGGCTGCGTTGGTGTAGGTGTGGCCCCAGGGTGGGTGTGTTGGTGTAGGTGTGGCCCAGGGTGGGTGTAAGACCTAAGTACTGGTGTTGCTCTGCACCTTGCCGCCCCTATCTCCACCGAGCACCGGTGTATTTGCGGCCAGGCACGGGCAGACCAATACGGCAGCCATGGTCTCATCTGTCGTAAGACACAGGGAAAGATTGCCAGACACGATGCAGTCAATGACATCATCAAGAGAAGTTTGGCTACAGCTGGGTGTCCAGCACAAAGGGAACCCCAGTTGTGCAGACCTGACAACAGCCAAAAACGCCCAGATGGAGTCACCCTGCAGCCATGGAGGGAAGGGCGCCTGACAGCTGAGTGGACAGCACTTCGGATTCGTAGTCCTGAGGTTCCGGGTTCGATCCACGGTGGAGGCCGAGACAAATGGGCAATAAGGAAAAAGGATCCTTGGTCGAGGACCGGGTCGCGGGGACGCTAAGCCTCGAAATCATCTCAAGATATCCTCAAGATAAGGTAAACAGGTCGTATGGGACTACACGTGTGCATCTACATAGGCTGATTGCTATCTACCTCACAGCACAGCTGAGGGAGGCGGGGCGGCCACCTTCAGGGAGACCCAAAAAACTAACAAGTACAGGGACCAAGAACGCTGTTACAGGTTCGTGCCGATAGGCTCTGAGACTCTGGGCGCCTGGGGTAAATGTGCCTTTAAGTTCCTGAAGGAGGTGGGCGAGGAACTCATTAGACAAACTAAAGACTCAAGAGCGGCCAGTTTCCTGTTCCAGAGTCTCAGTGTCAGGCTTCCAGACCACGGGCTTCCAGACCACGGGCTTGCAGACCACGGGCTTGCAGACCACGGGCTTCCAGACCATCGGCTTCCAGACCACGGGCTTCCAGACCACGGGCTTCTAGACCACGGGCTTCCGGACCACGGGCTTCCAGACCACGGGCTTCCAGACCACGGGCTTCCAGACCACGGGCCTCCACACCACGGGCTTTCAGACCACGGGCTTCCAGACCACGGGCTTCCAGACCACGGGCTTCTAGACCACGGGCTTGCAGTCCTCACGCTTACACCTGACAGCGCTAAATCACTCGTTATTTCCTGAAAGGACAGTTTGTTTAGGCTGGAAGGGAGGAGGGAGCGAGGGAAGTGTTGGCCTCCTGGTGGTCGAGAGTAACAATGAGCACCTCATTACTGTCTGTGGTATCACAGGATCTCTCTCCAACACCCGTCCACCACCACAACGAAAAGAGACACAAACGGCGTGAGAGACAAAGAAGTGATCGCTGTTATAAAGGTGGTTATTAACGTACCTTTGGAAATCTACAAATACGGAGTCAGAGTGGATACAAGGCGGGTGCTTGAGTGCCAGTCGATGTTAGTTGGTTCACTGGTATTGAGGATTACTAATGGCGCGGATATGAAAACAAATTCTAGAATTCGGCCCTGGGGGATTTGTGCGGCTCGCCCCGCACAAAATTTTCCCTGCATTGAAGACCACCTAAGAAGAGCAGAACTTCAGGAAAATCTGAAAGAAACCAAACTCATAAAAGGTCCTGGATTTGGTAGAGAAGCAGAGCCAGCCGCGTATCATGAACCTGGGCTATACCAGCGATAGTGACCTAGACGTTACTTGGAAAAGGTAATGACACGAAAGGAATATGACAGATGATCTATGGGTCATCCAATAATGTTAGCAGACTTCTAGATGTTACCACTGCTAGGCTTAGGCTCGGCTACAAGTACCTCTGGGAATTTGTAACATCTGCTGATGTAGATTGACTAAATGTAAACTCTGTCAGCAGAACTATTCGCATACNAACTGTTTAAACTAATACGCATGACGATATATCGTTGCAAATAGATCACCTACAAACACCATTAAGGCTGTGTGACCCTGAGACGCTCAGTTACATTAGAAAATATGGCTGTAGTGTCTGGTGGAGGCTGACTCCATACACAGTTTCAAGTGTAGATATGATAGAGCCCAGTAGGCTCAGAAACCTGTACATCTGTTGATTGACGGTTGAGAGGCAGGACTGATCCCGCGAGCACAAATAGGTAAGTATACTGTATGACCCATCCACTAGTGTGGAGGTCACTTATTACATACGTAACTGGCATGACATGATACATTCCACTATCGTCACCAAGAATCTTGACGGGGTTCCCCTAGCTAAGGGCCAGCCTTCACACGCGGGAGCAGCAGCAGCAGCACCAGCACCAACAGCACCAACAGTAACACCAGTAGCATCAGCAGCAGCACCAGCAGCAACACCAGCAGCAACAACAGCAGCAGCAGCAACAGCACCAGCAACAGCAACAGCAGCACCAGCAGTAACACCAGCAGCACCAACAGCAGCAGCAACAGCTCGTATTTCCAATTTTCCTGTTAAACTAACATGGGGCTCATTACAGTGGACTGCTGCCGACCCCACATCTGCACCACTGCTCTCTGCCTGCTGCTGCTGCTCCTGTTTTTTTGTCACTGTTTCCTCTAGCAGAAAGACACACATGTTTACTATATACATGTATGTGTGTATGAATGTATATCTGTCATAAGCGCGCGAGTATATACAACACACACAGTTGATTTAATCTACCAGTTAATTGACAGTTGAGAGGCGGGAACAAAGGGCCAGAGCTCAACCCCACAAGCACAAATAGTTGACATAGGTGAGTACACACACACACACACACACACACACACACACACACACACACACACACACACACACACACACACACACACACACACACACACACACACACACACACACACACACACACACAATCACCACACGCCTCACTGGTCCCGGCCAGATCACATTGCCACACTCTTGCGCAGCGCCAAGTCGCCCCGTTACCAACACTTGCACCATCTCGCCCCACAAACCCTGGCCCTGAGGAGGTGTCTCGGGTCTGCAGGAAGGAAGACCAGCCTCTGCCGGAGCGCCATGACCCCCACCACACCAAGGATTGATGTTCTCACACTACATTGGCCCTGAGTCATATTTTGGGCTCCCCCTTCCGTCCAGGACCGCTCGACTACGAAGAGGATTTCACGCAAGCTTGACACCAATTTTCCGAAGGTCCGCCCTTCTAACAAAAAACGGGGGTCAGACGGAGGTGGGGAGGGGGAACTGCGGAGAAAAAACTGTCGGCATGTTATTTGGTTGCGACTGTTTTTTAGGGATTTAAAGGGATAAATCCTTAGATTTTAAGGGATTTTCTCGTCAAAAAAATTTCGTGAGGGGCTTAATGTTCTCATGGTTACATGTATTCTATGTTATTACCGATGCATGTAAGTTTTTATAGGCATTTGAACTAAGTTGCGATTGCGACAAAGCCTTTGAATTTGTGTAAAAAAAAAAGCTATTTGGACATTTGTAATGGAATCTATACATTTACAGAATGGAGGTAAATGTTAAAAAAATACGATCGGGGGTAATAGGCCATATATATATATCAACCGAACGTCTTTTCATTTAGACGTTCCAACTTGGTGTGTAGTTCAGACTCAAGTTCAGACTTGAAAATATATAACGTTAATTCTCGAATTTTCAAATTTGTGGAGTTGATTGTCTAAGCCAGAATATATTAAATTAGAGTACAATTTATTTATTTATTTATTTATATATGTACAAGAAGGTACATTGGGATTGTGAGGATACATAGCATAGTAATTACAATCTTGTACAGCCACTAGTACGCGCAGCGTTTCGGGCAGGTAAATCCACACCATTGGCGTGGATTGGCGGCCAGCGGACCAATCCCGTTCTTCTCTCCCTCTATAGAGAATACAGCGGTTAATAAACTTATCCAGGAATGATTGACGAGATGAATAATTACAATGTTTGCGAGGCGAACAACAACAGTCAGGTATCTCCACGGCCGCCAGGCGCCCCTCGGCGTCTTGGAGGGAGGAGGCTGAGATGTGGGGGGGGGGG
This sequence comes from Procambarus virginalis, assembly GCA_020271785.1. Taxonomy (NCBI): domain Eukaryota; kingdom Metazoa; phylum Arthropoda; class Malacostraca; order Decapoda; family Cambaridae; genus Procambarus; species Procambarus virginalis. The sequence continues at coordinate 15,853,382 of WNGS01004511.1, read as the reverse complement.
GGAGGGGGTGTCCTTTGGTCCTCCTGCTGTCTCCACTGCTATGATATCTACACTACAGTGATATCTACCATACAATGATATCTACACTGCAATGATATCTACTATAATATCTAGACTACAATGATATTTATACTACAATTATATCTACACTACAATGATATCCACTATACAATGATATATACTACAATTATATGTACACTGCAATGATGTCCACTATAATATCTAGACTACAATGATATATATATATACTACAATTATATCTACATTACAAAGATACATTAAAATGATATATATACTACAAATCTATACTACAATGATATTTACACTACAATAGGACTCTACGATGATAGGGTCTCGTATAGGAGTTGGTTACACTACTTGTTTCTGAATCTCATATGTCGTTTATCTACTGGAAGCGAAATATGGATACAGTGCAAGTATTTCAGGTAATTTATCCATGGTAATAAGATAGGTTGTCATATCATACAGAGTGAGCTTAGATTTATCTCTAAATGGCTCAATTTTACTACAATCCAAGATATAGTGTTCGAGTGTGTGTCCCTGTCTTTGTCCACACACTTTACACTTTACTTCATCTAGATCCCTATACAAGCCGAACTGCCAGAGATACTTGTAGCCAAGTCTTATACGAGCTGTGACAACATCTGTTAGTCTACTGACTTTGTTACTTGCCCCGTACACATGTTTTACTTCACACATTTCATTGTGATGAACAATGGACCTGCTAGTTCCAGTTTGTACTGTTCTACTTTCTTCAGATCCATCCAGGAGTTCTCGTCTAATGACACTTTTAAGGGACCTATTTGATAACTCAAGATTCCGTTCTTGACCAAGTATAAGATGGTCTTGGCCGAGTATAAGATGGTCTTGGCCAAGTATGAGATGGTCTTGGCCGAGTATAAGATGGTCTTGGCCAAGTATAAGATGGTCTTGGCCGAGTATTAGATGGTCTTGGCCGAGTATATGATGATCTTGGCCAAGTATATGATGATCTTGGCCATGTATAAGATGATATTGGCCAAGTATAAGATGGTCTTGACCATGTATAAGATGGTCTTGGCCAAGTACAAGATGGTCTTGGCCGAGTATAAGATGGTCTTGGCCGAGTATATGATGGTCTTGGCTAAGTATAAGATGGTCTTGGCCGAGTATATGATGGTCTTGGCCAAGTATATGATGGTCTTGGCCAAGTATAAGATGGTCTTGGCAGAGTATAAGATGGTCTTGGCCAAGTATAAGATGGTCTTGGCCGAGTATAAGATGGTCTTGGCCAAGTATAAGATGGTCTTGGCCGAGTATATGATGGTCTTGGCCAAGTATAAGATGGTCTTGGTCAAGTATAAGATGGTCTTGGCCGAGTATATGATGGTCTTGGCCAAGTATATGATGGTCTTGGCTAAGTATAAGATGGTCTTGGCCAAGTATAAGATGGTCTTGGCCAAGTATATGATGGTCTTGGCCAAGTATATGATGGACTTGGCCGAGTATAAGATGGTCTTGGCCAAGTATAAGATGGTCTTGGCCAAGTATATGATGGTCTTGGCCAAGTATAAGATGGTCTTGGCCAAGTATAAGATGGTCTTGGCCGAGTATAAGATGGTCTTGGCCGAGTATAAGATGGTCTTGGCCAAGTATAAGATGGTCTTGGCCGAGTATAAGATGGTCTTGGCCGAGTATAAGATGGTCTTGGCCAAGTATAAGATGGTCTTGGCCGAGTATAAGATGGTCTTGGTCGAGTATTAGATGGTCTTGGCCGAGTATAAGATGGTCTTGGCCAAGTATAAGATGGTCTTGGCCGAGTATAAGATGGTCTTGGCCAAGTATAAGATGGTCTTGGCCGAGTATAAGATGGTCTTGGCCAAGTATAAGATGGTCTTGGCCAAGTATATGTTGGTCTTGGCCAAGTATAAGATGGTCTTGGCCAAGTATAAGATGGTCTTGGTCGAGTATATGATGGTCTTGGCCACCTGGTCCCATGGTGGACAGTCAGCCGGGGACACCCACCATCTCTGGGACACCCACCATCTCTGGGACACCCACCATCTCTGGGACACCCACCATCTCTGGGACACCCACCATCTCTGGGACACCCACCATCTCTGGGACACCCACCATCTCTGGGACACCCACCATCTCTGGGACACCCACCATCTCTGGGACACCCACCATCTCTGGGACACCCGACCATCTCTGGAACACCCGACCATCTCTGGGACACCGACCATCTCTGGGACACCCACCATCTCTGGAACACCCGACCATCTCTGGGACACCCGACCATCTCTGGAACACCCGACCATCTCTGGAACACCCGACCATCTCTGGAACACCCGACCATCTCTGGGACACCCGACCATCTCTGGAACACCCGACCATCTCTGGAACACCCGACCATCTCTGGAACACCCGACCATCTCTGGAACACCCGACCATCTCTGGAACACCCGACCATCTCTGGGACACCCGACCATCTCTGGGACACCCGACCATCTCTGGAACACCCGACCATCTCTGGAACACCCGACCATCTCTGGGACACCCGACCATCTCTGGGACACCCGACCATCTCTGGAACACCCGACCATCTCTGGGACACCCGACCATCTCTGGGACACTTTGTCACCTTCATTTCGTACATTTATGCATTTTGTGGCTCAGGATTACTGTTATTCAAGACCTCTTTTGTATTGATATTTTGACAATCACAGTGTGGCTCGTACCTGGTGTCTCTGTCATTATTATTACCGTCTGTGTCCACCACTCTGATGTATTACCTGGCGGTGGCTGGGACGTGAGGTATTACCTGGTGGTGGCTGGGACGTGAGGTATTACCTGGTGGTGGCTGGACGTGAGGCATTACCTGGTGGTGGCTGGGACGTGAGGTATTACCTGGTGGTGGCTGGGACGTGAGGCATTACCTGGTGGTGGCTGGGACGTGAGGCATTACCTGGTGGTGGCTGGGACGTGAGGCATTACCTGGTGGTGGCTGGGACGTGAGGCATTACCTGGCGGTGGCTGGGACGTGAGGTATTACCTGGTGGTGGCTGGGACGTGAGGCATTACCTGGTGGTGGCTGGGACGTGAGGTATTACCTGGTGGTGGCTGGGACGTGAGGCATTACCTGGTGGTGGCTGGGACGTGAGGCATTAACTAGGAGTGGCTGGGACGTGAGGCATTACCTAGGAGTGGCTGGGACGTGAGGCATTACCTGGTGGCGGCTGGGACGTGAGGCATTACCTAGGAGTGGCTGGGACGTGAGGCATTACCTGGTGGCGGCTGGGACGTGAGGTATTACCTGGTGGTCTCTGGGACGTGAGGCATTACCTGGTGGTGGCTGGGACGTGAGGCATTACCTAGGAGTGGCTGGGACGTGAGGCATTACCTGGTGGCGGCTGGGACGTGAGTATTACCTGGTGGTGGCTGGGACGTGAGGCATTACCTGGTGGTGGCTGGGACGTGAGGTATTACCTGGTGGTGGCTGGGACGTGAGGCATTACCTGGTGGTGGCTGGGACGTGAGGTATTACCTGGTGGGGCTGGGACGTGAGGTATTACCTGGTGGTGGCTGGGACGTGAGGCATTACCTGGTGGTGGCTGGGACGTGAGGCATTACCTGGTGGTGGCTGGGACGTGAGGCATTACCTGGTGGTGGCTGGGACGTGAGGCATTACCTAGGAGTGGCTGGGACGTGAGGCATTACCTAGGAGTGGTGGGACGTGAGGCATTACCTAGGAGTGGGCTGGGACGTGAGGCATTACCTGGTGGCGGCTGGGACGTGAGGCATTACTAGGAGTGGCTGGGACGTGAGGCATTACCTAGGAGTGGCTGGGACGTGAGGCATTACCTGGTGGCGGCTGGGACGTGAGGCATTACCTAGGAGTGGCTGGGACGTGAAGCATTACCTAGGAGTGGCTGGGACGTGAGGCATTACCTAGGAGTGGCTAGGACGTGAGGCATAACCTGGTGGCGGCTGGGACGTGAGGCATTACCTAGGAGTGGCTGGGACGTGAGGCATTACCTGGTGGTGGCTGGGACGTGAGGCATTACCAGGGGGTGGCTGGGGACGTGAGGCATTACCTGGTGGCGGCTGGGACGTGAGGCATTACCTAGGAGTGGCTGGGACGTGAGGCATTACCTGGTGGTGGCTGGGCGTGAGGTATTAACTGGTGGTGGCTGGGACGTGAGGCATTACCTGGTGGTGGCTGGGACGTGAGGTATTACCTGGTGGTGGTGGGACGTGAGGCATTACCTGGTGGTGGCTGGGACGTGAGTGAGTATTACCAGGGGGTGGCTGGGACGTGAGGCATTACCTGGTGGTGGCTGGGACGTGAGGTATTACCTGGTGGTGGCTGGGACGTGAGGCATTACCTGGTGGTGGCTGGGGACGTGAGGCATTACCTGGTGGTGGCTGGGACGTGAGGCATTACCTGGTGGTGGCTGGGACGTGAGGTATTACCTGGTGGTGGCTGGGACGTGAGGCATTACCTGGTGGTGGCTGGGACGTGAGGCATTACCTGGTGGTGGCTGGGACGTGAGGCATTACCTGGTGGTGGCTGGGACGTGAGGCATTACCTGGTGGTGGCTGGGACGTGAGGCATTACCTGGTGGTGGCTGGGACGTGAGGCATTACCTGGTGGTGGCTGGGACGTGAGGCATTACCTGGTGGTGGCTGGGACGTGAGGCATTACCTGGTGGTGGCTGGGACGTGAGGCATTACCTGGTGGTGGCTGGGACGTGAGGCATTACCTGGTGGTGGCTGGGACGTGAGGCATTACCTGGTGGTGGCTGGGACGTAAGGCATTACCTGGGAGAGGTATTAACTTGTTTTAACAAAGCCAAGCTAGTAAATTCAATACTGATTGGCCGATTCTTTGCCAATTAACGAAATGCTTAACGACCCCATTGATATCCCACACATTTGATAGTGAAGACAGCTTGTGAGGCGGCACATGGTAGGCGGGAGTGCTCCCATGTGTCTACACCGTGGGTGTACACACCCACGGGTACACACACACACACCAGCACTCAGCTCACTAAGAATCAGTAACAACACAGACTCTGGGTTACTGGACACTCTGGGTACCTTAAGCATGAGGTACCTTAAGGTACCCCCAACTGAGAGGTAATTAGACTCCAGACAAGCTGAGATGTATAATGAAGGTTCCGAACACTTCCAGACAAGCTGAGATGTATAATGAAGGTTCCGAACACTTCCAGACAAGCTGAGAACTATAATGAAGGAAGCATTATAGAGAGGGAACAAGGGGTACCCACAACACCCTGAGTGGCTCATCTCCCTAAATCCAGCGATGAATACAAAGAATAATCATAACAGGAAAACGGTAGGGAAAAAAACCGGAGCGAGATTTATTAAGAGATAAACCCCCATTAGCCGGTGGAGATAATGGAGTAATGGGGATACGAACGCGGGTGTACAATAGATGAGAGACGAATAGCAACATATATTACAAGATTGAGGGGAAGTGGGGGGGGGGTCAGGGCCCCAGGGTGGCGTGAGGGGGGGGGTCAGGGCTCCAGGGTGGTGTGAGGGAGGGTCAGGGCCCCAGGGTGGTGTGAGGGAGGGTCAGGGTCCGGGGGCGGGGGTGGTGTGAGGGGGAGGGTCAGGGCCCCAGGGTGGTGTGAGGGAGGGTCAGGGTCCCGGGTGGTGGTGTGAGGGGAGGGTCAGGGCCCCAGGGTGGTGTGAGGGGAGGGTCAGGGCCCCGGGGTGGTGTGAGGGGAGGGTCAGGGTCCCGGGGTGGGGTGTGAGGGGGAGGGTCAGGGCCCCAGGGTGGTATGAGGAGAGGGTCAGGGTCCCGGGGGTGGTGTGAGGGGAGGGTCAGGGCCCCAGGGTGGTGATGAGGGAGGGTCAGGGTCCCGGGGGTGGTGTGAGGGGAGGGTCAGGGCCCAGGGTGGTGTGAGGGGAGGGTCAGGGCCCCAGGGTGGTGTGAGGGAGGGTCAGGGTCCCGGGGGTGGTGTGAGGGGAGGGTCATGGCCCCATGGTGGTGTGAGGGGAGGGTCAGGGCCCCAGGGTGGTGTGAGGGAGGGTCAGGGATCCCGGGGTGGTTGTGAGGGGGGTCAGGGCCCCAGGGTGGTGTGAGGGAGGGTCAGGCCTACAGGAGTGGTTGAGGGGGCGTCAGGGCCACCGGGGTGGTGTGAGGGGAGGGTCAGGGCCCCAGGGTGGTGTGAGGGAGGGTCAGGGCCCGGGGGTGGTGGAGGGGATGGGTTCAGGGCCCCAGGGTGGTGTGAGGGAGGTCGGGCCCGGGGTGGTGTGATGAGGGAGGGTCAGGGCCCAGGGTGGTGTGAGGGGAGGGGCAGGGCCCAAGGGTGGGTGTGAGTGGGAGGGTCAGGGCCCCAGGGTGGTGTGAGGGGAAGGGGCATTGTCCCGGAGTGGTGTGGGGGAGGGTCAGGGCCCAAGGGTGGTGTGAGGGAGGTGTCAGGGTCCGGGGTGGTGTGAGGGGAGGGTACAGGGTCCCAGGGTGGTGTGAGGGGAGGGCCAGGGCCCCCGGGTGGTGTGTGGGGGGGGGTCAGGGCCCCGGGGTGGTGTGAGGGGAGGAGTAAGGGGACCCGGGGGTGGTATGTGAGGGGATGGTCAGGGTCCCGGGTGGTGGTTGAGGGGGAGGGTCAGGGCCCCCAGGGTGGTGTGAGGGGGGAGGTCCAGTGCCCCGGGGTAGGTGGTGAGGGGCAGGGTCAGGGTTCCCGGGTTGGTGTA
>WNGS01004511.1:15831666-15845485 GCA_020271785.1 Procambarus virginalis | reverse complement strand
TTATTGGTCTAGTTAGTTAGTTATTGGTCTAGTTAGTTAGTTATTGGTCTAGTTAGTTAGTTATTGGTCTAGTTAGTTATTATGGTCTAGTTAGTTAGTTATTGGTCTAGTTAGTTATTGGTCTAGTTAGTTATTGGTTAAGTTAGTTAATTATTGGCCTAGTTAGTTATTATTGTAAGTCTTAAACGTTTATTTTTCATTATCACTCAAGTGTCTCCAAACAAAGATTTCTTGTGCGCCTTAGAGCTGTGGTCGTGTCCTTCCTGCGCCTCGCCCTTATCTCTCTCTCGTGTCGTCTCCCTACTGGAGTGAGTCACATCTAAGTTTGTATATTAGACAAGGCGGAGCCTGATAGACATCTTGGCAGAGATATTGTCGCCTCCCGTTTTCTTTATCTTCCCTTCTGCGGTGTGGAGGGTTGAGGCGGGACAACCGTGACTCTATAAACTCTTCCCACAACTGCTGAACTTTGTTCATTCTTTCGGTTCAATGTGATCCAAAACGGTCGACATAGAGTCATATATTTACTCCACTGGGATCTTCCACACTGTTCACTACACATATATATGTTTTAGTGAAGGTTATCTTGAGAGGTATCTTGAGATGATTTCCGGGCTTAGTGTCCCTGCGGCCCGGTCCTCGACCAGGCCTTCACCCCCAGGAAGCAGCTCGTGACAGCTGACTAACTCCCAGGTACTGGATGTTGAAATATTTATTCATTTGAAAGTGCGATAAAGTGAGAGGGTTCGCGGGAACAAATGAGCATCACGCAGCAGGAATGTCCCGCTGCTGGGGGAAAAAAAAACATGGCGGCCAGCACCACCCTCGGAGGAGGGGGGGGAGACGATCAGGAGAAAGCGTCAAGCCATTACGACTATACAGCAGTTGGAAGGGGTCGGAATAAGACTTTGGGATGGGCAGAGAGAGGGAGGGGGGGGGGGGTGGAGGGAGGAATGGTGGCCAACCACGTGGACGGTCGGGGATTGAACGCCGACCTGCATGAAGCTCTACGTCCACCCCAAGTGGTTTAGCAGGAGCAGGGAGTAACTCGGCCACATTACCGACCGCCGCCACGTCGTAAACCCCACAACTAGGGGTCACTCCACAACTGTAATCACGGTAAAATCACCGGCCATAACGAACCACCCCCCCCCTGGAGGAGGTGGGTGCTGGCTTACCCCCCTCCCCCCCTCCCCCTTCCCCCCCCCTCCCCTCCCCCCCTCCCCCCCCTCCCCCTCCCCTCCCCGACCCCCCACCCCCCCCGGGCGCGACCACTCCCCCCAGTGACAAGTGCCGATCGCGCGTCCGGCCGATTGAAGCCCAAAGGAGCCAATGGCGGGTGAAAAGCATCTCCTTCATCCACACCTTGTTGTCTGTAGAGGCATCTTGGGCCTGGTCCACCACGGGTGTCACCTCCTGCTCTGTCACCTGTCACCTCCGGTGTCGTCTTTGTTGTACCTGTCACACTCTGGTCGGTGATCCTGCTGTGTACCACACACCTGCTGTGTACCACACACCTGCTGTGTACCACACACCTGCTGTGTACCACACACCTGCTGTGTACCACACACCTGCTGTGTACCACACACCTGCTGTGTACCACACACCTGCTGTGTACCACACACTTGCTGTGTACCACACACTTGCTGTGTACCACACACCTGCTGTGTACCACACACCTGCTGTGTACCACACACCTGCTGTTTACCACACACCTGCTGAACCACGATCATTGTAGCGGTGAATGTCAACCACCGAGCACAGTACTGGTGAGCCCTGAACACAGTACTGGTGAGCCCTGAACACAGTACTGGTGAGCCCTGAGCACAGTACTGGTGAACCCTGAACACAGTACTGGTGAACCCTGAACACAGTACTGGTGAACCCTGAACACAGTACTGGTGAACCCTGAACACAGTACTGGTGAGCCCTAAACACAGTACTGGTGAACCCTGAGCACAGTACTGGTGAACCCTGAGCACAGTACTGATGAGTCCTGAACACAGTACTGGTGAGTCCTGAACACAGTACTGGTGAACCCTGAACACAGTACTGGTGAACCCTGAGCACAGTACTGATGAGTCCTGAACACAGTACTGGTGAGCCCTGAACACAGTACTGGTGAACCCTGAGCACAGTACTGATGAGTCCTGAACACAGTACTGGTGAGTCCTGAACACAGTACTGGTGAGTCCTGAACACAGTACTGGTGAGTCCTGAACACAGTACTGGTGAACCCTGAACACAGTACTGGTGAACCCTGAACACAGTACTGGTGAACCCTGAACACAGTACCGGTGAGCCCTGAACACAGTACTGGTGAGCCCTGAGCACAGTACTGGTGAGCCCTGAGCACAGTACTGGTGAGCCCTGAGCACAGTACTGGTGAATGTTCGTCCTCAACCATTCAGGGTCGTCGCTCTATTACCCTAATAGTACGCCACCCATATTATTTATTTCTGACAATTTTCCAAAATGTATAAATGTTCCATATTCGTCGTATAATGAAGAAGGGACAGGCAAATCTGGTCGCCTATTGGACTCGTGTTAACACGAGGCCTCGTGTCTTAACTGCTCGTAATCTATATTTCGAAAATCTGGTGGGTACTCCCTGCGTGGGTACCCTGCATGGGTTCCCTGCGTGGGTACGCTGAGTGGATTCAGTGCGTGGGTACCCTGAGTGGGTACCCTGAGTGGGTTCCCTGCGTGGGTACCCTGAGTGGGTACCCTGAGTGGGTACCCTGAGTGGGTTCCCTGCGTGGGTACCCTGAATGGATTCACAGCGTGGGTACCCTTACCTTGAGGTTACCTTGAGGTGTTTCCGGGTCTTAGAGTCCCCGCGGCCCGGTCGTCGACCAGGCCTCCTGGTTGCTGAGTGTGTTCCCTGCATCTCTAATTTAAGCTGCTCTCTTACGCTCCACATAAGTTCCTCTTTCACATACATAGCAACTCCACTTCCTTTTATTTATGTTATGACAACATTCAAAGAGTTAGTAAAGTATACTTGTAAACAACTTTCCTATGGTGTCTTATTATTGTGGAGACTTTTATTTATTGTTTTATTGAAGCGAAGTTATTTTTGCATGACCCTTATTTTTGCTCTTTGAGTTGTCTTATTTCGCGTTACTTACTCCGATAATAGTGTCCAGTGACCAGTGACCAGTGATAGCCTGAGACACCATACTGCCAACAGTGGTCTGCCGTGGCTCCCAGGTCTAGACACACCAAGAGTCCCTCCTATACCTGGCCACTGTAAGAGAGAGAGAGCTATTAAGCTCATGCCACTCTAAGAGTCTCTGTTATCCATGAATGGTTTTATATTATTCATACAACCCTTTTCGAGTCGTTGGTTTCGGGCAGTCGCTCTGGCCACACACTCTGGGCCCAGAAGGTCGTCCGTCACCTCCACCACTGTCTTATTGCTAATAATATCTAACGCTACCTCTTATTTGTTCAACAGCTCGTCGCGTTTTCCTTTCTTAATAGTGTTACCAAATACCAAGAGGCAGACAATGGCCTTCATCCCATTACCTGACAATATATTGCCCATTCTGCCCTTCTCCCCGGAAGAACATACAATAACTCCTTTTCTTCCGTCCTTAAAGGAGAAGGAGGCCTTATCCGTATAGAAACACCTGTGAATCTTAAAATAAGAAATTCCTCCTACCGCCTTTGATATGACGTTCTTACTGAGTTCCCGCTCAATTTCCTCCTCCAGTAAAAGAGAGAATGGGTTGGACGCGTGATCCCGCTCTCTGTCGGCGCTCACTTGCCCTGACTGTGCTGCGCCTTCCCCTGCTGCCTGACGCTTCCTAGTGACCCTGGTGTACGTTCTTCCAGGAGGGTCACAGTGGTGTAATGGGAGGAGACTTGTTAAGGATTAAAAGGAAGAGGTTCGTTGAAATATTGTCTATTGTCTCTGCTGACATCAGAAGATTCTCAACAAACATCATTGAAACCTTTCTTCATAACTCGGTCCCAAGTACCTTTGGAAGAATCTGCGGATACTGTAAATGAGGCGGTAAACATGGACATCCTGGCAGAGGTGAAAACCTTTGAAAGTCTGATTCATAACATTACATGTTCAACCCTTGATGTGTACCTTCATATCCATATAGAAATGCTGGATATAGAAATGCTAAGTGGATATGATTGAGTGGATACGTCACTCAGTGGATACGTCACTGAGTGGATATGTCACTGAGTGGATACGTCACTGAGTGGATATGTCACTGAGTGGATATGTCACTGAGTGGATACGTCACTGAGTGGATACGTCACTGAGTGGATACGTCACTGAGTGGATATGTCACTGAGTGGATATGTCACTGAGTGGATATGTCACTGAGTGGATACGTCACTGAGTGGATACGTCACTGAGTGGATATGTCACTGAGTGGATATGTCACTGAGTGGATATGTCACTGAGTGGATACGTCACTGAGTGGATACGTCACTGAGTGGATGTCACTGAGTGGATATGTCACTGAGTGGATATGTCACTGAGTGGATATGTCACTGAGTGGATATGTCACTGAGTGGATATATCACTGAGACTCGCAATCGAGTCTCAGTGACACGATCGTGAACCAACACAATCTGACTGAGCATCTAGATGCTCGCCTGTATCACAGAACCACAACGTCAACACTCCAATATGTCAACACCCGCAGGACCACGAAGCAACAGCCTTACAGTATCAATAACAATTAACCATCCTCTCCTGTTGTGTCCATAAAAGCTCAACTTTCTCCGAGAGATGGCTGCCAGTGCTAGATAACTTGCAATGTTATCCGAACAAAATAAACTGTTAAACTAATACGCATGACGATATACTGTTGCAAATAGATCACCTACAAACACCATTAAGGCTGTGTGACCCTGAGACGCTCAGTTACATTAGAAAATATGGCTGTAGTGTCTGGTGGAGGCTGACTCCATACACAGTTTCAAGTGTAGATATGATAGAGCCCAGTAGGCTCAGGAACCTGTACATCTGTTGATTGACGGTTGAGAGGCAGGACTGATCCCGCGAGCACAAATAGGTAAGTATACTGTATGACCCATCCACTAGTGTGGAGGTCACTTATTACATACGTAACTGGCATGACATGATACATTCCACTATCGTCACCAAGAATCTTGACGGGGTTCCCCTAGCTAAGGGCCAGCCTTCACACGCGGGAGCAGCAGCAGCAGCAGCACCAGCACCAACAGTAACACCAGTAGCATCAGCAGCAGCACCAGCAGCAACAGCACCAACAGTAACACCAGTAGCATCAGCAGCAGCAGCAGCAGCACCAGCACCAACAGTAACACCAGTAGCATCAGCAGCAGCACCAGCAGCACCAGCACCAACAGTAACACCAGTAGCATCAGCAGCAACACCAGCAGCAACAGCACCAACAGTAACACCAGTAGCATCAGCAACAGCACCAACAGTAACACCAGTAGCATCAGCAGCAGCACCAACAGCAACAGCACCAACAGTAACACCAGTAGCATCAGCAGCAGCACCAGCAGCACCAGCACCAACAGTAACACCAGTAGCATCAGCAGCAACACCAGCAGCAACAGCACCAACAGTAACACCAGTAGCATCAGCAGCAGCACCAGCAGCACCAGCACCAACAGTAACACCAGTAGCATCAGCAGCAACACCAGCAGCACCAGCACCAACAGTAACACCAGTAGCATCAGCAGCAACACCAGCAGCACCAGCACCAACAGTAACACCAGTAGCATCAGCAGCAGCACCAGCAGCACCAGCACCAACAGTAACACCAGTAGCATCAGCAGCAGCACCAGCAGCACCAGCACCAACAGTAACACCAGTAGCATCAGCAGCAACACCAGCAGCAACAGCACCAACAGTAACACCAGTAGCATCAGCAACAGCACCAACAGTAACACCAGTAGCATCAGCAGCAGCACCAGCACCAACAGCACCAACAGTAACACCAGTAGCATCAGCAACAGCACCAACAGTAACACCAGTAGCATCAGCAGCAGCACCAGCAGCAACAGCACCAACAGTAACACCAGTAGCATCAGCAGCAGCACCAGCACCAACAGCACCAACAGTAACACCAGTAGCATCAGCAGCAGCACCAGCAGCAACACCAGCAGCAACAACAGCAGCAGCAGCAAGCACACGCAAACCTTACCTTGAGGTGCTTCCGGGGCTTATCGTCCCCGCGGCCCGGTCATCGACCAGGCCTCCTGGTTGCTGGACTGATCAACCAGGCTGTTGGACGCGGCTGCTCGCAGCCTGACGTATGAGTCACAGCCTGGTTGATCAGGTATCCTTTGGAGGTGCTTATCCAGTTCTCTCTTGAACACTGTGAGGGGTTTGCCAGTTATGTCCCTTATGTGTAGTGGAAGCGTGTTGAACAGTCTCGGGCCTCTGATGTTGATAGAGTTCTCTCTCAGAGTACCAGTTGCACCTCTGCTTTTCAACGGGGGTATTCTGCACATCCTGCCATGTCTTCTGGTCTCATGTGATGTTATTTCTGTGTGCAGGTTTGGGACCAGCCCCTCTAATATTTTCCACGTGTAAATTATTATGTATCTCTCCCGCCTGCGCTCAAGGGAATACAGATTTAGGCTCTTTAGTCGGTCCCAATAGTTTAGATGTTTTACCGAGTGGATTCTAGCAGTAAAGGATCTCTGCACGCTCTCCAGGTCAACAATTTCACCAGCAGTGAAAGGGGCTGTCATTGTGCAGCAGTACTCCACTCTAGAGAGCGCAAGCGTTTTGAAAAGTGTCATCATCGGTATAGCATCTCTAGTGTGAAAAGTTCTTGTTATCCAACCTGTCATTTTTCTTGCAGTTGTGACGGCTACTTTATTGTGTTCTTTAAAGGTAAGGTCTTCCGACATGAGTACACCCAGATCCTTTACATTGCCTTTTCGTTCTATGTTATGATTTGCCTGAGTTTTGTACGTGGTTTCCGTTTTTATATTTTCATTTTTTCCATAGCGCATGAGCTGGAACTTGTCTTCGTTAAACACCATATTATTTTCTGTAGCCCATAGAAAGACCTGATCTACATCTGACTGGAGGTTCGCCGTGTCCTCTATGTTGCCTACTCTCATGAAGATCCTAGTGTCATCTGCAAAGGACGATACAGTGCTATAGGTTGTGTTCTTGTCTATGTCCGATATGAGGATGAGAAAAAGTACTGGAGCAAGCACAGTACCCTGGGGGACTGAGCTCTTAACGGTTGACGGGTTGGATTTTATTTTGTTGACTATTACACATTGGGTTCTGTTGGTCAGGAAATTGTAGATCCATCTGCCTACTTTTCCGGTAATTCCTTTTGAGCGCATTTTATGGGCAATAACACCATGGTCACATTTATCAAAAGCTTTTGCGAAATCTGTGTAAATTACATCAGTACAGCAACAGCAACAGCAGCACCAGCAGTAACACCAGCAGCACCAACAGCAGCAGCAACAGCTCGTATTTCCAATTTTCCTGTTAAACTAACATGGGGCTCATTACAGTGGACTGCTGCCGACCCCACATCTGCACCACTGCTCTCTGCCTGCTGCTGCTGCTCCTGTTTTTTTGTCACTGTTTCCTCTAGCAGAAAGACACACATGTTTACTATATACATATATGTGTGTATGAATGTATATCTGTCATAAGCGCGCGAGTATATACAACACACACAGTTGATTTAATCTACCAGTTAATTGACAGTTGAGAGGCGGGAACAAAGGGCCAGAGCTCAACCCCACAAGCACAAATAGTTGACATAGGTGAGTACACACACACACACACACACACACACACACACACACACACACACACACACACACACACACACACACACACACACACACACACACACACACACACACACACACACACACACACACACAATCACCACACGCCTCACTGGTCCCGGCCAGATCACATTGCCACACTCTTGCGCAGCGCCAAGTCGCCCCGTTACCAACACTTGCACCATCTCGCCCCACAAACCCTGGCCCTGAGGAGGTGTCTCGGGTCTGCAGGAAGGAAGACCAGCCTCTGCCGGAGCGCCATGACCCCCACCACACCAAGGATTGATGTTCTCACACTACATTGGCCCTGAGTCATATTTTGGGCTCCCCCTTCCGTCCAGGACCGCTCGACTACGAAGAGGATTTCACGCAAGCTTGACACCAATTTTCCGAAGGTCCGCCCTTCTAACAAAAAACGGGGGTCAGACGGAGGTGGGGAGGGGGAACTGCGGAGAAAAAACTGTCGGCATGTTATTTGGTTGCGACTGTTTTTTAGGGATTTAAAGGGATAAATCCTTAGATTTTAAGGGATTTTCTCGTCAAAAAAATTTCGTGAGGGGCTTAATGTTCTCATGGTTACATGTATTCTATGTTATTACCGATGCATGTAAGTTTTATAGGCATTTGAACTAAGTTGCGATTGCGACAAAGCCTTTGAATTTGTGTAAAAAAAAAAAGCTATTTGGACATTTGTAATGGAATCTATACATTTACAGAATGGAGGTAAATGTTAAAAAAATACGATCGGGGGTAATAGGGCATATATATATATATATATATATATATATATATATATAATATATATATATATATATATATATATATATATATATATATATATCAACCGAACGTCTTTTCATTTAGACGTTCCAACTTGGTGTGTAGTTCAGACTCAAGTTCAGACTTGAAAATATATAACGTTAATTCTCGAATTTTCAAATTTGTGGAGTTGATTGTCTAAGCCAGAATATATTAAATTAGAGTACAATTTATTTATTTATTTATTTATATATGTACAAGAAGGTACATTGGGATTGTGAGGATACATAGCATAGTAATTACAATCTTGTACAGCCACTAGTACGCGCAGCGTTTCGGGCAGGTAAATCCACACCATTGGCGTGGATTGGCGGCCAGCGGACCAATCCCGTTCTTCTCTCCCTCTATAGAGAATACAGCGGTTAATAAACTTATCCAGGAATGATTGACGAGATGAATAATTACAATGTTTGCGAGGCGAACAACAACAGTCAGGTATCTCCACGGCCGCCAGGCGCCCCTCGGCGTCTTGGAGGGAGGAGGCTGAGATGTGGGTGGGGGGGGGAGGGGGTGTCCTTTGGTCCTCCTGGTGTCTCCACTGCTATGATATCTACACTACAGTGATATCTACCATACAATGATATCTACACTGCAATGATATCTACTATAATATCTAGACTACAATGATATTTATACTACAATTATATCTACACTACAATGATATCCACTATACAATGATATACTACAATTATATGTACACTGCAATGATGTCCACTATAATATCTAGACTACAATGATATATATATACTACAATTATATCTACATTACAAAGATACATTAAAATGATATATATACTACAAATCTATACTACAATGATATTTACACTACAATAGGACTCTACGATGATAGGGTCTCGTATAGGAGTTGGTTACACTACTTGTTTCTGAATCTCATATGTCGTTTATCTACTGGAAGCGAAATATGGATACAGTGCAAGGATTTCAGGTAATTTATCCATGGTAATAAGATAGGTTGTCATATCATACAGAGTGAGCTTAGATTTATCTCTAAATGGCTCAATTTTACTACAATCCAAGATATAGTGTTCGAGTGTGTGTCCCTGTCTTTGTCCACACACTTTACACTTTACTTCATCTAGATCCCTATACAAGCTGAACTGTCAGAGATACTTGTAGCCAAGTCTTATACGAGCTGTGACAACATCTGTTAGTCTACTGACTTTGTTACTTGCCCCATACACATGTTTTACTTCACACATTTCATTGTGATGAACAATGGACCTGCTAGTTCCAGTTTGCACAGTTCTACTTTCTTCAAATTCATCCAGGAGTTCTCGTCTAATGACACTTTTAAGGGACCTATTTGATAACTCAAGATTCCGTTCTTGGCCAAGTATAAGATGGTCTTGGCCAAGTATAAGATGGTCTTGGCCAAGTATAAGATGGTCTTGACCAAGTATAAGATGGTCTTGGCCGAGTATAAGATGGTCTTGGCCGAGTATTAGATGGTCTTGGCCGAGTATATGATGATCTTGGCCAAGTATATGATGATCTTGGCCATGTATAAGATGATCTTGGCCAAGTATAAGATGGTCTTGACCATGTATAAGATGGTCTTGGCCAAGTACAAGATGGTCTTGGCCGAGTATAAGATGGTCTTGGCCAAGTATAAGATGGTCTTGGCCGAGTATATGATGGTCTTGGCCAAGTATAAGATGGTCTTGGCCAAGTATAAGATGGTCTTGACCGAGTATAAGATGGTCTTGGCCGAGTATATGATGGTCTTGGCTAAGTATAAGATGGTCTTGGCCGAGTATATGATGGTCTTGGCCAAGTATAAGATGGTCTTGGCCGAGTATATGATGGTCTTGGCCAAGTATAAGATGGTCTTGGTCAAGTATAAGATGGTCTTGGCCGAGTATATGATGGTCTTGGCCAAGTATATGATGGTCTTGGCTAAGTATAAGATGGTCTTGGCCAAGTATAAGATGGTCTTGGCCAAGTATATAATGGTCTTGGCCAAGTATATGATGGTCTTGGCCGAGTATAAGATGGTCTTGGCCAAGTATATAATGGTCTTGGCCGAGTATATGATGGTCTTGGCCAAGTATAAGATGGTCTTGGTCAAGTATAAGATGGTCTTGGCCGAGTATATGATGGTCTTGGCCAAGTATATGATGGTCTTGGCTAAGTATAAGATGGTCTTGGCCAAGTATAAGATGGTCTTGGCCAAGTATATAATGGTCTTGGCCAAGTATATGATGGTCTTGGCCGAGTATAAGATGGTCTTGGCCAAGTATAAGATGGTCTTGGCCGAGTATATGATGATCTTGGCCAAGTATATGATGATCTTGGCCATGTATAAGATGATCTTGGCCAAGTATAAGATGGTCTTGACCATGTATAAGATGGTCTTGGCCAAGTACAAGATGGTCTTGGCCGAGTATAAGATGGTCTTGGCCAAGTATAAGATGGTCTTGGCCGAGTATATGATGGTCTTGGCCAAGTATAAGATGGTCTTGGCCAAGTATAAGATGGTCTTGACCGAGTATAAGATGGTCTTGGCCGAGTATATGATGGTCTTGGCTAAGTATAAGATGGTCTTGGCCGAGTATATGATGGTCTTGGCCAAGTATAAGATGGTCTTGGCCGAGTATATGATGGTCTTGGCCAAGTATAAGATGGTCTTGGTCAAGTATAAGATGGTCTTGGCCGAGTATATGATGGTCTTGGCCAAGTATATGATGGTCTTGGCTAAGTATAAGATGGTCTTGGCCAAGTATAAGATGGTCTTGGCCAAGTATATAATGGTCTTGGCCAAGTATATGATGGTCTTGGCCGAGTATAAGATGGTCTTGGCCAAGTATATAATGGTCTTGGCCGAGTATATGATGGTCTTGGCCAAGTATAAGATGGTCTTGGTCAAGTATAAGATGGTCTTGGCCGAGTATATGATGGTCTTGGCCAAGTATATGATGGTCTTGGCTAAGTATAAGATGGTCTTGGCCAAGTATAAGATGGTCTTGGCCAAGTATATAATGGTCTTGGCCAAGTATATGATGGTCTTGGCCGAGTATAAGATGGTCTTGGCCAAGTATAAGATGGTCTTGGCCAAGTATATGATGGTCTTGGCCAAGTATAAGATGGTCTTGGCCAAGTATAAGATGGTCTTGGCCGAGTATAAGATGGTCTTGGCCGAGTATAAGATGGTCTTGGCCAAGTATAAGATGGTCTTGGCCGAGTATAAGATGGTCTTGGCCGAGTATAAGATGGTCTTGGCCAAGTATAAGAAGGTCTTGGCCGAGTATAAGATGGTCTTGGCCGAGTATTAGATGGTCTTGGCCGAGTATAAGATGGTCTTGGCCAAGTATAAGATGGTCTTGGCCGAGTATAAGATGGTCTTGGCCAAGTATAAGATGGTCTTGGCCGAGTATAAGATGGTCTTGGCCAAGTATAAGATGGTCTTGGCCAAGTATATGATGGTCTTGGCCAAGTATAAGATGGTCTTGGCCAAGTATAAGATGGTCTTGCCGAGTATATGATGGTCTTGGCCACCTGGTCCCATGGTGGACAGTCAGCGGGGACACCCACCATCTCTGGGACACCCACCATCTCTGGGACACCCAGCATCTCTGGGACACCCACCATCTCTGGGACACCCACCATCTCTGGGACACCCACCATCTCTGGGACACCCACCATCTCTGGGACACACCACCATCTCTGGGACACCCGACCATCTCTGGAACACCCGACCATCTCTGGGACACCGACCATCTCTGGGACACCCACCATCTCTGGAACACCCGACCATCTCTGGGACACCCGACCATCTCTGGAACACCCGACCATCTCTGGAACACCCGACCATCTCTGGAACACCCGACCATCTCTGGAACACCGACCATCTCTGGGACACCCGACCATCTCTGGGACACCCGACCATCTCTGGAACACCCGACCATCTCTGGAACACCCGACCATCTCTGGGACACCCGACCATCTCTGGGACACCCACCATCTCTGGGACACCCGACCATCTCTGGGACACCCGACCATCTCTGGAACACCCGACCATCTCTGGGACACCGACCATCTCTGGGACACCCACCATCTCTGGAACACCCGACCATCTCTGGGACACCCGACCATCTCTGGGACACCCGACCATCTCTGGAACACCCGACCATCTCTGGAACACCCGACCATCTCTGAACACCCGACCATCTGGGACACCCGACCATCTCTGGGACACCCGACCATCTCTGGAACACCCGACCATCTCTGGAACACCCGACCATCTCTGGGACACCCGACCATCTCTGGTACACCCGGCCATCTCTGGGACACTTTGTCACCTTCATTTCGTACATTTATGCATTTTGTGGCTCAGGATTACTGTTATTCAAGACCTCTTTTGTATTGATATTTTGACAATTACAGTGTGGCTCGTACCTGGTGTCTCTGTCATTATTATTACCCGTCTGTGTCCACCACTCTGATGTATTACCTGGCGGTGGCTGGGACGTGAGGCATTACCTGGTGGTGGCTGGGACGAGAGGTATTACCTGGTGGTGGCTGGGACGTGAGGCATTACCTGGTGGTGGCTGGGACGTGAGGCATTACCTGGTGGTGGCTGGGACGTGAGGCATTACCTGGTGGTGGCTGGGACGTGAGGCATTACCTGGTGGTGGCTGGGACGTGAGGCATTACCTGGTGGTGGCTGGGACGTGAGGCATTACCTGGTGGTGGCTGGGACGTGAGGCATTACCTGGTGGTGGCTGGGACGTGAGGCATTACCTGGTGGTGGCTGGGACGTAAGACATTACCTGGGAGAGGTATTAAGCTTTGTTTTAACAAAGCCAAGCTAGTAATATTCAATACTGATTGGCCGATTCTTTGCCAATTAACGAAACGCTTAACGACCCCATTGATATACCACACATTTGATAGTGAAGACAGCTTGTGAGGCGGCACATGGTAGGCGAGAGTGCTCCCATGTGTCTACACCGTGGGTGTAGACACCGTGGGTGTAGACACACACACACCAGCACTCAGCTCACTAAGAATCAGTAACAACACAGACTCTGAGTTACTGGATACTCCTGGGTTCCTTAAGCAATGAGGTACCTTAAGGTACCACCAACTGAGAGGTAATTAGACTTCCAGACAAGCTGAGATGTATAATGAAGGTTACGAACACTTCCAGACAAGCTGAGATGTATAATGAAGGTTACGAACACTTC
>WNGS01004511.1:15816397-15831566 GCA_020271785.1 Procambarus virginalis | reverse complement strand
TATATATCTATATATATATATTATAGTTATTTTATATATATTATGTACTAATAATATAATATGCAAACAAGCCTGAATGGTCCCCAGGACTAGATACAACTGAAAACTCACACACCAGAAGTGACTCGAACCCATACTCCAGGAGCAAAGCAACTGGTAACTACAGGGCGCCTTAATCCGCTTGACCATCACGACCGGACATAGGAAGTGATAGCTGAGCTATATGAACACTTCCCCGCCGGCACTGGATGGTTATCTTGGGCATAGCATTTTATCAAATCACCTCATTTTTTGGGGCAACACGTGAGGAACACAAATGCAAACAAGCCTGAATGGTCCCCAGGACTAGATACAACTGAAAACTCACACCCCAGAAGTGACTCGAACCCATACTCCCAGGAGCAAAGCAACTGGTAACTACAGGGCGCCTTAATCCGCTTGACCATCACGACCGGACATAAGGAAGTGATAGCCTGAGCTATATGAACCACTTCCCCGCCGGCACCTGGATGGTTATCTTGGGCATAGCATTTTATCAAATCACCTCATTTTTTGGGGCAACACGTGAGGAACACAAATGCAAACAAGCCTGAATGGTCCCCAGGACTAGATACAACTGAAAAACTCACACCCCAGAAGTGACTCGAACCCATACTCCCAGGAGCAAAGCAACTGGTAACTACAGGGCGCCTTAATCCGCTTGACCATCACGACCGGACATAAGGAAGTGATAGCCTGAGCTATATGAACCACTTCCCCGCCGGCACCTGGATGGTTATCTTGGGCATAGCATTTTATCAAATCACCTCATTTTTTGGGGCAACACGTGAGGAACACAAATGCAAACAAGCCTGAATGGTCCCCAGGACTAGATACAACTGAAAACTCACACCCCAGAAGTGACTCGAACCCATACTCCCAGGAGCAAAGCAACTGGTAACTACAGGGCGCCTTAATCCGCTTGACCATCACGACCGGACATAAGGAAGTGATAGCCTGAGCTATATGAACACTTCCCCGCCGGCACCTGGATGGTATATTGGGCATAGCATTTTATCAAATCACCTCATTTTTGGGGCAACACGTGAGGAACACAAATGCAAACAAGCCTGAATGGTCCCCAGGACTAGATACAACTGAAAACTCACACCCCAGAAGTGACTCGAACCCATACTCCCAGGAGCAAAGCAACTGGTAACTACAGGGCGCCTTAATCCGCTTGACCATCACGACCGGACATAAGGAAGTGATAGCCTGAGCTATATGAACCACTTCCCCGCCGGCACCTGGATGGTTATCTTGGGCATAGCATTTAATCAAATCACCTCATTTTTTGGGGCAACACGTGAGGAACACAAATGCAAACAAGCCTGAATGGTCCCCAGGACCAGTGATGGTCAAGCGGATTAAGGCCCTGTAGTTACCAGTTGCTTTGCTCCTGGGAGTATGGGTTCGAGTCACTTCTGGGGTGTGAGTTTTCAGTTGTATCTAGTCCTGGGGACCATTCAGGCTTGTTTGCATTTGTGTTCCTCACGTGTTGCCCCAAAAAATGAGGTGATTTGATAAAATGCTATGCCCAAGATAACCATCCAGGTGCCGGCGGGGAAGTGGTTCATATAGCTCAGGCTATCACTTCCTTATGTCCGGTCGTGATGGTCAAGCGGATTAAGGCGCCCTGTAGTTACCAGTTGCTTTGCTCCTGGGAGTATGGGTTCGAGTCACTTCTGGGGTGTGAGTTTTCAGTTGTATCTAGTCCTGGGGACCATTCAGGCTTGTTTGCATTTGTGTTCCTCACGTGTTGCCCCAAAAAATGAGGTGATTTGATAAAATGCTATGCCCAAGATAACCATCCAGGTGCCGGCGGGGAAGTGGTTCATATAGCTCAGGCTATCACTTCCTTATGTCCGGTCGTGATGGTCAAGCGGATTAAGGCGCCCTGTAGTTACCAGTTGCTTTGCTCCTGGGAGTATGGGTTCGAGTCACTTCTGGGGTGTGAGTTTTCAGTTGTATCTAGTCCTGGGGACCATTCAGGCTTGTTTGCATTTGTGTTCCTCACGTGTTGCCCCAAAAAAATGAGGTGATTTGATAAAATGCTATGCCCAAGATAACCATCCAGGTGCCGGCGGGGAAGTGGTTCATATAGCTCAGGCTATCACTTCCTTATGTCCGGTCGTGATGGTCAAGCGGATTAAGGCGCCCTGTAGTTACCAGTTGCTTTGCTCCTGGGAGTATGGGTTCGAGTCACTTCTGGGGTGTGAGTTTTCAGTTGTATCTAGTCCTGGGGACCATTCAGGCTTGTTTGCATTTGTGTTCCTCACGTGTTGCCCCAAAAAATGAGGTGATTTGATAAAATGCTATGCCCAAGATAACCATCCAGGTGCCGGCGGGGAAGTGGTTCATATAGCTCAGGCTATCACTTCCTTATGTCCGGTCGTGATGGTCAAGCGGATTAAGGCGCCCTGTAGTTACCAGTTGCTTTGCTCCTGGGAGTATGGGTTCGAGTCACTTCTGGGGTGTGAGTTTTCAGTTATATATATATATATATATATATATATATATATATATATATATATATCACGTTATCACGTCACCTGGTTTCTGCCGGTTGAAGAGACATTATTTCTAGGTGTGTGTGTGTGTGCAGTGAAATATGACTCTCACGGGACTGAAATAAATAAAAAGTTTGTAGACAGGCTTGGAGCGACACTCACTAACTCTCCTCTCTCCTCTCTATCTATCTCACTCTCTTACAATCGTCCCTGTTTACCTCTTGCCACCTTCTTTGTTCAACTTTGCTTTCTTTTAGCAGAATCTTCCCCTTAACCCTCCCCTTTTTTTGCCATTTTGAAATTTATTTCTTTTACCCTCATAATTTTTTTTTTATGTTTTCTGTCATGGGTTTTCTAAATATATTCTTGCAACAGTTTAATGTCTTCCTGGTGTATGAGTGTGTACACGTGTGCCACACCTCTGGTCGTCTCTGGTGCTCTGTGCTGCCTTAATGCCCAAACAGCCCACCTCTCTTCACCACTGTCCTTCACCATGTATACACAATCTAGCGACATGCGCTATACAATGTACACACAATCTAGCGACATGCGCTATACAATGTACACACAATCTAGCGACATGTGCTATACAATGTACACACAATCTAGCGACATGTGCTATACAATGTACACACAATCTAGCGACATGCGCTATACAATGTACACACAATCTAGCGACATGCGCTATACAATGTACACACAATCTAGCGACATGTGCTATACAATGTACACACAATCTAGCGACATGCGCTATACAATGTACACACAATCTAGCGACATGTGCTATACAATGTACACACAATCTAGCGACATGCGCTATACAATGTAAACACAATATAGACAAGTGTGATCACAAACGTGGTTGCACATTTACAATGCTAACCAGCATATATATAAATTTTCTTCTGTCCTCCATGGAAAGGATTAGAGATCTGTTAAACAGATAATTCAGTGATTTATTGAACAATCAACCACAGAAGGTGATTGTAGTGCTTTTAAAATGCTCTAAGCTAACCAACAGACATAAATACACAGATTTACGTCTTTCCTACACAAACAGTGTTCAAGGTGTCTTTTTACATAATGTCATTAATGTGCGTTTACAAAGGAGAAATGAAATCTGACCAGATTCCATTATCCATGTATACAAATACAGACACATATACATATATTCACACATACCTACACATATCCATATATATATACATACACCTATGTTTCTCCTACTTTGACAGGGTAAAATAGCTTCTATAAAAACTAGGGTGATATTAAACATTTAACCACCGAAGGTGATTAAGATGCTTTTACAGGCTCAGGTTATAGGTACATGCATTGTATAACAAATGTATTACATATTGGATAGGTACAATACATTGTATAACAGATGTATTGCATAGTCAATCTTGGGTACAAGTCTAATATATCATCAAGTGTTCCAGTATTCATATAGTATTTACAGAGTTCAGCATACCTTAGCCCAGGAGGCCGAAAGTCAGTCAAAATCGGACATTCTACAATATAATGTTCTAGGAAGTGCATGTTTTCTCTTTCACAAAGTTGACACATTGTGTACTCGACATTTGAGGCTTAAGAAAGCTGCCAGATACGTCTATATCCCAGGCGTATTCTGGCCACTATAACATCACATTGCCGGGTTCTTGCTCTATTAGTCCCATATGTGAATGTCTTCTCACGATATCTATCATAATATTTAATGCTACAACTTTCAGGCCTTTGTGAATTTGTTAGGTCAGTGAGATTTTCATTATATATTTGTTTAAATATTTTTTGTCACTGGTAATGAAACACCCATATTAATTTCTACTACTGGTTTTCTACAGGCTGTTTTTATAAGCATACGAACAGTGTCATGCCTTAAGATGCCAACATGTGATGGTATCCAAAGGAATTTGTTTTCAAATATGTTTTCTTTAGCAGCTAAAACATTCATTCGTATATCACTGACTATTTTCTGGGTGTCACTACTATGTGCGTTCAATGCCAGGAGTGCACTCTGCGAGTCACAGTATATAAGTCCACTGCCTCTGTCTTAAAAATTCAGTGGGGAGGTATATGCCTGCAAGTTCGGTTCGAGTTGTACTTGCCCAGTCATTGACGCCCTTCATTGCTGTATGTACGAGAAACGATTGTTTAAATATATTACATGCACATCTGGTACATCGTCCACCTACAGAACCGTCGGTATAGCACTGATACACATCGTTACCCATAACCTGGGTACTCTCAGTGATGCTGCACAGTGTTAACTGTTCTAATAATGAAGCATGTACACAATCTTTCTTGGGTGCAATTACAAAGTCAACTGATAAATACCTGTGTACAACATTGAAGTGCGTCCGACGCGTGCCATCGAGAACTATAACCAGTAGCATCGAGAACTAACCGGCAGCAGGTGGACCGGGTGGCGCAGAGATACCGGTCCACACCTCGTCAATACCTGTCAATAAACACAGGTGTTGGACTGACCAATCACACGCCCATAACAGTTGCATGGCGGGGAGTCCGGCTGAACGTAATCACTGAGTGCGGCCGGCTGCAGCAGTTACCGCGAACGTTCACTTATATTTGATTGTACAATATTTAAAGGAATATAAAGTAGTGGCTTGAAGATATCTAACGGTGGTCCCGGACCAAGGTAATTGTTGAGTGATGAGGGAAGATTGGCATCGCCTTGTATAATACAACAACGTACAATACAACAGTGTACAATACAACAGTGTACAATACAACAGTGTACAATACAACAGTGTAAAATACAAGTGTTCAATAAAACTGCGCAATAAAACAGTGTACAGTAAAACAATGTACAATACAACAGTATACAATAAAACAACGCACAATACAACAGTGTACAATACAACAGTGTACAAAACAACAGTGTAAAATACAACAGTGTACAATAAAACAATGTGCAATAAAACAGTGTACAATAAAACCACGTACAATACAACAGTGTACAATAAAACAACAAACAATACAAGTGTACAGTACAACAGTATACAATAAAACAGTGTACACCAAAACAGTGTACACCAAACAGTGTACACCAAAACAGTGTACACCAAAACGGTGTACAATAATACAGTGTACAATAATACAATACAATAATAAAACTGTGCAATAAAACACTGTACAGGTGTACAACAAAACAGTGCAATATAAAATGTACAATAAAACAGTATACAGTTAAACTGTTGTATTGTACATTGTTTTATTGCACACTGTTGTATTGTACATTATTTTCTTGTACACAGTTTTATTGTACATTGTTTTATAGAACATTTTTTATTGTACACTGTTTTGTTGTACACTTGTACACTGTTTTATTGCAGTTTTATTGTACACTTTTGTATTTTACACTAAAGTATTACACATTGTTGTATTGTACGTTGTTGTATTGTACACTTGTATTTTACACTTGTATTGTACACTGTTGTATTTTACACTTGTATTGTACACTGTTGTATTTTACACTTGTATTGTACACTGTTGTATTTTACACTTGTATTGTACACTGTTATATTTTACTGTTGTATTGTACACTGTTGTATTGCACGTTGTTGTATTTTACACTGTTGTACTGAACACTGTTGTATTGCAGACTGTTGTATTGTACGTTGTTTTATTGTATACTGTTGTATTGTACATTTCTTTACTGTACACTGTTTTATTGCACAGTTTTATTGTACACTTTTGTATTTTACACTGTTGTATTGTACACTGTTGTATTGTACGTTGTTGTATTGTACACTGTTGTATTGTACACTATTGTATTGTACACTGTTGTATTGTACACTGTTGTATTGTACACTGTTGTATTGTACGTTGTTGTATTATACAAGGCGATGCCACTCTTCCCTCATCACTCAACAATTACCTTGGTCCGGGACCACCGTTAGATATCTTCAAACCACTACTTTATATTCCTTTAAATATTGTACAATCAAATATAAGTGAACGTTCGCGGTAACTGCTGCAGCCGGCCGCACTCAGTGATCACGTTCAGCCGGACTCCCCGCCATGCAACTGTTATGGGCGTGTGATTGGTCAGTCCAACACCTGTGTTTATTGGCAGGTATTGACGAGGTGTGGACCGGTATCTCTGCGCCACCCGGTCCACCTGCTGCCGGTTAGTTCTCGATGGCGCTGAGCATAGTACTGACGCTCAGTAAGAGGTACCACATACTACAGACGCTCAGGAGGAGGTACCACATACTACAGACGCTCAGGAGGAGGTACCACATACTACAGACGCTCAGGAAGAGGTACCACATACTACAGACGCTCAGGAAGAGGTACCACATACTACAGACGCTCAGGAGGAGGTACCACATACTACAGACGCTCAGGAGGAGGTACCACATACTACAGACGCTCAGGAGGAGGTACCACATACTACAGACGCTCAGGAAGAGGTACCACATACTCTAGACGTGGCACGCACGGTTCGTAATATAGATCTTAATTAATATCTGAAAATATGTTTCTCTGGCGATGAAATTAATTCTGAATGAAAAATCTCGATTTATGTAAGTCAAAGCGCGAAGCATTTGCTGGAATTTCAGATTTCGTTGCAGAATGTCACGTTTCAGTGCAAAATTTCAGTTTTCACTACAAACTTTCAGGCTTCAGTGCTAAATTTCCAGCTTCAATGCCAAATTTCAGATTTCAGTGGAGAATTTCAGGCTTCAGTACAAAATTTCAGGTTCTAGTGCAAAATTTCAGTTATAAATACCAAATTTGAGATTTAAGTGTAAAATTTCAGGTTTCAGTGCAAAATTTCAGGCTTCAATGCAAAATTTCTGGTTTCAGTGTTAATAGGTTGAAGTGCCAAATTGCTGGCTACAGTGCCAAATTTCAGATTTCAGTGGATAATTTCAGGCTTCAGTACAACATGTCAGGTTTCAGTCAAAATGTCAGTTATCAGTGTGCAATTTGAGATTTCAGTGCGAAATTTCAGGCTTCAGTGTAACATTTAAGGTTTAAGTGCAAAATTTCAGATTTCTGTGCAAATTTCAGACGATTACATTACTTCTTTATTTGTGACGTATCTACATATACCTTTTTATAGACAGGAAGGGAGGTGTGTCTCCACACACACCTCCCTCTCCTGTCTCCCACACACCACCCTCTTTTCTGGGTGTCACTACTATGTGCGTTCAATGCCAGGAGTGCACTCTGCGAGTCACAGTATATAATTCCACTGCCTTTGTCTTTTAAAAATTTAGTGGCAAGGTATATGCCTGCAAGTTCGGTTTGAGTTGTACTTGCCTAAATATTCAGTGATATTCGAATGAATGTTTTAGCTGTTAAAGAAAACAGATTTGGAATTAAATTCCTATGGATACCATCACATGTTGGCATCTCAAGGCATGACACTGTTGATATGCTTGCAAAGACAGCCAGTAGAAAATCAGTAGTAGAAATTGATATGGGTGTTTCACTAGCAGTGACAAAGAGAATACTTAAACAAATATCTAATGAAGATCTCACCGACCTAACAAATTCACAAAGACCTGAAAGTTGTAGCATTAAATATTATGATAGATATCGTGAGAAGACATTCACATATGGGACTAATAGAGCAAGAACTCGGCAATGTGATGTCATAGTTGCCAGAATACGCCTGGGATATAGACGTATCTGGCAGCTTTCTTAAGCCTCAAATGTCGAGTACACAATGTGTCAACTTTGTGAAAGAGAAAACATGCACTCTCTTGAACATTATATTGTAGAATGTCCCATATTGACTGACTTTCGCCCTCCTGGGCTGAGGTATGCTCAGTAACTACTATATGAGTACTGGAACACTTGATGATATATTGGACTTGTACCCAAGATTAACCATGTAATGTAACTATATAACCTGAGCTTGTAAAAGCATCTTAATCACCTTCAGTGGTTAAGTTCTTAATTGCACACTAGTTTTTCTGTCAGTTATCTCACCCTGTCAGAGTAAAAGAGACAAATATATGTGTGTATGTATGTGTATAAAGTATATGTGGAAGCTGATCAGAATTACATTTCACCATTATAAATTCACATTAATGCATTCATAAATCTGTGTATCTATATATTTACGTATGTAGCTTAGCCTTACATTTGAAAGCACTACAATCACCTTCTGTGGTTGTTCAATAAATCTCTGACCTGTATGTTTGACAAATCTCTCACTCTGTCCACGGAGGACAGAAGAAAATGTATATATGGTAGATGGCATTGTAAATGTGTGGCCACGTCTGTGGTAGAAAAATAATAAAAAAACACCCTTTTCTGCCTCCACACACCACCCTCTCCTACCTCCACTGTTACGATTGCCGTCTCGTCTATACCTGTCTCGGCGTCAAAAATATTTTTTCCCACTCCTTGTACATACTTGACAGCTCAGGGATCATTTTAAACAGGAAGTACGCACGTTGCACCTTTATAAGAAATCTCAGATTCAAGGAATTCTGGAAGGGTAGCCTATCATCCATTTTCCAATATGGCGGTCTTAGCATCATCACTTGAGCGGAGTTTTCCGCGCCATGCAACGACGCTGGGAACCCCGAAGGATATGACTGGCGGCATGTTGAAAGCTGGGACCAATCAACAGGTGACCCGATGTCACGTGACCCCCCGAGGAGGCCAGCGAGATGTCCCATAGGAGTGGAAACCATTACTGTTTCCCCGTCAATCCCTGCGGTAGGACGTGCTACAGTTTGCTCTAGTATTTGTGCAGAAATTACCTGTTGCGCGCCACGTCAAGCCTTTCTCGAGTGCCGAAGACCTCTGGGATGGCGCCAGGATAACCTTGCGACCTTCTGGGATGTGTATTACGTTAGTTAGTCAAGAATAGCAGGAGTCGAGTTGTAGCTTGAGGACGAGTAACGGTCTGGGACCGTTATTGACCTCCAAGAGTGGCTATGCAGGACCATCCAGTGCGGAGAGTTGTGTGTACAACTTCCCCACAGCCTACTGCTGGTGAACTATTCCACGGCGGCGAGGACACCCCGGACCACAGGAGGTCGCAAGGCAGTGCAGCTGTCGCAACGTGAGCGACTTGTGTCATTATTATTAACCAATAATATGCTACCACCACAAGTGCTGCCATTATGCACAGACGCTGATGTACTTTGTCACCACCACAATACAACAAGTACTGTGCAACTACCACACATATTAAAACAATAGATGAACACTGTACTGTGCCCCCCCCCGCCCGCTACCAACATTACCACAGTGTACCAAGTACTGTGCCACCACCACAAACACTGTCACAATACACACAGCACTGTGCCACACCACAATCACTCCCACAAACGCTAACATAGTACTGTGTCACCAACACAAACAGTGCAACAATACACAAACATTGTACTGTGCCAACACTACAATACACAAACAGTACTCTGCACCACCAAATACCCCCTCCCCCCAATACACGAACACAGTACTGAGCCACAACAACAAACACTCACTCAGTACTGTACCACCAACACAAACCGAAATAAACAGTTCACCTACAAATCAAGTGTTCATAACTAAACCCAAATCAGGCGTGCAATGACTCGGGGGAATGGCTGGGCTCTGTGGGTCTCGTTCAGTTTGTTTCAACAGACTTGGTATCTGTGCTTGATTGTCCACCTGTTGGTGTCGTCTGTGCTTGATTGTCCACCTGTTGGTGTCGTCTGTGCTTGATTGTCCACCTGTTGGTTGTGAGGAGATGTAGAATCTCCTCAGCTAGTTTTCCTAGTTTCTAGAATAGGCTAGTCGCTCTAGGGACTCTAGAAACTGAAGCTTTCAAATTTTATATACTTGTTGGGTGTCATATGAAAGCTTATGTTAAATGCTGTCAGTTAAAACTAGTTAGAGGTCTGTGATTGCTCTGTAGAGAGAATTACAGCAAATTTTGCCTGTTCTGTGAAACAGAGAGGGTAGTATAACAAAAACCGTTAGAGGTGGAGGGGGGACAGTGGGGAACGCTGCCTCCCCCCCACCAAGGGAGACGTTGAGACGTTGTGTTAGGCCTCACCCTCCTTGTGACGTCACGCCACGCCACAGGCGAGGGGCCCGTGTGATTGGTCTAGGCACCCTGCTCCTATGCCGAGTTTTGGCGCGAAAAGCTGTCATTGGAAGCGGCACGAGGACAGTGCCGGCTTCCTGCTGATTGGTCAAGACAAGGTAGGGGGAGAAATATGGGGATGTGAGCCTCTCTAGCCCGCCAAGAGTTAGTTTGAATTGGGCAGCCAGGGTGTGAAGTGTCTAGGTGCGGGGTGGCGGGCCTGCCACCCCCACCACCGTTATCGCTCCTGTCGTTCTGTTTACTCATATTGCATGGCACTCCAGCCACCCTGGGTGTGTCGAAGCCCAAATTTGCGAGAAACTGGGACTTGGACTTTGAATTCCGCCCGACGTCGTCCATGTGGTAGGTGACGCCGGCCAGTGTCACCCTGTCACCCCAGTGTAAGAGCGAGTCATGCTCTGGTATGATGGGGTTGTTAGTGATTCCCCATCCATGTGTGTATGCCACGCGGCCACCCAGGCCGCCCCCTGGCCGCCCGGCCGCCCGCCACCCGCCGCCGCCCAGCCCCAGCACCCACCCACCACCCACCCACCTTACCCCGCGCGCGCGCGGCCCGGGTGGGGTGGGGTGCTGTGACGTCACGCGCCACCCGTGGCCACCCTCCTGAAGGCCACGCAGTGGCCACATGTTGGCCACCACCTTTGGCCACCCCCTTGGCCACATTCCCAGGACAGCCTAGGCCACATCTTGTCGACGCACGAGGAGCAAGCTAAGTGTTGACAGCCAGGTGGTAAGGACCTGGGAAATGAGGAAATGTGTGGAAGGAAACGTGAGTACTTTATCAGTGTCTCAGATTAGTGGAAATCATAGTAGAAAAGTTGTGTGAGCCCCTAGCCCGGCCAGGCTAGGGAAGTAGCTGAGACGCCCGTCTGTGGCATGCCCAGGTGACTGTGGGGCAGTACCTGGAGTGGGAAATTGTCACTGTAAATCACGTAGTGTTATAATTATATATCTGTAGATATATTGTTGTGTGTAGACTGACTAGAGTTTGGGACCAGTCAGTGTAGAGAAATCATCATATAAATGATCCAGTCTGGCGATTCTGTATAATCGTCCAGCCTTGGTTAGTGCCATGGTACCTCATTATGTAATTAGGCCAGGTTAGAGTTAATTAAGCAGGCCCGTGGGGCAGGGTTATTAGTGGATATCCTGAGGTCTGTATATATCACCTGGTGATTAATTACATTGTTATGGAGGCCATTTCCATATGTTTCATTTGCATGTTGCATGTATGATGTTGTGTGGTGAGTCAGTAGATGTGATCGCTGACTGATTGCCTAATGATGTCATTAGCATGGGGGGCATGCTGACGGTATCATTATGTGCAGGTTTGTGCAGTGTTATCAGGTATACGATATTACTGTCCTAGGAACTGTGTTGAGGATTTAAAGGGACCCTTTGAGTATTCAGGGAAATTCTCAGTCACTTAATGAGAGCGAGCAATTAGTTAATTTGCCTAATTATGGGAGAATTAGTGCCAGCTGTCCGCGTAGAGCGACGGTGTCTTATATTAACGTAATTGTCTTGCTGAAGCCACCGGGATCGGGCGATCTTTTGCAACGTTTGCAAGATTAGAGGGACAGTAAGATTGGTATACCTTGATTGTTGCAAAACCGTGTGTCATTACTGTGTGGGCATAGTAATTAACGAGTTGCAGTAGTCGCAACTGTATGTGGGCAGTGCTATTTTATGTTTTGCATGCCATTATATGTGTGACCTATGTAACCTTAGGGTTACTTTGTTTCTTTAAGTTGTGTTGAGTACTTAAGGATTCAGTGAGTTAATTAGGGGTAATTAACTGGATAAGGGGGTGCACACTTGAAGTTGTTGAATGAGTGAGTGCTGTTATGGGAGAACAGTGTTGAACTTGAGCTTGTGGGAATACGTGTCCGGTGCAATTAATTGTCCGTGTGACAATTAATTGACCACTCTAGCTAATTATGTAATTAGCATTCTCATCATGAATTCACGTAGTGGGAGAGGATCTGTCAGAGTCTGTCAGTGATAGTGCTAACGTCAGTTGCTCGAGACTAACTGCCTTTCAGGGTTGGGGCAATTAGTGGCTCATGATAATTAGTGGAGTAATTAACGTCTGGAGTCTTGAGGACTCAGATGACTCGGTAAAGCGAGGTCATGGGGTTAGCATAATACGTTATATTAATCATATTCTGTCTGGTGACAGTGGATTAAGTTGCACTCATTGTTAATTAGGGTAATTAACTCCTCTTCCGTGAATTCACAGTGTTTGATGAGACCTGCTTAGGCAGTGCGGAGTGAGACGTATTTATGTATGATTAATTATCGGTCCTGGTGACAGTTAATTAATTGCTCAAGGCTAATTAGGGTAATTAGCACTCATTAGTAAGTAAACGTAATTAATGATACACAGACTGTTGAGAAGCCACCCACTTGGGGTAGGCTTAGTTAACGTAACTCAATGGGATGTAATTAGTGGTCCGTTTGACCTTAATTAAGAATTACTCACTGAATACTTGCAAGGAGTCAAGTGTGATGTAATTTAAGAGTTTGAGTTATTGTGACAAGAGGACTTGTGTTAACGTAGAGTACTATCATGTTGTTGTCTAGAGTGAGACACTTGTTGTTATTAAAGTAGTACTTGTTGCTGACTGCTGTGATCAGTCAATTTCCATCATTATTCACATAATCAATGTTGCAATTGATTAAGGCAATTTCTTTTGGTTATCGTCTAGTGACGAGGGTAAAGTAACTTAGGGATGAGTGGAGCTGTGTCCCAGAATCCCACCTTGCCTGACTGTGTTCACTTTAGTTGTGATAGGGGGAGTCACTGTTAGACTACCCACCTGATTACGGGGGTCGCTCCTGTTGGAGGGAGGGCCTTAAGCTTGTGATTAGAGTAGCTGCCACTAGGAAGTCGTGTCACTATTGATTGCTTGCTTGTGTCATCAGTGGAAGATTGTTCAGTTAGTTCATGTTGTCAGCCCGAAGTGTCAGCAGGATGGAGCCTGCTGTCATTTCTCGAGGGGCTGTTGAATAGCTGTGTTGCAAATGCCACTGGTTGGACTGTAACGTAATTAAATCACACGCTGTGGTGTAACTTAGTCTGTGATATTTTTCTTTGAGTTTGCAATATTGCGTCATCAGTGGGCACACCTGTGTTCAGGTTAGTTCAGTATGCAGCCACACAGCAAGGGTTGCTATTTAGCTGTTGGTTATGGTGCCACTGGATGGACATTAACGTAAAGATTAATTTGAGGAAGGGTGCTGGAGTTGCCAGTGAACCCATTAGTTATTGATGTCATTGAAAGGCTACTGATTTGATTGCATTGCAACCGCTATTGCAGGTGTAGACTGCACTGAGGCGTAGAACAGTTAGGAGGTTACTGGAGACGTGTTCCAGAACTCACTGTGTCATTTGTTGTAATTGTGATTATAGATCTGTTAGTTCTTGCTTGCGTGTTGATTCCTCTGTGGGCACGCTTATGTTCGAGTAACGTCATTGACATTCTTTTGTTTTAATGTAGTAGTCTAGTCTCTTGTTATAATAAATTGTTATTTGTTAACAGTCTTTGATGTCAACCTTCAACTATTCTGTACCACTCCCATTGTTCTGATATATATTTGATATTGTTGTTTTAAATCTTTGATATGACGGCTGCGCTCTTGGGAATTCGAATTCCAATTCATAGCGCCACACAACAAATATAAAATTTGATTGTGAGAACCCGTCGGTTACCCTTTATTGGTTTTAACGTCATGTTTAACTAGGAGGAACCAGCGGCCTATTGTGGACAGGTTTTCACCCCTGCTGGTGGAAGCCTGGCGGTTTGCTCCCGCTTCTCCTTTTTCTACTGGACTCATGCTTAACTGCCAAGAGCAGCCTTTAAACTTGTAGTCCACCTCCTAAGGGAGGTAGGCGTAGAGAAAAATCTCACAGCTGGCGCCCAACGTGGGGCTATGCAACTTGGGTTCGAGCCCATGCAGGGCAGTCTCATTGATTTTTAAAGTAACATAAAAGTTATCATTACAGAACAATGTGGACCAGGATGGTTGAAGGTATGTTTTGTGCACGGTTGTCACACACAGGTACACACACACCACACACACTGTAGGAAAGAGGTATTTCATGGTAAATATGGTGAAATTTGTCTGGCTTTCGTGGCTGCTAGCTAGGGGACATTGACACACTCGTGAGTGAGTGGGGTCAGCTCAGCAGCAGGTGTCGTGGACACCAAGCCAGCGTGCAACAGTGGTTGCAAGGGGTGCACTCAGGATATGCCTGAGGTGCAAGACACCACCTACCTGAGGGTAGACGAAGCTTCTAGAAGTGACCTCAAGCGTGAGAGGTCTCATTGGACGACAGAGTAGTTGTCAAGGGTGTCATTAGAGTGTAGTTGTTAGATACACCTTAGGATCTTAGTGGGAGGTCGCGCCACCAGCTAAGGATCCGAGTTGTCTTCTTTAGAGAAAGGAGAGTAATTGTCTGTAGTTAGACAGGTGAGGGAATTCTTGCCAGAGTGGGGACTGTACAACCCCAGGAAGAATCATGGTAGTC
>WNGS01004511.1:15803464-15815397 GCA_020271785.1 Procambarus virginalis | reverse complement strand
TTTTGCGTGTCTTCCCTTACCTACCACAGACAAACAGGCAAGCAGTCTCTCTTTTTTTTTGTAAGTGTGACCAGGCATTGACACCTGCCATTGGAGGACTGCCGAATATCAATATATATATATATATATATATATATATATATATATATATATATATATATATATATGTATATATATATATATATATTATATATATATATATATATATATATATATATATATATATATATCCTGATCTACATATTAATCATGAATCCTATGGTAAACAGTTTAATAATGTATATCTAAATGCATTCCGAAGAGCTACATACATGCTTGCACTGATATATTGTTTTTCCGAACTGTAGATACACGAGGCATTATCTGGCTGGTCGCCACTCACGCACCACATGTGTCACTACAAAAATGCCGAAGAATCATTTCATCTTTAAAAACGCACATGAGACACATTATATAATATCACATAATAATATTCCACCTGCCTGCTGTATATTCATATGGAATTGTTGATGTATTAACATATTTGGGCAGGTATTCCTTCACGTAGCCGCGCGGGCTGGATTGTCTCACACGGGCATGTAATGTGTCAGCTCTGTCATGTAATGTGTCAGCTCTGTCATGTAATGTGTCAGCTCTGACATGTAATGTGTTAGCTCTGTCATGTAATGTGTCAGCTCTGTCATGTAATGTGTCAGCTCTGTCATGTAATGTGTCAGCTCTGACATGTAATGTGTTAGCTCTGTCATGTAATGTGTCAGCTCTGTCATGTAATGTGTTAGCTCTGTCATGTAATGTGTCAGCTCTGTCATGTAATGTGTTAGCTCTGTCATGTAATGTGTCAGCTCTGTCATGTAATGTGTCAGCTCTGTCATGTAATGTGTCAGCTCTGTCATGTAATGTGTCAGCTCTGTCATGTAATGTGTTAGCTCTGTCATGTAATGTGTCAGCTCTGACATGTAATGTGTTAGCTCTGTCATGTAATGTGTCAGCTCTGTCATGTAATGTGTTAGCTCTGTCATGTAATGTGTCAGCTCTGACATGTAATGTGTTAGCTCTGTCATGTAATGTGTCAGCTCTGTCATGTAATGTGTCAGCCCTGTCATGTAATGTGTCAGCCCTGTCATGTAATGTGTTAGCTCTGTCATGTAATGTGTCAGCTCTGTCATGTAATGTGTCAGCTCTGTCATGTAATGTGTCAGGCCTGTCATGTAATGTATCAGCCCTGTCATGTAATGTGTCAGCTCTGTCATGTAATGTGTCAGACCTGTCATGTAATGTATCAGCTCTGTCATGTAATGTGTCAGCCCTGTCATGTAATGTGTCTGCTCTGTCATGTAATGTGTCAGCCCTGTCATGTAATATGTCAGCTGTAGCCAACTTTGGGTGCATTATGACGATAACGTCAAGAACACGTGAAATTCAATATATTGAGATAGTTGATATCAACAGATGTGAAGCGTGCTGATATGAGCCTAATAACTGGACATTCCATAACGTCAAGTAAGAGACTGAAGTATGTATGGCTGGAGTTTACACCTGCTGTGCTCAGTCATATTTACACTTGTCGCAGAAAATTGTTCCTCGTCTGCCCTTTACTGTACAGGGAGCTAATTGTAGTGCAGCTGTAATGTCTGCTGAATCTGAAGTAGGTTACAGTAACTGAGGACTCTTACTGTAACTCTTTCAGACTGCTGCAGTGAGTCCTTTTGTCGGCTGGTCTGAAATGTATATTTTAATTTTGTCTATAGGTCGGCGTAGGTTAGGTTAGGGTAGGCGTTTTGGTTCTCTCAAAAATTACTGGAATTTGCTAACACACTACAGTAAACAGAGCCAAAACTGCGACTCGTTTTACTAATTGGTCAAACGGGAAATAATGTCGTCAACCGCTGCAATAACGTGTGTAGAGGAGTAGTGAAGCAAACAATCACTGGAACCATCAGCCTCGTCGCTAGTACAGCAGTTAACACGACCACATCTCCATGGGTGTTCATGGTACGTGCGTTCATGGTACACACACGCCGCACGTGTTGTGTCCATGGTACACACACCACACGTGTTGTGTCCATGGTACACACACCGCACGTGTTGTGTCCATGGTACACACACCGCACGTGTTGTGTCCATGGTACACACACCGCAGGTGTTGCGTGTCCATGGTACACACACCGCAGGTGTTGTGTCTATGGTACACACACTGCATGTGTTGTGTCTATGGTACACACACTGCACGTGTTGTGTCCATGGTACACACACCGCACGTGTTGTGTCCATGGTACACACACCGCACGTGTTGTGTCCATGGTACACACACCGCACGTGTTATGTGCATGGTACACACACCGCACGTGTTGTGTCCACGGTACACACACACCGCAGGTGTTGCGTGTCCTCTGGTGCCATGACCTGACCCAGTGTTGTGTGTTGGTAAACACTGGAGCAGGTGTGGCGTCACGTGCAGCCCTCACCACAACATGGCGGCCACCTTTACCCTCAACGTCACCACCATAGCCAAGATGAACGCTCAGCACTTGCTTTCATACAAGTTTCGCTTCACTTCTCAAACATAACACAAAAGTTACTTCAAATGACAAAAAAAATGCTTTAAAATTATATAACTGTTAGTAAAATAATAAATAACATTTAATGAAGTGAACTGAAGAGCGTGGAGCGGCACCAGTAAGTAACGTGGGGCGAACACATGGCGTCTCTCCACGTGGGAAACCTGCCTAAAGCAGATGGAGTGCCGCCTGGCCTGGCAACACTTGTTAGGTCAAGCGTGTGCTGGTTACCACACACCCCCCCCCACGGTCTCCCTGACAAGACCTCGTTGACAGGTCTTGACCTGTCCTGAGCCCTCTATATCTGAACCTGAATTAAATTTAACCCGGATGTTATTGTTTAATTAATTTGTACATTTACGTGTACACCTTGTGAGGAACGTGTACCTGTTCCTCTCAAGGTATACACCAACCTGGCGGCCACCAGGTTGGTGGCCGCCAGGTTGGTGTAGCTCCCTCTACAGGTTGGTGTAGGGAGCTACACCAACCTCCAGGTTGGTGTAGCTCCCTAGTGTAGAGGCGGTGTAGCTCCCTCTACACTTCCAGAAGTGTAGAGGGAGCAGCTCACCCAGGCCCACAGTCTTACTCACACCATGGCTGACATATGTTACTCAGGAACAACAATAACTCATGAGACTCTTCAGCTCACAGAACTTACTCACTGTTATGACTCAGTGTATACATGATATTATTATTATTATTATACATTGTGTCCATGGCGATAAATTGTACAAATAATGCCATTTATAAATATTTTGTTAAGTAACCCATATACATTTTTATGCACTTTATGTATGGACTACATGTCCGTATGTACAGTGGACTATTAAATATCTAAAATCTTCAGCTCACATTAAAAGTGCTTCACTCCATCATATCTATATAAATATAAGTGTAAATGTTCGTTTGTGCATAATCGCTAATCTCCTAAAATTCTTCACCGATTGCTTTGAAATTTTCACACGACGTTCCATTCGCATCCGCGCAGGTTTTTATGTACATATTATATAGATGTCACGTCTGTGACAGGGAAAAACATGCTTTTTTGAAAAATTGTGTTTTCATGTGTTTTTTAAGTGAGGGAGATCTTCGAAACTTCTTTACCGATTGCTTTGAAATTTTGACACAACGTTGCATTCGAATAAGGGCGTGTTTTTATGTACCTACTATATAGATGCCACACCTGTGACGGGTAAAATTTTTTTTTTTTTAAACAGCGCCATCTGTTGCACGTTTGAGCAACACACACACACACACTATACTAAATATAACGAGTCCATTTCAATGTTTCCGATTGCATTGACAAATGTAATTTTCATAAATTTCGATTTATTTTCATTTTGATTTAACTATTTTGTGTGACATTGCGTTGGAATTGAGCTGTGTTGTTTACCATGCCGTTCATGTCAAGAGTATTGTTTATTTTTATATTTTTTTAATATTTTTTTCATTTCATTTTTTAACTGTTCTTATTTTTCAGTGATGGGAACATCAAATCATTTGGAATGTATTGGACGAGGGAGTGGGGGAAGGGTCGGTAGGATGAGGGGACGCGAGTGGGGGATGATGGGGGGAACGAGGGGACGGGGGAAGGGGGGTTGGGAATGGTGGGAGGACTGGGGGGACAGGGGAAGGTTACTGTGGCTCAGCAACGCACACGCGTTGCTGAGCCACAGCAACGCGTGGCCGGGTACAGCTATTGGTTAAATAAGTCCTAAGTTATTATGTCATGTCCATAACTGTAGCCATTATTGAGGCTTGATACAGTATAATGTTATGTTCTTTCTCTCTCCACAGGTAAGTTAACATGGCGTCTGGTGGAGTGGTTGCCTGGTGGCAGGTTATCTTGAGATGATTTCGGGGTTTAGTGTCCCCGCGGCCCGGTCCTCGACCAGGCCTCCACCACCAGGAAGCAGGCCGTAGCAGCTGTCTAACTCCCAGGTACCTATATACTGCTAGGTAACAGGGGGCATCAGGGTGAAAGAAACATTTTGCTCATTTGGCTCCGCCTCCACCGGGGATCGAACCCGGAACCTCAGGACTACGAATCCGAAGCTCTGTCCACCCTGGTATTTGGCTGATTAATGGCGTAGTGGGTTACCTGGTTTATGTGTCTTTACATTGTCATAGTTATATGCTAAGCCATATGTAGAATGGTTCTCCCATGACACCACATGAGGGAGAATGGTCCCCCATGACACCACATGAGGGAGAATGGTTCCATGACCCACATGAGTAGAAGGGTTCTCCCATGACACCACATGAGGTAGAAGGGTTTCTCCCATGACACCACATGAGGTAGAATGGTTCCCATGACACCACATGAGGTAGTATGGTTCCCATGACACCACATGAGGGAGAATGGTTCCCCATGACACCACATGAGGTAGTATGGTTCCCATGACCCACATGAGGTAGAAGGGTTCTCCCATGACACCACATGAGGTAGAATGGTTCCATGACACACATGAGGTAGAATGGTCCTTCCATGACACCACATGAGGTAGAATGGTTCCCCCATGACACCACATGAGGTAGAATGGTTCCCCCATGACACCACATGAGGTAGAATGGTTCCCCATGACACCACATGAGGTAGAATGGTTCCCCCATGACACCACATGAGGTAGATGGTTCCCCCATGACACCACATGAGGTAGAATGGTTCCCATGACACCACATGAGGTAGAATGGTTCCCATGACACCACATGAGGTAGAATGGTTCCCATGACACCACATGAGGTAGAATGGTTCCCCCATGACACCACATGAGGTAGAATGGTTCTCCCATGACACCACATGAGGTAGAATGGTTCTCCCATGACACCACATGAAGTAGAATGGTTCTCCCATTACACCACATGAGGTAGAATGGTCTCCCATGACACCACATGAAGTAGAATGGTTCTCCATGACACCACATGAAGTAGAATGGTTCTCCCATGACACCACATGAGTTAGAATGGTTTCTCCCATGACACCACATGAGGTAGAATGGTTCTCCCATGACACCACATGAAGTAGAATGGTTCTCCCATTACCCACATGAGGTAGAATGGTTCTCCCATGACACCACATGAAGTAGAATGGTTCTCCATGACACCACATGAAGTAGAATGGTTCTCCCATGACACCACATGAGGTAGAATGGTTCTCCCATGACACCACATGAAGTAGAATGGTTCTCCCATGACACCACATGAAGTAGAATGGTTCTCCCTTACACCACATGGGTAGAATGGTTCTCCCATGACACCACATGAGGTAGAATGGTTCTTCCATGACACCACATGAGGTAGAATGGTTCTCCCATGACACCACATGAGGTAGAATGGTTCTCCCATGACACCACATGAGGCAGAATGGTTCCCCCATGACACCACATGAAGTACAATGGTTCTCCATGACACCACATGAGGTAGAATGGTTTTCCCATGACACCACATGAAGTACAATGGTTCTCCATGACACCACATGAGGTAGAATGGTTTCCCATGACACCACATGAAGTACAATGGTTCTCCATGACACCCATGAAGTACAATGGTTCTCCATGACACCACATGAGGTAGAATGGTTTCCCCCATGACACCACATGAGGTAGAATGGTTCCCCATGACACCACATGAGGTAGAATGGTTCCCGTGACGGAATGAGACGTAGAATGGGGCCAGTTGTTATTAAGCTGGATTAACGTAGGTAAGTTACGTTAGCTTTAGTTAGGTAAGGTTAGGTTAGCTTTTTAGATTTGGTGAGGTTTAGTTATTTTTTGTCCTTCCCCTTGCCACTTCGGGGGTGTAGGGTATATAGGGTCAGGGCTCCCGTCCCCCCACGCACTAGGCATGGGAGAGGTAGGCACCCTGAGCACACAGATTTCCCTACCAAATAACACTAATATATAAAATAATGGTCAGTTGGCATATCACACTCACAAGAGTTAAAATGAAAATAATAAGATTAGTACAATGGAAAATCTTTTTTTATTTGTTGTTCTTGTATAAGACTCAGTACACAAAGGGAGAGGTGCTTAGTATATCATACAAAATACCTAAAGCTGAGGGCAAAACTACAAGCTGCCTAAGGGGCAGGATTGGTGACTTGACAACGTCACACTGGGAGAACAATACAAGGTGGACTTAGCAAGGTCCCGGAGCGGGAGGTAGTGATGTACGGCGCCCCTCCGGCCGCCGCCATACCCAGTCGTCGGCACCGGGCAGGTGAGGAACCATCGGGGGGACTGTGGTACTCCTCGATGACGACTCTGCGTAGGTAGTTAGCTACCAGCTGTCCTGGTTATGGGTCACCCCGAATGCCACTATATTACACCCTTGTACACCCATTGCGCGGTGATCCTGGGACTGTGGTGGTCTGGGTGTGGACTTGGACCATATTCTGTAGAGGGAATATGTCCAGGTCAGGGCTTTCACAGAGCAAATCTCAAGGTCGCGCCTGGTGAGGCCCATATCCCGAGGTCCACGTGTACCTCTCTCTTGCACCATCCCCCTCTCCAGTTAAGGGTGATAGATGAGGTGGACGCTGTGTGCCTACCGGTATATTCCCCTGGCCTGTCGAGGGATCTCTGGCGTGCCGTCCTTGTCACACACTTGCTCTCCTCTGGACGGGAGAGTGCGAAGTTATCAGCAGAGAAACTTAAGTTGAGTTTAGCAAATTTCAGTTAAGTCCTGATCAGTGGAATATGGAGGAAAACTTAGATACTGCCAAGATTCTAGAGACTTAAAGCAGCAGATATAGTTGCCACATCACGAGGGTTGTGTGAGTGTGGTGGTCAGTAACTACCGAGCCGTCACACTACAGTACCTCGACATAAAGATCTCTGATAGGGCAAGATCCTTACCTTTCACAGTTACTCAGCCTTCATGACACACTTACGGCCACAGTCGTCTGGTGCAGTGACTCCCGACCTGGTCCCATGTGTGTACTACCTAGTTGTTCTTGCGGGGTTGAGCTCTGGCTCTTTGGTCCGCCTCTCAACTGTCAATCAACTGGTGTACAGGTTCCTGAGCCTATTGGGCTCTATCATATCTACACTTGAAACTGTGTATGGAGTCAGCCTCCACCACATCACTGCCTAATGCATTCCATTTATTAACCACTCTGACACTGAAAAAATTCTTTCTAATGTCTCTGTGGCTCATCTGGGTACTAAGTTTCCACCTGTGTCCCCTTTTCGTGTTCCACCCGCGCTAAAGAGTTTGTCTTTGTTTACCCTGTCAATTCCCCCGAGAATTTTGAATGTGGTTATCATGTCTCCCCTTACTCTTCTGTCTTCCAGGGATGTGAGGTTCAGCTCCTTCAGCCTTTCCTCGTAGCTCATACCTCTCAGTTCCGGGACAAGTCTGGTGGCATACCGCTCAATCTTCTCTAACTTTGTCTTGTGTTTAACTAGATATGAACTCCAGACAGGAGCTGCTATTCCAGGTTTGGTCTGACATAAGTGGTATACAGGGTCGTGAACGATTCCTTACACAAGTTCTAAAGGCAGTCTTATGGTGACCAACCTAGCATATGCCGCTGATGATATCCTTTTGATTTGGGCCTGGGGACAGGTTCGGTGTGATATCACCCCCAGATCTTTCTCTCTACTTGACTCGTG
This sequence comes from Procambarus virginalis, assembly GCA_020271785.1. NCBI lineage: Eukaryota > Metazoa > Arthropoda > Malacostraca > Decapoda > Cambaridae > Procambarus > Procambarus virginalis. Next base: position 15,807,224 of record WNGS01004511.1, on the reverse strand, counting down.
CAGGATTTCACCTCCCAGATGATACCTTGTGTTCAGCTTTCTGCTGCCTCGCCTAATTCCATTACTTTACACTTTCCTGAGTGAACTTTAGCAGCCATTTTCAAGACCATTCATCCAGTTTGTCAGGTCATCCTGTAGTCTCTGTCTATCTTCATCTGTTTTGATTCTTCTCATAATTTTTGCATCATCAGCAAACATTGAGATGAATGAGTCTATACCCTCTGGAAGATCGTTTACATATTTAGAAACAGGATGGGTCCAAGTACAGAGCCCTTTGGCTCTTCGCTGGTGACATCTCGCCACTCTGATGTCTTCCCTCAGTTACTCGCTGTTTCTTTTGTGTGGGGGTGTGTGGTGTGTGTGTGTGTGTGTGTGTGGTGTGTGTGTGTGTGTTGTAAATTACCAAAGTGTAGTTTACAAGATGAGAGCTACGCTCGTTGTGTCCCGTCTTCAGTGCTCTTTGTCGTATAACGCTTTGAAACTACTATTCACCTAGTTTTCTTCACACTAGTTGTGCTTGCGGGGGTGGAGCTATGCTCTTTGGCTCGCTCTCAACTGTCAATCACTGTTACTAACTACTATTTTTTTCCCCACTCCACACACACCCCAGGAAGCAGCCCGTGACAGCTGACTATCTCCCAGTACCTATCTGCTATGTAAGAACATCAGGATGAAAAGAAACTCTTCCCATTGTTTCTCGCCGGCCCCCGGAATTGAACCCGGTACCACGAGATTACGCATCCAGCGTGCTGTCCGCTCAGCCACCGGTCCTGTTGCATATGTCCTCCATACTGTGTGTGTGTGTGTGTGCATTGGGTGGGGGTGCTCACCTATTTGTACTCACTATTGTGCCTGCAGGGTCGAGCGTTGGCTCTTGCATCCCGCCTTTGTAGCCTTCGGTTGTTTAAAACATGGACTACTGTCCTTCTCTATCATACCTAGTTTTAAAGCTCTGAATAGTGTTTGCTTCCACAATGTGCTCCTTTAGTTAATTCCATTTCTCCATTATCTCACGCTAAAAGAAAACTTTCTAACATCTCTATGACGCATCTGAGTTTGCAGGGTCCACCCATGTCCCCTTGTTCTGTTGGTATTCCCTGTGAACATTTCGTCTATTTCCACTCTGTCAATCCTCCTAAGTATTACTAAGTATTTTGTATAATAAAATTCATATCCCATCTCATGCAACTCCGGGACTAGCGTCGTCGCAATTTCTTAACCTTTTCCACTTTCCTAATATGTTTCTTTAGGTGGGTATGGAGCCATGATGGGGCTGCATATTCTAAGACTGGTCTCGTGTAGGCAGTGTAAAGCGCTCTGAATGTCTCCTTACTTAGGTTACTGAATAACGTTTTAGGTTTTGCTAGCGTAGAGTACGCTGCTGTCGTTATTAGAGTTATATGTGTCTCAGGAGTTAGAATTGGTGTTACGTCCACTCCCAGGTCCCTTTCTCGAACCGTCACAGGTAGGCAGTTCCTCTATATTGTGTACTGACCCTTTGGTTTCCTGTCATCTAGTCCCATTTCTATAACTTTACACTTGCTCGTGTTGAACTCCAGTAGCCGTTTCTATGACTATCTCTGCAGCTTGTTCAAGTCCTCTTGAAATATCTTACAATCCTCAACTGTCACAACTCGTCTCATTAATTTCGCGTCATCCGCGAACATCGACATACAGTATTCGACTCCTGCAGACATGTCGTTCATATATATTAGAAATAGAACTGGTCCCAGCACCGATCCTTGAGGTACTCCGCTCGTTACTGTTCGCCAGTCTGACTTCTCGCCCCTGACTGTTATTCTCTGGCTCCGCCTGTTAAGTAATTTTTACCCAAGCTAGAGCTTTTCCGCTTACTCCCGTCTGCCTCTCGAGTTTGAATAGCAGTCTTCTAGCTGTGCGGTACTGTGTTAAAGGCTTTTTGGCAATCCAGAAATATGCAGTCTCCCCATCTTTCTCTGTCCTGCCTTATTCTTGTTACTTTATCACAGAATTCAATATTGCAATATCGTTTTCATAATTCCTTTGCGATACTATCCTTATATTATTATAATCATTCCTAGCTCTGTTGCATCTAATCTTACTGTCCTTTGTCTTCTGTACTTCCTCCACTCCCTCCTGCTTCTCATTTTTGCTTCCTGACACCGTTTAATAAACCATGGGTTATTATATTCCCTCCTACTTTTTTATTTACTGTTGGTATAAAACTCTCTTCTTCTTCCTGCATTTCCATATGACTAGGTCCATCATATCTTGCACTGTTTTTCTCTTACTTCTTCTTCACACTGCACTTCTTCTAGATATTCTCTTATCCTCCTGTAATCGCCTTTCATATAATCAACTCTCCTTTCCCAGACCTCTTGTCCCATGGTCACTACTTTAAGTTCCATCATGTAGTCAAAGACTAGGACACAATGGTCACTGGCTCCTAGTGGTATTTCATGTTCCAAATTCTCAATGTCTTCCTCATTTTGGGTAAAAATCAGGTCCAAAAGGATTGGTGTATCCCCTCCTCTTTCCCTTGTGTCTTCCTTCACATGTTGTGTTAGGAAATTTCTGTCTATAACTTCCACTAATTTTGCTCCCCACGTTTCTTCCCCGCCATGGCGATTTCCTGATTCCCAATTGATCTCTCCGTGATTGAGGTCCCTCATGACCAACTATTTCGCTCTCGTTCTGTGAACTGTTGTTGCTGCCCTCCGCAGTTCATCTATACATGTCTTGTTATTTCATCATATTCCTTGCTGGGCCTTCTACTGTTTGGTGGGGGATTGTTGATTATCAAGATCATAATCCTCTTCCCATCACCTGTCAGAATCCCAAGTATGGAGCTTGTGTTACCATTAGCCCCCAATTCTCTAGTTCCTCATATTTCTATTTCCCCAAATTTCTATTTCCGCTTTATGGTGAGTGCCACTCCCCTCTCCTGTCTCTGTGTCCTTTCTTTCATATCACTTGGTATCCCTCTGGAAGATTGCATCCAGGATCATATAACTATTTAGTTTCCACTAATTATGTCTGCATCTGCTTCACTAACCCTTTCTTTTATTTGCAATGCTTTGTTGGATATCCCGTCAGCATTGGTGTACCAAACTTTCAGGTTCTTCTTGGAAACTCTGTTACCAGAGTTCATAATGATCATCTGCCTACCTGTCTCCCTCAGTGTGTGCTGCAGGTGAGAGATGGATGCTGTTCTTTCTCCAATAAGTGGTTGTGAGGTGGGAAGTGCCCATGAATAAGAAGGGGAATGAGAGGCTGAGGGCATTTGGGGGCTGGGGGGCAGATGGGGGGCTGGGCAATTTGGGAGATCTGGGTTGGGGGGGGGGACGCCAATGGCGTCTGGGCAGCTACGGGTGTCTGAAGGACACAGTGGGTCTGAAGGGCATAGTGGGTCTGAGAGGTAGGGAGGGTCTGAGAGGCATAGGGGAGCTAGCTGGGAGGAGGAGTGAGATTGGAGTCAGAAAGAGGGTGTGTGTAAGGGGAGGGGAGAAGCAGGGGCAGGTATGGGTTTTTGGGTTGAAGGTAAGCGGGCGCCGGGGGCTCAGGATGGGAGTGGGGCAAGAGAATGGGTGTTTGAAGACAGTGGAGGTGTGTGTGTGTGTGTGTGTGTGTGTGTGTGTGTGTGTGTGTGTTGTGTGTGTGTGTGTGTGTGTGTGTGTGTGGTGTGTGTGTGTGTGTGTGTGTGTGTGGGCGTGTAAGTGCGCCTGTGTGTATACATGCACTTCTGGTCATCTAGCATTATCTCAAACGTCTATACCCATTT
>WNGS01004511.1:15726361-15764172 GCA_020271785.1 Procambarus virginalis | reverse complement strand
GGTGTCACTGAACTCTCACACTGGCTCACTCATCTCACGCTGGGGCGTCACTGCACATCACCGCTGGTGCTGACCTTCCCCAGCTGGGGCGTCACTGCACACACTTCTCACCGGCTGGGGTGTCACTGCTCACACTTCTCACCGGCTGGGTGTGTCACTTCCAGTGCGTCATCACACCCTCATGGGTAGACTCCCCGTGGTTTATGGCAAACTCTACCGCTGGGGTCAGCAACTTCTCACCGGCTGGGGCGCCACTGCTCACACTTACTCCTCTGGCAAAAGCCTGGAAAGGCATAAACAAAATTATTGGTAAAAGTAATAGACAAGTTTCACACCCAAACCCGCTACAGAAAGCCAATCAGTTAATTAGAAAATGAGCTCAGGTTTCCAGCTTTGGAATGTTACCAGCTAGCTCGAGGGAGACATTGCAGGCGAGGTCCACAGACAGAAAATCCTCTCATAAATTTCATGTTGAGCAAGCAACATGATGAATGTGATGTTCCATATACAGATTATGAATTGGCTGCAGCCTTCTCCAGGGGCAGTAGCACTGCTCCTGGTAAAGACGGTATCACCTACGATATTCTAAGACTCCTACATCGTGTTACCGATAACCCATTATTAGAATTGTTAATGTGAGTTATGCACTAGTGGGCAGTGCCAGTATCATGGACCACCAGTCTTACTGTACCGGTACAGTAAGACTGGCCTGAAGTCTTTTCAACTAACCTGAAAGCTTTTCAGGTTAGAACTAACTAACTAACTGAACTAACTAACTGAAAACTAACCTGAAGCGTTTCGTCCCATCTCACTGACCAATTGCATGTGCAAACCCTTTGAGAGAATGGTGCTTAATAGATTATTGTATAGAGTTAAACAGCGCATGTCATCTGATATCAATGGTTTCACAAATGATAAAAGTGTATACACAACCTTTCTCACTGTTCATGGAGATAAAACGCAGCAAGTACACAACATTTCTTGATTTAAAAAATGCCTTTGATATTGTTAATAGGGAAGTGATTATGTATGAATTAGCAAGAATGGATATAGTGGACATTTATTACAATGGATACGGGGCTATCTTACCAACCGGAAGTCCTCTGCACTGTTCCAAGGCTACTAGAGTGAAACTAAATTAATGCAACTAGACACCTCACAAGGAGGAGTACTCAGTCCTACCTTGTTTAATGTTCTAATTAATGCCATACTAAAATCAATCCCAACTAGTCCGGCAAACATCATTATCAGCTATGCAGATGACATCCTTGTACATACTAAACCCACCGCGAAATGCAAAACAATCTTTAAATTGTATACATACAGCTTGTGAGAGCCTTGGTCTTGTAATCAACGCTGCTAAAACTAAGGTATTAAACAATTTGGCAACCGCAAAAGTGGACTACGGAAACTTAAGATAGATAACATACACAATAGACTATGTCTCTCTCTTTCAAATACCTTGGTGTCTCTATCCCTTGTACCTCAACTGCAGTCAATAATTACATCAACAGTGTAGAGACAGACTCAAGGCTCTCAGAACTGTAGTGGGGTACAGCCCTAAATACGGTGTTAATATTAGAATAGCAAAAATTATGTATTTGGCATATATACGGTCTCTGATAGACTATCATGCACCAGCTTTAGTCCTGCAAAATTGCAAAAATATTGCTAGACTGGAAAAAATGCAAAATGAAACACTCAGAATTATACTTGGACTGTCCTATAACTACCAAAGTTCTCAACATGCTGAAAGAATTAAACATACTTAGCATTCGAGATAGAATATTTGAATTACTCTTATAATGGGCACTAAAGCTTCCTGCGGGATAACAAAAACAACATTGTGTCAGTTGAACTGTTAGAACACAGTACGAAATGGAACTAGCTGAGTCTAAGAGGATTCAAAGAACAACCACTCATATTAAATTGAGGGACTGCACGATGTATAAATACAGATGAAAAGAGTACCAGCACTTCCTTCCACCCTGGCAGATAGTACCTTTTGAAATCCTGACCCCTGCATACCCCCACCAAGAAACTAATCACAAACAACCCTCATGCTCAGCTTGCTGCTAAATTAAGCACCACAGAAACACACACACATATACAAGCTGAAAACCAACTATAGCACAGACCGTATCACTGACGGATCACTCAAACACAGCTACAGGGAGGGCAGGAACTGCTGTTATTGCTCATCAGCGCGATGGCAGCACAATTCAAAGAATATAAGAATTAGTAACTGGGCATCCACAATGCAGCCGAGTTGGTAGCAATACTGGTAGCACTCCAAAATTATTGACAACACTCCAGAGAGAGAGATCTAACCCAGATTGCTTTTCGTAAATATTTGTCTTGACTATGTTCGGTAGTTCTTGAGGTCGGACTATACGGCTCGAGTGAGTTAATCCCAACTACGGTACTTTCTTAGGATTTCTTTTTGCGGTGGTGTTTGTTAAGGTAGTGGCCACGAGAAGTTACAGAGAGAGGAGAGAACAGTGTAGTAGGTGGGCAGGAGGTTAACGCCGTTAAAATCTACTGATATTTTTTTTTTGAGATATATACAAAGAGTTGTTACATCTTGTACAGCCACTAATACACGTAGCGTTCCGGGCAGGTCCCTAGAATACGATCCCCGCCGCGAATAATCGTTGTTACAACCAAGTACACATTTTACTGTTGCGTTAAACAGAGGCTACAGTTAAGGATTTATGCCCAGTAAATCCTCCCCGGCCAGGATACGAACCCATGACAAAGCTCTCGCGGAACGCCAGGTGAGTGTCTTACCACTACACCACGGAGACTGGTGATATTATGATATTACTACTGCTATGTGAACGGAGACATTGCAAGAATGAAAACGTTCCCAGCCATTTCAGTCGTGCCCGCGATCGAATCTGGGATCCCCGATTTTTGATTCGAGAACGAAGCCAACTGTACTACCAAACATGAAGGGTAGTCCACCTGAGACTATAAACACGGGTAGTTTTAAGGTCAATACATGTAGGATAATGATCCGTCATCTGCGGCACGCTTCTTGGCCAACCCAACAAGCAAGTCCAATTATAACATGAGGAGCATGGAAGATAGCGATACGCGCACATTGATAGCAACATTTGATATATATCGATATCACCATTATATATTGCTATAGCTCAATGAATAAAATATCATAAACACAGAGGACATCATTGTCTCATCACTTATAATAAAGTTTAATTAGGCTTATTCTAAAACGAACGTTACCCAACCACTTGGGGTGGACGGTAGAGCGACGGTCTCGCTTCATGCAGGTCGGCGTTCAATCCCCGACCGTCCAAGTGGTTGGGCTCCCTTCTTTCCCTCCATCCCATCCAAAGTCCTTATCCTGACCCCTTCCCAGTGCTATATAGTCGTAATGGCTTGGCCCTTTCCCCTGATAGTTCAATTCAATTCTCAAAAAGTTTAAAGAACTTTATTAGAACCATCAAGAATAGAGGTAGAGCAATCTTTGTCTGTAAGAGAGAATGTTTGTTTATGCAAGGTAAGAGGCCAGACGCCATGTAACACCATAAATGTATTTTGTTTAATAATATTGACCATAAAACGAGAGTTCAGTCACACAGGATATCGATAACGCCAGGTTGTCGGCCCTTTAATTATTCTAGAGTCAAGCCTTTCAAGTGTTAATTGAAACATTTTGCTTTCGGGTCAGGTCACGTGAAGTGACCTAGCTTTCTGCTTATCTGATAATTTTAGCCGGTTAGCTGCGTCTTCCCATCAAACAAGCCGTTGTCTAGGTCGGGTAGGTAGATAGCCAGAGGGTGCAGGCGATGAGTCACAATAACGTGGCTGAAGTATGTTGACCAGACCACACACTAGAAGGTGAAGGGACGACGACGTTTCGGTCCGTCCTGGACCATTCTCAAGTCGATTAATCTAGTCAGAGGGAATTTTCTGAAGGTGGAGTTGAGCTCCCAGTTCCCCCATATATGCCCGTGGAACTATACATTTGAGACATTGAGGACAGTGATAGCCAGATCGCTACTCGAGAGAGACCAGCAGCCAGACTAGGTCTGTGCCAGGCCTGGTGGGGGTCTCTGTTAGCTGTACCGCCCTCCTCTCTACACAACTTAGTCTCAGAGAACGTGGTGAGTGAATTATAAAGATGTCATATATATATTGTGTTTACCAACTTATGGGTTTTGTGATTTTCAGGTTTAATCAGTCGTAGGTGCTCTCAATTTCTTGTGTGGTGACTCAAATTTGTGTTTTAATCTTGACATTCAAATGTCAGGTAATAAGGTTGAATTATGATAACCATATGAGTGATTATACAATGGCAAACGTGTAGTTTAAGAACTTAGTTTTAAATTGCCTTTAATTGTGATCCCTAGAGCTTGGATTTGGAAAGCTAGAGTGGAGAGCACTCTGAAGTTTACTGGCTTAAGATTGTGACTTAAAGATTCTTGGTAATATGAATTGCACATTTTTACAAGTGAAACAGTTAACATCAGATCATACTGTTGTGCAAACAAGTTCCATTCCTTGTCTTATAAATAAATAACTTGAATGGATGGTGGCAGCAACCTTTTATCTTTCTACTATTCTAGCACTCTTATTGTCTACTGTTCTACTTTCCTTGATCTCATTTTCTCCCTCTCATTCCAAACTTTCCCTTTCTCCTGACTACTCTTGCTCACTATTCCCTTCAAACTCTCTGCCTCCTTCACCCTTTCTTCTTCTCTTCTTCATTTTCCGATACGTTACAGTTTGGGGCTAGCCTCACCCAACTTAGCAGCGTAATGGTCTGGGGTACGGGGCAAACATAGGCTGATCGGGGACAGAAAAAATTCAACAGGAAACAGCTTGCCAGGACACGTTCTGACCCCCGCGACGATTTTTGGAACTGCCGGCCACCAGCACCGAGCTAAATATTTTGAAAACATTAGTTTCAAAAGATGTAATTTTTCTTACAGTAATACCCCATTACTCGCTGGTCTCGAAAAAATTTACATAGATTTTCTGCTATTCATAATTTGGTCATAATAGCATAAAACAGATGATCCTCACACAGCTTTAATTTGAAATTTTTGAATGTTTCTTTATTGGCAGAACCATTTTATTTTATTAGTATTATTGCACTTACTTTTAACCAAAAATATTTAATTGTGCGGGGTGTGTCACCCACACCCCCTCTGGAGCACCAACGTGTCACCCACACCCCCTCTGGAGCACCAACGTGGCACCCACACCCCCTCTGGAGCACCAACGTGGCACCCACACCCCCTCTGGAGCACCAACGTGGCACCCACACCCCTCTGGAGCACCAACGTGGCACCCACACCCCTCTGGAGCACCAACGTGTCACCCACACACCCCCTCTGGAGCACCAACGTGTCACCCACACCCCCTCTGGAGCACCAACGTGTCACCCACACCCCCTCTGGAGCACCAACGTGTCACCCACACCCCCTCTGGAGCACCAACGTGGCACCCACACCCCCTCTGGAGCACCAACGTGGCACCCACACCCTCTCTGGAGCACCAACGTGGCACCCACACCCCCTCTGGAGCACCAACGTGTCACCCACACCCCCTCTGGAGCACCAACGTGGCACCCACACCCCCTCTGGAGCACCAACGTGTCACCCACACCCCCCTCTGGAGCACCAACGTGTCACCCACACCCCCTCTGGAGCACCAACGTGTCACCCACACCCCCTCTGGAGCACCAACGTGTCACCCACACCCCCTCTGGAGCACCAACGTGGCACCCACACCCCCTCTGGAGCACCAACGTGGCACCCACACCCTCTCTGGAGCACCAACGTGGCACCCACACCCCTTCTGGAGCACCAACGTGTCACCCACACCCCCTCTGGAGCACCAACGTGGCACCACACCCCCTCTGGAGCACCAACGTGGCACCCCCCCTCTGGAGCACCAACGTGTCACCCACACCCCCTCTGGAGCACCAACGTGTCACCCACACCCCCTCTGGAGCACCAACGTGTCACCCACACCCCTCTGGAGCACCAACGTGGCACCCACACCCCCTCTGGAGCACCAACGTGGCACCCACACCCCCTCTGGAGCACCAACGTGGCACCCACACCCCTCTCTGGAGCACCAACGTGGCACCCCCCCCCTCTGGAGCACCAACGTGTCACCCACACCCCCTCTGGAGCACCAACGTGGCACCCCACCACCCCTCTGGAGCACCAACGTGTCACCCACACCCCCTCTGGAGCACTAACGTGGCACCCACACCCCCTCTGGAGCACCAACGTGGCACCACACCCCCCCTCTGGAGCACCAACGTGGCACCCACACCCCTCTGGAGCACCAACGTGGCACCCACACCCCCCTCTGGAGCACCAACGTGGCACCCACACCCCTCTGGAGCACCAACGTGGCCCCACACCACCACCCCTCTGGAGCACCAACGTGGCACCCCCTCTGGAGCACCAACGTGGCACCCACACCCCCCTCTGGAGCACCAACGTGGCACCCACCCCCTCTGGAGCACCAACGTGGCACCCCCCCCCTCTGGAGCACCAACGTGGCACCCCCCTCTGGAGCACCAACGTGGCACCCCCCCCTCTGGAGCACCAACGTGGCACCCCCCCCCTCTGGAGCACCAACGTGGCACCCCCACCCCTCTGGAGCACCAACGTGGCACCCCCCCCCTCTGGAGCACCAACGTGGCACCCCCCCCCTCTGGAGCACCAACGTGGCCCCACCCCCCTCTGGAGCACCAACGTGGCACCCCCCCCTCTGGAGCACCAACGTGGCACCCCCCCTCTGGAGCACCAACGTGGCACCCCCCCCTCTGGAGCACCAACGTGGCACCCCCCCCCCTCTCTGGAGCACCAACGTGGCACCCACACCACCTCTGGAGCACCAACGTGGCACCCCCCCCTCTGGAGCACCAACGTGGCACCCACACCACCTCTGGAGCACCAACGTGGCACCCCCCCCTCTGGAGCACCAACGTGGCACCCACACCACCTCTGGAGCACCAACGTGGCACCCACACCCCCTCTGGAGCACCAACGTGGCACCCACACCACCCCCTCTGGAGCACCAACGTGGCACCCACACCCCCTCTGGAGCACCAACGTGGCACCCCCCCCCCCTCTGGAGCACCAAACGCCAAACAAGAGATACAAATTTCATGTATTTTATTTTCTGGTTTTAATTTTAATATTTAGTTACGGTCGTTTGTGAACTGTTGGCATGTATCGCGTGCAGTTTGTGTGCACGCACGCACGCACGCACGGTGTGGTACAGCGTAAAGATTGTCATTGTCACACTACACACTAACACCCTGATATACACACTAAAACACACACACTCACACACCTCACGTCGCGGGGGATAGCAGAGTTAGTGGAGACATGATTACCTTGTACAAGATTCTCAGGGGGAATTGACAGGGGTAGATAAGGACAGATTATTTAACACGAATGGTACTCGAACAAGATGGACGCAGGTGGAAACTGAGAACCCAAATGAGCCACAGAGACATTAGGAAGATTTTTTTTTTAGTGTCAAGAGTAGTTAAATGGAATCCATTAGACAGTGATGAGGTGGAGTCCATACACGGTTTCAAATGCAGATATGATAGAGCCTAATAAACTCAGGAACCTGTACACCAGATGATTGATGGTTGAGGGCGGGACCAAAGAGCCAAAGTTCAACACCCGCAAGCACATGGCAGAAGCAAATGGGCAGCCATTACTTTCGCCTCGTGCCCCTGTTCACCTAGCAGTAAATAGGCACCCGGCCGGGAGTTAGACAGCTGCTATAGGCTGCTTCCTGGGATGTGTGTGGGCTGGGCGGGGGTGTGTGGGGGGATGGGGCGGGGGGGGGGGTGTTAGATAGAAACACTTGGAAATGAAGTCAGTATGGAAGTGGAGTCAGTATGGAGTCAGTATGGAAGTGGGTCAGTCAGTATACATCAAACAACAGACGGTTAGAAAGGCGGCGTCCAAGAGCTAACAGCTCGATCCTGCAGGAACAAACAAATACACAGATGGTAAACACACACAAATCATTGAGGTAGAGCGGACATCACTTCCGAGTTTCAATCCTAAGAGCCCGGGTTCGATTCTCGGCCGAGGCAAAATAAATGGGGAGAATTTTTTCACCTAGCAGTAAATAGGTACATGCGAGTCAGACAGCTGCTACGGGCTCCATCCTGAGGATATGTGTGTGTGTGTGTGTGTGTGTGGTGTGTGTGTGGTGTGTGTGTGTGTGTGTGTGTGTGTGTATTCACCTAGTTGTGCTTGCGGAGGTTTGAACTTTGCTCTTTCGGCCGCCTCTCAACGGTCAATAACTTTTTTTCCACACACCCACACACAGAAGCAGCCCGTAACAGCTGTCTAACTCCCAGGTTCCTATTTACTGTAGTTAATAGGGCCCTCAAGGTGAAAGAACTGCCCATTGTTTTTTTCCGCCATCGCTGGGATCGAACCCGGACCCTAGGTGTTACGAGTTCCAGCGCTGTCCACTCAACCACCACCCCCTGTGTGTTTTGCTGTGACCTGTTTCACCTGTTTGTGCTCACCTGTGTTTGTACTCACCTATTTGTGCTTGCGGGGGTTGAGCTTTGGCTCTTTGGTCCCGCCTCTCAACTGTCAATCAACTGGTGTACAGATTCCTGAGCCTACTGGGCTCTATCATATCTACACTTGAAACTGTGTATGGAGTCAGCCTCCACCACATCACTGCCTAATGCATTCCATCCGTTAACTACTCTGACACTGAAAAAGTTCTTCTAACGTCTCTGTGGCTCATGTGGGTACTCAGTTTCCACCTGTGTCCCCTTGTTCGCGTCCCCCCAGTGTTGAATAGTTTGTCCTTGTCTACCCGGTCGATTCCTCTGAGGATTTTGTAGGTTGTGATCATATCTCCCCTTACTCTTCTGTCTTCCAGTGTCGTAAGGTGCATTTCCCGCAGCCTTTCCTCGTAACTCATGCCTCTTAGTTCTGGGACTAGTCTAGTGGCATACCTTTGACTTTTTCCAGCTTCGTCTTGTGCTTGACAAGGTACGGGCTCCATGCTGGGGCTGCATACTCCAGGATTGGTCTTACATATGTGGTGTACAAGATTCTGAATGATTCCTTACACAGGTTCCTGAACGCTGTTCTGATGTTAGCCAGCCTCGCATATGCCGCAGATGTTATCCTTTTTATGTGGGCTTCAGGAGACAGGTTTGGTGTGATATCAACTCCTAGATCTTTCTCTCTGTCCGTTTCATTAAGTACTTCATCTCCTATTCTGTATCCTGTGTCTGGCCTCCTGTTTCCACTGCCTAGTTTCATTACTTTGCATTTACTCGGGTTGAACTTCAACAGCCATTTGTTGGACCATTCACTCAGTCTGTCTAGGTCATCTTGTAGCCTCCTACTATCGTCCTCAGTTTCAATCCTCCTCATAATTTTTGCATCATCGGCAAACATTGAGAGAAACGATTCTATACCCTCTGGGAGATCATTTACATATATCAGAAACAGTATAGGTCCAAGGACTGACCCCTGCGGGACTCCACTCGTAACGTCTCGCCAATCTGAGACCTCACCCCTCACACTGACTCTTTGTCTCCTGTTGTTAGGTACTCCTGTATCCAACGGAGTACCTTCCCTTTCACTCCAGCCTGCATCTCCAGCTTTTTCACTAGCCTCTTGTGTGGCACTGTATCAAAGGCTTTCTGACAATCCAAAAATATGCAGTCTGCCCACCCTTCTCTTTCTTGCCTTATTTTTGTTGCCTGGTCGTAGAATTCAAGTAACCCTGTGAGGCAGGACCTGCCATCCCTGAACCCATGTTGATGCTGTGTTACAAAGTTCTTCGCTCCAGTGTTCCACTAGCTTTCTTCGCACAATCTTCTCCATCAGCTTGCATGGTATGCAGGTTAGGGACACTGGCCTGTAATTCAGTGCCTCCTGTCTATCCCCTTTCTTGTATATCGGGACTACATTAGCTGCTTTCCAAATTTCTGGCAGTTCCCCTGTTGCCAGAGATTTGTTATACACTATGGAGAGTGGTAGGCACAGTTCTTCTGCTCCTTCCTTAAGTATCCAAGGAGAGATTCCATCTGGGCCTATAGCCTTTGTCACATCCAACTCTAGTAAACACTTTCTTACTTCCCCCCTTTGTAATCTCAAACTCTTCCAGTGGTTCCTGGTTAGCTATCCCCTCTCCTAACTCTGGATTTCTCCTTGTTCTAGGGTGAAGACCTCTTGGAATTTCTTATTCAGTTCCTCACATACTTCCTTGTCGCTTGTAGTGAATCCTTCTGCCCCTATCCTTAATTTCATAACCTGTTCCTTTACTGTTGTTTTTCTCCTGATGTGGCTATGCAGCAATTTAGGCTGAGTCTTTGCCTTGCCTGCGATGTCGTTTTCGTATTGTCTTTCTCCCTCTCTTCTCATCCTGACATATTCATTCCTGGCAATCTGGTATCTTTCTCTGCTCTCCAGTGTCCTGTTATTCCTATAGTTTCTCCATGCCCTTTTACTTTGTTGCTTAGCTAGCCTACATCTCTGATTAAACCATGGGTTTCTCATCTTCATTTCACTGTTTTCCTTTTGGACTGGGACAAACTTGTTTGCTGCTTCCTTGCACTTTTGCGTGATGTAGTCCATCATATCTTGGGCCGTCTTTTCCCTGAGCTCTGTTTCCCATGCTATGTCTGTTAGGAATTTTCTTATCTCCTCATAGTTTTCCTTTCGGTATGCTAACCTTTTGGTTTCAGTATCTCTCCTCGAGTTCAATAACCCTTCTTCAATCAGGTATTCAAACTCCAATACACTGTGGTCGCTCATCCCTACTGGGGCCTCAAAACCGATTTCTCTTAGTCAGAGTCGTTCAGGGTGAAGACCAGGTCGAGTCTCGCTGGTTCGTCATTTCCTCTCATCCTTGTGGGTGTGTGTGTGTGGTTTTGTTGTGTGTGTGTGTGTGTGTGTGTGGTTGTGTGTGNCAATATTTATCTTCTATGTAGTGTCATACCATTTCTCAGGCATAAACCGGCGCCCTTTTCAGATTTACTATTATAGATTACCAAGTCTACCCTGACGTGAGCTGTCTTGCGACACTTACGAAAGCCATATTGCGAGGAGAGAGACAACGATTGCGTTCTAAAGTCCACATAAAGCTGAAGCTTAATCACTGAAGCTGAAAGCTCATGTTACGCTCATGGTGCGAAAATTCCCAAGCAAATTGCCTTCCGAAATGGATTTGCTAACGTGAAGGACATGTGCGTCGAGCCAAGCCTTGGGGGCGGGGCCCAGCCTCCCCAATATGGTCAAGAATACGGAATTTAAACTCAGGTACTGGGAAGACGATGCCGGAACATCTCATAGTGAGTATACAACACAACATGAACATGTGTATACAACATGAACACAAGAGTGAATAAGGCAGCAGTGGTAATAAAAGTCCCCATCTCGCAGGATGGTTAGTCATACAGGGCTATGTGTTTAGTAGCCTGCACTGGCAAATTTTGGGTACACTGTGAGGATATCTTCAAGAATACGAGAGTGAATAAAGTAACTGCAAAGCTCCAGGTACCTCATGCCATCTGGTCTGAAAGGTCTAATAACTGGGCATTCGGTGATGTAGTGTGGCAGATCGTGCCGCAGTTCCTGCTCACACAGTTTGCACCTGGAGTGCTCAGGATTGAGAGATCCGTCACCTGTAGCCACCTGCCACAGGTAACGGTAACCCAACCTGATCCTTGCAACCACTGTGTCGCACAGTCTGGTCGACGTTTTGTGCTGCCCATAGATATAGGTTTCAGATCTGAACAAATCATAGCTTTTATACTAGTACTTTCAGGTCGTTGGGAGTCAGTAATTTCTTTCCTATCAGACCTAAAGTGTTTCGACCAATACAGTTTTGACAGCAGAGATGGGGATACCTAGATCTAATTCAATTTCATCTTTGTTGCACGCTAACTTGGCTGCAATGTCTGTCTCATTATGATGGGTTATATTTATGTGTGAAGGTATCCATACAAAGGAGATTCGAGACCCTTTACTCTGTGCAGCAATTAGGTAATTTATAATTGGTAGTATGAGGTTCTTGCTGTCGATCTTCCAAGAGAAGTTTTCGATTGCTTGAAGAGCAGACTTTGAATCACAAATATTATTCCTCCTCCAATGTTTTTTAATGTACTGGTGGCTAGTTGTAATGCTGCTAGTTCTGCTTGTGTGGAGGTCAGCCAGTTGTTTAACCTGACACTGACAGTCTTTGTGCAAATATTATTTCTATAAAACCTACATGCTGCTGCAGTCCGTCCAGTAGAGGATTGGACTGAGCCGTCGGTGTAGACACAGTGCTCGTGAGATCCTAAACTCTCGATGGAGGAGGCAATTGTTTCAAGAGTGATAGCTTTGAGAAGAGCAAGATTCTCATTATCTTTCTTGGTGACAGGTGTGTATGATACTTGAATGGTGGGGTACAGATAAAGAGGAATATCAGAGACAGGTAGATTGCACTTAAAAGGAATGTTAAGTTTAATGAGATTGTAGGCATTGTTGCTCAGCCATTTATCATAAAGGAGTGAGTTGGTATGTCGGCACCAGTCAAAAGGGTGTTAACAGCACTAAATAATTTGTCTCTGAGCAATGCAGGAGATGTAGGGTCTCTCATGACTTTAAGGCAAAAGGTGGTGTTGACTTGCATTATTCTCTCTAATATGGTTGGAAGCTTCAGTTCTTCCCGCATGTTGATGATTCTTGTGCATCTTGGGGCACCAAGAATTATCCTCATGGCCTCATTCTGTACTACTTCAAGTTTGTCCAACACAGAGGAGGGGAAATTAATTAAGTGCAGAGCATTATAATCAACGAGAGATCTAACAAACATCATATAGAATAGTCTAGCATATTTAATATTGATACCAATATTCTTACCAGTAAGTGTTTTCAATGGTTTTAGTCTTTCTTTTAACCTACGGTGTAGATCATTTACAATGTCACTGTTAATACCAACTCCAAGGTATTTGTGCTGCCTACACGTTTCAATGTTCTGGTTGTTGACCTTGAAAGTTATAGGGACATGAGTATTCTCTCGGGGATGGAGAACTCTGGATTTAGTTATAGAGATAACAAGACCACATTCAATGCTTTTAGCAGCGAGTGAATCAAGTAGAGCTTGCAGTCTAGTTTGGGAATTTGCAACAATGCATATATCATCGGCATAACAAATGACGGCTTCGTCAGGTAGTGTGGGAATATCAATTGTTAATTTATGCATCAGAACATTGAACAGTGTAGGACTTAGCACTCCACCCTGGGGTGTACCCAACTCAAAGCGTGCACAAAGTTTACTTTTGACCCCCTTGAAAAGGACTGAGGCGGTTCTGTTACTCAGGTAACCCCTGAGCCATGTCAACAGTCTTCCCTTAACTCCAAAAGAGGCTAGTTGTTCTAGGATTATTTCTCTGTTTGCTGTATCAAAGGCAGTTTGGAGATCAATAAATGCCGCCTGAGAGTTTGGTCCCTCTCTGATAAAATATTCAGCAAAGCAAGTTTGTGTGCTTCTTCCAGGAAGGAAACCATACAGGTTAGGGGCAAGGTGGGGCTTGATTTGAAACATTAGTCTGTCGAGAATAATTCTCTCAAGAACTTTACACATGCACGACGTCAGAGAAATGGGTCTAAATTTTTGTGAATTAGGCTTGGGTATGGGTATTATGAGTGCCTGTGTCCAGCGGTCAGGTAAGACACTCTGCCTTAGACTTTGATTAAACAATTCTAGCAGAGGGCTATTTGGCAGCTCAGCAAGGACTCTCATGGTGTTGTATGTGATGCCATCCTCTCCAGGAGAGGTAGCCTTACCTTTCTTGAGTGCATGTTTAATTTCAAAGGGGGTTATGCCACAGTTATCATCAGGCCCTATTTCACTACAGGCAATTTCAATATTGAAGTTACGATTTATTTTGGTACTAGCCAAATAGTTTTGCACATCTAGGGGCAGGCTGCTTATACTAGCAGTGCTTGCGGACCGCCAGTGGTAAACTCTACGTTAATCACACGCCATATTTTTCACTTGACTCTATGAAAGACTCCATGAAAATATGGCCTAGGGATGTTTTGCTAATAATATTTTTGAAAACATTTCATTTAGACCTACCCCGAACAGCGATCAACCTATGTCAGTTCCGGGCCCCCAAACCATTTTCCCTACAAATGTGGGTGCAGCTAGCCCTAAGCATCTGGTCTCCAACTCTGGGCAGACTGCAGACAGGTAATCTCTGGGCAATATCTATTGCCCAGAGGCAATAGATATTACTATACTATTAGATCCGTCTGGATACTTCAGTTATCTCACTCCATACTCATCATCTCATCGAGAGAACATAAAATAGACTTTATTTTAAAATCTCTCTTTAAAAGTGAGGTTTCTAATTTCTGGGATTAGCTTTGATAGTTTCCTCTCTACGTGCTTCTCGTTCCCTGTAGGTGCTTGTATGTGCTTAATAATATACTTTTTATGACTGGTAACAAGCGTTTGCTAAATCCTTGTTCGTAGTTGTGTGAGCCACTACAGTGATCTTGCTTTAATCTGGTGTTGGATTTAAAGCCCTTCAACCTCTGTAGGATTATTAAGGGCACAACTGTACCTTAATTACTGTACAATCAGAAATTATACTCTGGTCCTAAACTTACAAGTCGCAGATGTCGAGGGAATATTTATCTTTAAAACTAGAGAGTAAAACTTTAAGTTTTCGCGGATAACCTGAATGAATCCTCCAGTGTCTGCTTGATTATATATATATATATATATATATATATATATATATATATATATATATATATATATATATATATATATATATATATATATATATATATATATATATATATATATATATATATATATATATATACATCTTTGGCGCAGTTGTGAGGACCCATTGCGTCTGACAGCTGGGTGGACAGCGCTTTGGATTCGTAGTCCTGAGGTTCCGGGTTCGATCCCCGGTGGAGCAAATGGGACAAATGTTTCTTTTTCCCTGATGCCTCTTTTACTTAGCAGTAAATCGGTACCTGGGAGTTAAACAGCTGCTACGGGCTGCTTCCTGGAGGTGTGTGTAACAAAAAGGAGGCCTGGTCGAGGACCGGGCCGCGGGGATGCTAAGTCCCGAAGTCATCTCAAGATAACCTCAAGAAGATAACCCATAGCCTCGGTGAAGAGAGAATAAACGGCATCAAATAAGACCTTGCTGATTCTCTCTCTGAGAATTTTTGCTAACTCTAAAGTCCTTTTACACCTTTGGTTGTGATCTTGACCTCAACGTCCACGGAGGCAGAATAAAAGTGGACGCACGTAGGTCAAAGCAGCATTGTGTATTCCAAACGAGTCTCCCACCTTAAGGACCAGTGGCCAGATTCACGAAGCAGTTACGCCAGCACTTACGAACCTGTACATCTTTTCTCAATCTTTGGCGGCTTTGTTTACAATTATTAAACAGTTAATGAGCTCCGAAGCACCAGGAGGCTGTTTATAACAATAAGAACAGTTGATTGGGAAGTTTTCATGCTTGCAAACTGTTTATTAAATGTAACCCAAGCCGTCAAAGATTCAGGAAAGATGTACACGTTCGTAAGAACTTGCTTAACTGCTTCGTGAATCTGGCCCCAGACCAGCTGCTGGTCACGCCATCACTACATTCTCCCACAGTCGTTACTAAGTAATTTTAAATTATATTTCCCAGACGGAAATCAAAGGAGCGGGTATAATCACTATATATATGATTATACTCGGTATAATATTTATTGATTTTGAATAACTAATTATAATGATTCTAGACGACATGTTAGCTTCAATATGAGCTGTCTTACGTCGCCTTAAGACGTAGCGGTAGTGATAGCAAACACCAGTACCGACCACGTCCACCAGGGACCCCTCACGTCCACCAGGGACCCCTCACGTCCACCAGGGACCCCTCACGTCCACAAGGGACCCCTCACGTCCACCAGGGACCCCTCACGTCCACCAGGGACCCCTCACGTCCACCAGCGACCCCTCACGTCCACCAGCGACCCCTCACGTCCACCAGGGACCCCTCACGTCCAACAGCGACCCCTCACGTCCACCAGGGACCCCTCACGTCCACTAGCGACCGCTCACGTCCACCAGGGACCCCCTCACGTCCACCAGGGACCCCTCACGTCCACTAGCGACCACTCACGTCCACCAGTGACCCCTCACGTCCACTAGCGACCACTCACGTCCACTAGCGACCACTCACGTCCACCAGGACCCCTCACGTCCACCAGGGACCCCTCACGTCCACTAGCGACCCCTCACGTCCACCTGTGACCCATCACGTCCACTAGCGACCCCTCACGTCCACTAGCGACCCCTCACGTCCACCAGCGTCCCTCACGTCCGGACGCAGGCCGCTCCAGTAATTAACATGGATGTCTCCCGGGGAAGGCCGGCCAGTGGCCTCTCCCGCCAGGTTTATTATGACTCCGTGAGATTATTTTGAGCATGACTGCGGAAGGTCTGGAGTCACTCCCAGAGGCGTCACCTGACCCTGGAGGTCACCTGGCGACCCCTGGAGGTCTGGAGTCACTCCCAGAGGCGTCACCTGACCCTGGAGGTCACCTGGCGACCCCTGGAGGTCTGGAGTCATTCCCAGAGGCGTCACCTGACCCTGGAGGTCACCTGGCCAAGTTGAATAATTCTCAGTCGCAAATCTTTAAGTAACTAGCACAGGTGATCCTGGGTATGTTTATGTTTTACGTTTGTGAACGCTGACAGGTAAAGGGGGTTTGGAAGACATTGGGAGCCCAACATCGCATAATGTGTATTTTGGCTTCTCAAGGTGGCATGTTTTCTGATATTGCTGAAGAAAGTAAGTGGTTAAATGGGTGAGGAACGAGGACAAGAGGTCAGGAACTATATGAGGATCGATGAGTTTATTCACTAAAATGATAATTACGATGAATAATATTAGTGGTTTGAGTGACTGAAGATATAAGCAGTGAGTCTTGTGTTTATAGAAGATGAATATTTGTGTTAGTGACTCATGTGTCTGGAGGTGATGATGAGTTGTGACACTGGTGTCAAGAACCAGAATTAACAAAAAGATAACAGAGCGGCTAGTACGTCAAACTTTTTTTTAAAGAGAGTCAGTAAACACTAGTGATGGAGAGTGACCCACAGACACAAGGAACTGCCACCGTCCAGAATTCCAGCAGAAACACAAAAAACTATGGGAAAGTACATATATATATATATATATATATATATATATATATATATATATATATATATATATATATATATATATATATATCGGCATATACTCAACGATGTAGATAATGGCCGCGAGGAGTCACCATATTGTGACTGTATTCAAGGTGATGGTGTTCCACAAGGCAGTGTTGAAGGTGATGGTGTTCCACAAGGCAGTGTTGAAGGTGATGGTGTTCCACAAGGCAGTGTTGAAGGTGATGGTGTTCCACAAGGCAGTGTTCAGGGTGATGGTGTTCCACAAGGCAGTGTTGAAGGTGATGGTGTTCCACAAGGCAGTGTTCAGGGTGATGGTGTTCCACAAGGCAGTGTTCAAGGTGAAGGTGTTCCACAAGGCAGTGTTCAGGGTGATGGTGTTCCACAAGGCAGTGTTCAGGGTGATGGTGTTCCACAAGGAAGTGTTCAGGGTGATGGTGTTCCACAAGGCAGTGTTCAGGGTGATGGTGTTCCACAAGGCAGTGTTCAAGGTGAAGGTGTTCCACAAGGCAGTGTTCAGGGTGATGGTGTTCCACAAGGCAGTGTTCAGGGTGATGGTGATCCACAAGGAAGTGTTCAGGGTGATGGTGTTCCACAAGGCAGTGTTCCGGGTGATGGTGTTCCACAAGAAAGTGTTCAGGGTGATGGTGTTCCACAAGGCAGTGTTCAGGGTGAAGGTGTTCCACAAGGCAGTGTTCAGGGTGAAGGTGTTCCACAAGGCAGTGTTCAGGGTGAAGGTGTTCCACAAGGCAGTGTTCAGGGTGAAGGTGTTCCACAAGGCAGTGTTCAGGGTGATGGTGTTCCACAAAGGCAGTGTTCAGGGTGATGGTGTTCCACAAGGAAGTGTTCTGGGTGATGGTGTTCCACAAGGCAGTGTTCAGGGTGATGGTGTTCCACAAGGCAGTGTTCAAGGTGATGGTGTTCCACAAGGCAGTGTTCAAGGTGATGGTGTTCCACAAGGTAGTGTTCAAGGTGATGATGCTCCACAAGGCAGTGTTCAAGGTGATGGTGTTCCACAAGGCAATGTTCAAGGTGATGGTGTTCCACAAGGCAGTGTTCAAGGTGATGGTGTTCCACAAGGCAATGTTCAAGGTGATGGTGTTCCACAAGGCAGTGTTCAAGGTGATGGTGTTCCACACGGTACCTGATTCACACATGACATGAACAGTGGAGCTAAATTGATAAATATAAAATAATAACATAAAAATTTCAGCTGATGACTTAGCAATTTACTGCCATATTCACAAACGTTTACAACAAACACAGATATTGAACACCTCACCACCATGACACGCTTCCCTGTACTCCCACTGAACAAGGGGATCACAGGAACTGAGCAGAAATAGAGAGAGGAGAAACAAAGTCCCTCACAAACTATTGAAGATGAACTCAAGCGCTTAAGTAGCATCGTAGACCCGAAGCTTAGCTGGACGTCTCACTTGAAGCAAGTAAAATGCAATATGACCTGAACACTTAATATCTTGAGTGTCGCATCACGGTTCACGTGTTAACAAGGGTTTTGATGGTATTAAGGCGCTAAATATACCAATACACAATTGAAGAGCATCTGCGGCAATTGTTAATTTGTTTCTGATGCTATTAGAGATCTTAAAGTCAGAACAAATGTTATTATGAGTCAACATGATTTTGATACCTGATCGAAAGTGAAAGGTATTAACAGTCATTGTCGCAGCTTGAACTGACATGAACTATGGTACCTACGAAATGGTGATCTTGGTAAGCTTAGCTGTGAATGGAGGAAATGTTCAAGAGTCCATCCTCGCACTCACACTCTCACACCTCACCTAATATCCAAACCCACACTTGGAGAAATAATTCACAAACGAATGATATAATTTTGTCTGAAAGGAATCACTCATCCAACAAATTCAATCAACTTTTTCATCAGGCACTCGTTTATCTCTGGCCACTCCAACTTTCCCAGAAATATAAATCTTATTGTTAGGAAATACGACTCAAGAATTACTGATATATATTACGGTGCAGCAGGTCTACAAGGAAGGAATACAACAACTAGCCATCAGAGGAAGCAGGAAGACCCCCCCCCCAGCAGTATATTGAGAATTATGAAAAAAACTTCTGTCAAAAAGAGATGGCTTACCGACAGGCATTTCGATTCCTGTTGCAGTCAGATCAGTTGGTTATGAGCTGTGTGTTTGGAGTAACATTGTGCTGGGACAGCCCCAGAATCTGCTGACGCAGCACGCTGAGGGCCTGCATATGTCAACAACTTCATGATATGATTAGTTTATATTAGTTCTCTTTCAAATTGTCTTCTGGTCTTCGTAATAGTGTAATATAAATTGTGCCATATCTCACCTATCGTCCTAATGGTTATCTATGCTTTGTTTATCTAATATATATATCACTACAGACTGAAAATAAAATGTTACTCACTTGATGCCAAACAAATAAGTTTGATTTAGACTAATATACACCTGTTTAGTCCAGCTAATATTGTAATGATTTGCATAAATTGTCACGAACAAAGTTTCTGATTGTGATATTAATTGGATAAGTTTAAATTGAAACAACACCTGAGTCTTTAGATAGGGTGCTTGATCTATGAAGCAAGTCACCATGTAACTTGATAGACCGAGACGTGCTTGATGTTTTCAGGCGACCCTGACTACATTCCCATGAACCACAGCAACCAGAACACCTGCCACAGCAGCCAGAACACCTGCCACAGCAACCAGAACACCTGCCACAGCAACCAGAACACCTGCCACAGCAACCAGAACACCTACCACAGCAACCAGAACACCTACCACAGCAACCAGAACACCTGCCACAGCAACCAGAACACTTGCCACAGCAGCCAGAACACCTGCCACAGCAACCAGAACACCTACCACAGCAACCAGAACACTTGCCACAGCAGCCAGAACACTTGCCACAGCAACCAGAACACCTGCCACAGCAACCAGAACACTTGCCACAGCAGCCAGAACACCTACCACAGCAACCAGAACACCTACCACAGCAACCAGAACACTTGCCACAGCAGCCAGAACACTTGCCACAGCAACCAGAACACCTGCCACAGCAACCAGAACACCTGCCACAGCAGCCAGAACACCTGCCACAGCAGCCAGAACACTTGCCACAGCAGCCAGAACACTTGCCACAGCAGCCAGAACACTTGCCACAGCAGCCAGAACACCTGCCACAGCAACCAGAACACTTGCCACAGCAGCCAGAACACTTGCCACAGCAGCCAGAACACTTGCCACAGCAACCAGAACACCTGCCACAGCAACCAGAACACCTGCCACAACAACCAGAACACCTGCCACAGCAGCCAGAACACTTGCCACAGCAACCAGAACACTTGCCACAGCAACCAGAACACCTGCCACAGCAACCAGAACACCTGCCACAACAACCAGAACACCTGCCACAACAACCAGAACACTTGCCACAGCAACCAGAACACCTGGCACAGCAACCAGAACACTTGCCACAGCAACCAGAACACCTGCCACAGCAACCAGAACACCTGCCACAACAACCAGAACACTTGCCACAGCAACCAGAACACTTGCCACAGCAACCAGAACACCTGCCACAGCAACCAGAACACCTGCCACAACAACCAGAACACTTGCCACAGCAACCAGAACACCTGGCACAGCAACCAGAACACCTGCCACAGCAGCCAGAACACCTGCCACAGCAGCCAGAACACCTGCCACAGCAACCAGAACACCTGCCACAGCAACCAGAACACCTGCCACAGCAGCCAGAACACCTGCCACAGCAGCCAGAACACTTGCCACAGCAACCAGAACACCTGCCACAGCAGCCAGAACACCTGCCACAGCAGCCAGAACACCTGCCACAGCAACCAGAACACCTGCCACAGCAACCAGAACACCTGCCACAGCAACCAGAACACTTGCCACAGCAGCCAGAACACCTGCCACAGCAACCAGAACACCTGCCACAGCAACCAGAACACCTGCCACAGCAACCAGAACACCTGCCACAACAGCCAGAACACCTGCCACAGCAGCCAGAACACCTGCCACAGCAGCCAGAACACCTACCACAGGAGCCAGAACACTTGCCACAGGAGCCAGAACACCTGCCACAGCAGCCAGAACACCTGCCACAACAGCCAGAACACCTGCCACAGGAGCCAGAACACTTGCCACAGGAGCCAGAACACCTGCCACAGCAGCCAGAACACCTACCACAGCAGCCAGAACACCTGCCACAGGAGCCAGAACACTTGCCACAGGAGCCAGAACACTTGCCACAGCAACCAGAACACCTACCACAGGAGCCAGAACACCTGCCACAGCAGCCAGAACACCTGCCACAGCAGCCAGAACACCTGCCACAGCAGCCAGAACACTTGCCACAGCAGCCAGAACACCTACCACAGGAGCCAGAACACTTGCCACAGCAGCCAGAACACCTACCACAGGAGCCAGAACACCTGCCACAGCAGCCAGAACACCTACCACAGCAGCCAGAACACCTACCACAGGAGCCAGAACACCTACCACAGCAGCCAGAACACCTACCACAGCAGCCAGAACACTTGCCACAGCAGCCAGAACACTTGCCACAGGAGCCAGAACACCTGCCACAGCAGCCAGAACACCTGCCACAGCAGCCAGAACACCTGCCACAGCAGCCAGAACACTTGCCACAGGAGCCAGAACACCTGCCACAGCAGCCAGAACACCTGCCACAGCAGCCAGAACACCTGCCACAGCAGCCAGAACACCTACCACAGGAGCCAGAACACCTGCCACAGCAGCCAGAACACTTGCCACAGGAGCCAGAACACCTGCCACAGCAGCCAGAACACCTGCCACAGCAGCCAGAACACCTACCACAGCAACCAGAACACCTGTCACAGGTGTGGCAGGTCCACATAAACTAACTTTAGGCAATAGTTATCCACATCAACCAGATTTAGGTTCTTACTATCCACATAAACCAACTTTTAGAACTAATTATCCACATAAACCCCAACTTCAGGTACTAATTATCCACATAAACCCCAACTTCAGGTACTAATTATCCACATAAACCCCAACTTCAAATACTAATTATCCATATGAGTCAATTCTTATTTTGAGTAAGCAATTATGCATTGTATCATTATTAATACATTAATAATGAGTCAGAAAACGTCCCTGCGGTTTCAGGACATGAATGAGGGGTGAGTTACCGACAGATTCTAGTGTGGGACTATCAGGAGTCGTTCCTTATTACAAGTCGTTCCTTATTTCGAGTCGTTTCTTATTGCGAGAGCCGTTCCCTATTACGAGTCATTCCTTATTGCAAGTCGTTCCTTATTGCAAGTCGTTCCTTATTGCGTGTCGTTCCTTATTGCGAGTCGTTCCTTATTGCGAGTCGTTCCTTATTGCGAGTCGTTCCTTATTGCGAGTCGTTCCTTGTTGCGAGAGTCGTTCCTTTTTACGAGTCGTTCCTTATGCGAGTCGTTTTTTTATTACGAGAGTCGTTTCTTATTGCGAGAGTCGTTCTTTATTCCGTGTCATTCCTTATTGTGAGTCGTTCCTTATTACGAGTCGTTCCTTATTGCGGTCGTTTCTTACTGCAAGAGTCGTTTCTTATTGTGAGTCATTCCTTATTACGAGAGTCGTTCTCATTACGAATCGTTCATTATTGCAAGAGTCGTTCCCTATTGTGAGAGTCGTTCCTATTAGGAGAGTCGTTCCTTATTGCGAGATCGTTCCATATAATGGGAGTCATTCCTTATGACTCAGTAATAAATATTAGGATGAAATATTTGACAGACCATTTTGTGAGCAATGTTTGACCCTTGAAAGAGACGTTGTTATCTCGTCTATATACCGAGATCCCTTGGGTTACCTGTCCCCCAAGTGAGCGTTTGGCGACCATAGACAACAATCGTCTCTCGTAGCGTTTCGCGATAACAGTCACGCTTGATGTGAATGATGTGTTTCAGGACACTTTCCTCCGTCTTGTGGAACGCCGGAAAGAAGTTCCTGGAAGACCGTGTAATTGGTGAGACAGATTTTGTAGTTTGGCCCTTTCTTCCCAGGTAGCATGCCTGTTCGCCTTACATTTAATGATATCTTAGATATATCCGCAAGAGTATCCATTATTGCCCGCAGCTGTGTGTGAGAGCACAGTGGACGACGCTTGTGCCTGTGAGGGCACTCGCTACTAGCATTAAGGAACTCTCCTACGCTGGTTCCCTCAGGCAGACCAGGAGTTACAATAACGTGGCTGAAGAAGTGGTGACCACACCACCACTCAGAAGGTGGAGAAGCGACGACGTTTCGGTCCCTCCCGGACCATTATCAGGTCCTGTGACAATGACTCGGTAATGGTCCAGGACTTGCCCAGGACCACTTGGTATTGATCCAGGACGGACCGAAACGTCACCGCTTCCCCATCTTCTGACTTGTGGTTTGGTCATCACTTGGTTACCTTAGTGCAGACTGCAGTGTGAAAGTCACCATTCCTTTCTGAGACTGTTACATCAAGGGAAGGCAGTTTACCTTCACTCTCCATCTCGCAAGTCAAACTAAAACTAAGCTGAGTGTCAGGTTGTCGAGGAACTCAACAGAGTAAGACAGGGCCTTGCTAACAAATGGTACTCTACAGCAAGGGTTCTTAACACGGGATAGGGCACTATGTGAACAATTTTAAAAATTTATTATTAGTTTAGAATTAAGTCACGGGTTGAGACCGTCCCATGTTTTAACTGCACAAAAACAGCATAAATAATCTCACATGTAATATCAAACCTATGTATTTGTTATTTGCAGTTTTTCTATAAATATGCTGAAATTCAATTTTGTTCTGTTGCTAGTTATGCGTTTGTAAAGTAAAGCACAGATATTGGCATATATTTAAAGAACCTAATAGGACTGGTAATGCTGATTTTGAGTCTGACGATGAGGTTATTGGGACATATCGTAATCCACTTTGGGTTTATAATCGTCTGAAGGTTAAGAACCCTTTGTCAAAGTGATATGTCGAAAACGTTATTAAAGGAAGTCCAAGGGCCATGCTGCCTCTGGTTAAAATCTGTCATAGTTTTGCTTAAATGATATGTCTGGTAAACGTTATAATATAGTACCAAAAATGTATATAGGTAGACTTACACAATAACATATTCACCAACATTGCAAAACACTAAACAAAATCAAGCAGGCCAGGATGCGGTGACCTGGAAATATGATATCATTAGGCATGTCCACCACAGAGAACGCCAGGGAGAGAGAGAGCGGCGGCCGCTTGCTTCAGAGTACATCTTGTCGAGATAGCTGGGCCTCGGCTATCTCTTCCTGCACTGCAAGATTATGCTAATCAAGGCTCGCCGTTACGGAGTAAATAACAACCTTTCATTCACTGTATTATGTGTTAGACTACATATAGTCAGCTTCGCGTTTCCCCATAATAATTACCTTCTCTTTGCGTTACATCTTTCCCTTAACGTCTTAATTCAGTTCCAGAACTCCTTGTCCTCTGTTAGGGCGTGTGTTTGTGTCATGTACAACCTCTTGCAACATGTCCTCTACTGCGTCTTGCAACATGGAGTTCTTATAAGTATCATCCCCAAGCCACTTGGGCTGGACAGTGTATATATATATATATATATATATAAACAATGGAAGGGAGTACCACCTCTGGCTGGAAGAAGGGGGGACCCATAGCCTCGGAGGAAATCACACATAACGCATTGGAGGGAATGTAGGTCCCCTCCAATACAGTTTCTGTGTGCTTTTCTCCTACCACCCCCTTCCTTTTTTTATGCTTTATTGTGTATTTATATATATATATATATATATATATATATATATATATATATATATATATATATATATATATATATATATATATACACACACACACACAGTTAGAATAAAGAACCATCACTTAAGTTGGTAACTGTGACACACAGACAAGGAGGGGGGGGGATTAAGAAGGGGGGGGATGTTGAGGGGGGTGGATCGACACTGTTGGCCAATCGCTGCTTCTGGTCTTGGAAGCAGCGTCGGCCGACGCCTATAACTAGCAGTTAACACACACTAACAACACATCATAACATAACATAATAATGTACAAAAGAATATCATACAGTAGCATACACGTGTATAAAATGACATTATAATATAACTTAGCTAAATGTAAATGGTAATAAAGGTACACTTTAACAATTAAGGTATGACCACAGGGTAACCGGTCGGAAGTGGTTGTGCCGTGTTGTAACTGTCATACTCTAGATAATCAACACTGCTATCTCGTCACATTCTATGTAATCAACACTACCTGTTCATCTCACTCCATGTAATCAACACAACCTGCTCGTCACACTCCATGTAATCAACACAACCTGCTCGTCACACTCCATGTAATCAACACAACCTGCTCGTCACACTCCATGTAATCAACACTACCTGCTCGTCACACTCCATGTAATCAACACTTCCTGCTCGTCACACTCCATGTAATCAACACTTCTAGCTCGATATCACGAGGTCCATACAAGCTAGGAGCTCCAGCAATATTAGCAGAGTCATCTCTCTCTCTCTCAGCTTGGTGCTACATAGCCTTCCCGGTTTGGTGGGCCCAACCACTTGGGCTGGACGGTAGAGCAACGGTCTCGCTTCGTGCAGGCCGGCGTTCAATCCCCGACCGTCCAAGTGGTTGGGCACCATTCCTTCCCCTCGTCCCATCGCAAGCTCTTTCCAAGTACTATATAGTCGTAATGGCTTGGCGTTTCCCCTGATATTCTCTCTCTCCCGGTTTGGTGCCTTCTTTTGATAATTACTAACTTACTTACTGCCTCTCAGCTTGGGCCCGTGCAGGCAGACACATCACTCGCCCACTAGGCCCGCCCGGCACACAACCAAGCCCTTCACTCTGTGTTTCCCTCAAGAAGTTGCTCCGTGTTGGGCTTTCTTATGACACGCCACGAAATCAGATTATCACTCTTACTGGACTCAAGACGCCAGCACAAGAAGAATGGCTTGGGGGGTGTCTTGGCACTTTGGGGAGTGGCTTGGTGGTGTTTGGGTCATTGGGGAGTTATTTAGTGGAGTGTGATGTGCTGGGGAGTGGCTTGGGGGCGTGTGACGTGCTGGGGAGAGACTTGGGGGAGTGTGACGTGTTGGGGAATGGCTTGGGGGAGTGTGACGTGCTGGGGAGTGGCTTGGGGGAGTGTGACGTGTTGGGGAGAGACTTGGAGGAGTGTGACGTGTTGGGGAGAGACTTGGAGGAGTGTGACGTGTTGGGGAGAGACTTGGAGGAGTGTGACGTGTTGGGGAGAGACTTGGAGGAGTGTGACGTGTTGGGGAGAGACTTGGAGGAGTGTGACGTGCTAGGGAGTGGCTTGGTGGTGTGTGACGTGCTAGGGAATGGCTTGGTGGAGTGTGACGTGCTAGGGAGTGGCTTGGTGGTGTGAGACGGCAACCCGTCCTCGCAAATTCGTATAGTCAATATTGACTTATTAGTTCCGTGCATAGGTGACATACTAAACATAATAGTTTCCCTTGAAAAGCTTCATAGAAAACACCGACCTTACCTAACCTACTTAGTATGTTAAAATAAGCATTTTATAGCTTCGTAATTACAATTGTTACTTAACCTATTATAGGTATAGGTTAGGTAATAATTGTAATTATGAAGCAATAAGATGCTTATCTTAACATACTAAGTAGGTTAGGTAAGGTCGGTGTTTTCTATGAAGCTGTTCAAGGGAAACTATTATGTTAAGTATGTCACCTATGCACATATTTAATAAGTCAATATTGACTATACGAATTTGCGAGGACGGGTTGGAGACGGGCTGGGGAGTGGCTTGGTGGTGTGTGACGGGCTGGGGAATGGCTTTAGGGAGTGTGACGTGCTGGCGAGATGCTTGGAGGAGTGTGACGTGCTGGGGGGTTGGGCTTGGGGGAGTGTGGAATACTTAGGAGTGGCTTGGCAGAGTATAGCATGCTTGGGCCGGGAGTGACTAGGGGGGATGCAGAGGAGGACAAGAGAGAAAGAATATAGAACAACAGAAGGAGTGTGGTGATGATATCATATCACTATTCAGTGATGCATGTTGTAGCAGCAGCAGCAGCAGCGAGCCAGAGCTGCACTCACAGCTACATCTTACCAACTAATCCATAACTGTATCATGTGATTCCAGACATCTCAAGTTTTATTCTTTTTATTGTTTTTTTCTTTTTCGTGCTTATCGTTTTTGCTTATCATTTTAGTTCAATTGTCCTTATCACAATAGTTTACCTGAAAACCCCCAAACCATGTTACCTAATGACGCTAGAATGTTGGAATTATGGAAACTGCAGAAGGCCTATTGGCTCATACGAGGCAGCTCCTATTTATATCCACCCACACTCATTCATATATATGTCTAACCTGCGCTTGAAACAACCCATTTGCCACACGTCTATATGTTACCCAGGAATTTGTTCCATAAATCAATGACTGTTTCCAAACCAGTTTTTCCCCAGGTCTTTCATGAATCCAAACTTATCCAATTTATATTCAGTTTGGTGTTCTATTTTGTGTTGATATGTCTAAGACCTTATTTATGTAAATTGTGTTACATCATTACATCCAGTCATGTCAGGCCCTAACTCTTCACCTGTCTACGGGAATGTAAGTTAAGCTTTTTTAATTTCTCTTCATAAGGGAGGTTTCAAGTTCGTGGGATTAACTTGGATTCTCTCCAAAACTGAAGTGCATCCTCTACGTGGGTCCTAACAATGGCAGGATAACGGTAAAGGTTAACATTAGATGTCTTGTTCTTATCGCTTAGAGAAATAATTCCCAGTATCTAATTTGCTTTATTATGCACATTTATGCATTGATTTTTGGCCATAAGATCGGAACTAATCATGGTTTATAGATGTTTCTAGCATTCAGACATCGCAGTGATGTACGACGGTCTGTCTTGGGCTGAAACGTCGACAATTCTTTATTTCCAAATTCGTGGGTTGGGGTGCCTTATGAAGTTAATTTGTTGGATCTACTGAGTGAAGAGGTGAGATACGTCTTGAACACTTGCTTCGTTCACAGTTCAGCTTACCACAGTCAGCACCTCGCACAACGCAATACTACACTTTCATACCAGCTGGGACCACCCTGATCACTGGCTCCAGTCACCTCATTGCTCCAAGTGATTATCACAGTATGTCATGTATTACAGTTCTGGAAGGCTTTGTGAAGTACGTCCGGCCCCACCAACCCTTAGTCTCCTGCAGGTCCTCTGCTATGACCATCACGCCATCTCCAGCTGTATATTAAGGGTTTAACTTCCTTATTCCTTGGTTATTGGTCCTGGTGTGGCCTTTGAGGAAGGGCTTTCAAATGAGAGGTGGGGGTAGTTAGTGTTAGGAACGGGTTGGGGTGGAGGGTTACGTGTATCTGGAGGGCCTGTTTAACAGGCGGGAGGTATTTAAGTGGAATGTTTTGCAGGAGAGAAGTATGTCGATGAAGCAGGGAGAAGATGGTGCAGTATGGAGGGGCAGCCGAGTCCTCCTGAAGGAGGGAATTGTGAAGGTGGGTATTGTGTGGGTGCAAGAGACTGCCTGGGTATGTGAAAGGTGGAAGAGACTACGTGAGCGTGGAGAAGGTTGAAGATACCAGGTGGGTATGGTGAGGCTATGACAGACCAAGTGGGTACGGGCGGAAGAGAGGTGGGTATGGGGTGAGGGGCGCGAAGCATGTGGAGGCGGTGTGGAGGTGGAGCGAGGCGGGGTGTCCACAGTGTTGGCGGTAGGTCAGCCAGTGAGCGGCGCGCCTTCACTCCGAGTGGACTATTTGCCGCCGTCTCTGTCACCATCATCGTTCATATCACGCCCTCTCCACACGTCCACGCCCACGGCGGCGACGGGCGCCCATGTCCCCTAGTCTGTGACACAGGACGTGTAGGCGTCCCTACCCTCTGAGCAGCGCCTGCACGCGTTTAACGCCCTCGGGAAAGAACAACTTGTTGAAGTTCGCCTCGTGTGTGCCTGTGTTAGCCGACCCACCCCCGGGAACCATGTGTGACCAGCCACCCTACTACGGCTCCCCTCCTGCCTAACTACTAGTCTTCTAGCATTCTCTAGTTAAAGGAATCATTGCGGTTTAGCCACTGAAGTCATGTGGTGTGGCCGGTCCCATGTGATCGATGTGCTGCTTTCAGTTGATGTTGTAAATGTTACATTACCAGTGTTGTCTTAAGTCCCTGTCAATCCCTGGCTGCCGAAGCGCTCTCTTCAGTTCTAGCTTTCCTGTGTTACCCAGTTTTGAGCACCCGTCTCGTCCCGAGGGTTAAACACAGACCAGGAGCGAAACTGTAGTAGCGTCGCAAGGCCCGTTGTTTACCAGTACTCTAGCCTGATACCCCTGGTCATGATAGACCTGAAGGGGACCTGTACTGCACCACCTGCGTCTCGTGGCCGGCCCCACACTCCTCAGGGAATTAGTGTGGAGTGTCAAGAGTACTGCGTTCGCGTCAGAGGCACTACGTTACCCTGTTACATGGGCACGACCCAAACCCACACAACTGGCACTACCCAGACCCACACCATGCGCAGTATCCAGCCCTACGCCATGGGCACTGTCCCCCACGGAACTCGTGGGTCTGGACGGTGCTCCAACGCCTTCAAGCCGTCCAAAACAACCTTCCTCACAACCTGTATCGGTGAGTGTGTAATATGTCTATTTTAAATTTCTGGACGATACTCAGAGAGCTCCTCTTCCTCTCACATGACGAAGTGGCTGTGACCACGTACACTAAACATGCAATGCCCCTTCATGTATCACACCTTAATAATCAACAGTCATCCACCAACTAGTAAAAATCAAGCACATAAGCCTGGTGTGATTTTACGGTATAGTCTTGAAATGGGTTGCGAATACGTGGATCACTGAAGGTATTCGGCTTCAGTGACGAGCAGCACAAGGAACTGTGCTGCTCTCAAATAGTTCACGACCTCTGCACCCCCCCCCCACACACACACATATTTTAAAGGCGACAAACACGTAACCCATCTCACTCGGCTGACACACTCAGGTGCACCAACTCAACAGTTACCTGTCACTGAGCACCATACCTGGAGTATGGCGCTCCTGTAAGTCCCTCTGCTCCCCAAGCCCGACCTGGGTATGCAGGCTTGACGTGTGGTTATCTGGGTTATCATCATTTACGAACACGAAAGATAGCTTCATATTAGAAGTATAATTTGAGAAAATTCGTCAACACATAAAATCTAAAACTTGACTGGCTTATTTGTACGAAAACGACAAACGACCGTATATGATGTTCTTTATAGTTCTGCGCTAAACACACGATGTGTTTGTACATCGATATGTCAGTGACCATTTTTACTGTCAGTAGCCAAGTCCCGGACCAGTAACTTCTTGTGTCAGTATTCCTTCTACAGTGTCAGTAAACCGTCTACAGTGTCAGTATCTCCGTCCACAGTNTTTAAAATCTCTCTTAAAAGTGAAGTTTCTAATTTCTTGGATTAGCTTTGATAGTTTTCTCCCTACGTGCTTCTCGTTCCCTGTAGGTGCTTGTATGTGCTTAATAATATACTTTTTATGACTGGTAACAAGCGTTTGCTAAATCCTTGTTCGTAGTTGTGTGTGAGCCACTACAGTGATCTTGCTTTAATCTGGTGTTGGATTTAAAGCCCTTCAACCTCTGTAGGATTATTAAGGGCACAACTGTACCTTAATTACTGTACAATCAGAAATTATACTCTGGTCCTAAACTTACAAGTCGCAGATGTCGAGGGAATATTTATTTTTAAAACTAGAGAGTAAAACTTTAAGTTTTCGCGGATAACCTGAATGAATCCTCCAGTGTCTGCTTGATATATATATATATATATATATATATATATATATATATATATATATATATATATATATATATATATATATATATATGTCACTTCTGGGGTGTGAGTTTTCAGTTGCATATAGTCCTGGGGACCATTCAGGCTTGTTCGCATATATATATATATATATATATATATATATATATATATATATATATTATATATATATATATTGTATATATATAAATGTATATATATATGTATATATATATATATATATATATATATATATATATATATATATATATATATATATATATATATATATATATATACACACCATCTTTGGCGCAGTTGTGAGGACCCATTGCGCCTGACAGCTGGGTGGACAGCGCTTTGGATTCGTAGTCCTGAGGTTCCGGGTTCGATCCCCGGTGGAGACGGAGACAAATGGGCAAAATATTTATTTTTCCCTGATGCCTCTTTTACTTAGCAGTAAATAGGTACCTGGGAGTTAAACAGCTACTACGGGCTGCTTCCTGGAGGGTGTGTGTAACAAAAAGGAGGCCTGGTCGAGGACCGGGCCGCGGGGATGCTAAGTCCCGAAGTCATCTCAAGATAACCTCAAGAAGATAACCCATAGCCTCGGTGAAGAGAGAATAAACGGCATCAAATAAGACCTTGCTGATTCTCTCTCTGAGAATTTTTGCTAACTCTAAAGTCCTTTTACACCTTTGGTTGTGATCTTGACCTCAACGTCCACGGAGGCAGAATAAAAGTGGACGCACGTAGGTCAAAGCAGCATTGTGTATTCCAAACGAGTCTCCCACCTTAAGGACCAGTGGCCAGGTTCACGAAGCAGTTACGCCAGCACTTACGAACCTGTACATCTTTTCTCAATCTTTGGCGGCTTTGTTTACAATTATTAAACAGTTAATGAGCTCCGAAGCACCGGGAAGCTGTTTATAACAATAACAACAGTTGATTGGGAAGTTTTCATGCTTGTAAACTGTTTATTAAATGTAACCGAAGCCTTCAAAGATTCGGGAAAGATGTACACGTTCGTAAGTACTTGCTTAACTGCTTCGTGAATCTGGCCCCAGACCAGCTGCTGGTCACGCCATCACTACATTCTCCCACAGTCGTTACTAAGTAATTTTAAATTATATTTCCCAGACGGAAATCAAAGGAGCGGGTATAATCACTATATATATGATTATACTCGGTATAATATTTATTGATTTTGAATAACTAATTATAATGATTCTAGACGACAT
This sequence comes from Procambarus virginalis, assembly GCA_020271785.1. Lineage (NCBI taxonomy): Eukaryota > Metazoa > Arthropoda > Malacostraca > Decapoda > Cambaridae > Procambarus > Procambarus virginalis. The sequence continues at coordinate 15,731,828 of WNGS01004511.1, read as the reverse complement.
GTTAGCTTCAATATGAGCTGTCTTACGTCGCCTTAAGACGTAGCGGTAGTGATAGGAAACTCCAGTCCCGACCACGTCCACCAGGGACCCCTCACGTCCACCAGGGACCCCTCACGTCCACCAGGGACCCCTCACGTCCACCAGGGACCCCTCACGTCCACCAGGGACCCCTCACGTCCACCAGGGACCCCTCACGTCCACCAGGGACCCCTCACGTCCACCAGGGACCCCTCACGTCCACTAGCGACCCCTCACGTCCACCAGGGACCCCTCACGTCCACTAGCGACCCCTCACGTCCACTAGCGACACCTCACGTCCACCAGCGACCCCTCACGTCCACCAGCGACCCCTCACGTCCACCAGCGACCCCTCACGTCCACCAGGGACCCCTCACGTCCACTAGCGACCACTCACGTCCACCAGGGACCCCTCACGTCCACCAGGGACCCCCCACGTCCACTAGCGACCCCTCACGTCCACCTGTGACCCCTCACGTCCACTAGCGACCCCTCACGTCCACTAGCGACCCCTCACGTCCACTAGCGACCCCTCACGTCCACCAGCGTCCCTCACGTCCGGACGCAGGCCGCTCCAGTAATTAACATGGATGTCTCCCGGGGAACCCCGGCCAGTGGCCTCTCCCGCCAGGTTTATTATGACTCCGTGAGATTATTTTGAGCATGACTGCGGAAGGTCTGGAGTCACTCCCAGAGGCGTCACCTGACCCTGGAGGTCACCTGGCGACCCCTGGAGGTCTGGAGTCATTCCCAGAGGCGTCACCTGACCCTGGAGGTCACCTGGCGACCCCTGGAGGTCTGGAGTCACTCCCAGAGACGTCACCTGACCCTGGAGGTCACCTGGCGACCCCTGGAGGTCTGGAGTCATTCCCAGAGGCGTCACCTGACCCTGGAGGTCACCTGGCGACCCCTGGAGGTCTGGAGTCATTCCCAGAGGCGTCACCTGACCCTGGAGGTCACCTGGCGACCCCTGGAGGTCTGGAGTCATTCCCAGAGGCGTCACCTGACCCTGGAGGTCACCTGGCGACCCCTGGAGGTCTGGAGTCACTCCCAGAGGCGTCACCTGACCCTGGAGGTCACCTGGCGACCCCTGGAGGTCTGGAGTCACTCCCAGAGGCGTCACCTGACCCTGGAGGTCACCTGGCGACCCCTGGAGGTCTGGAGTCACTCCCAGAGGCGTCACCTGACCCTGGAGGTCACCTGGCGACCCCTGGAGGTCTGGAGTCACTCCCAGAGGCGTCACCTGACCCTGGAGGTCACCTGGCGACCCCTGGAGGTCTGGAGTCACTCCCAGAGGCGTCACCTGACCCTGGAGGTCACCTGGCCAAGTTGAATAATTCTCAGTCGCAAATCTTTAAGTAACTAGCACAGGTGATCCTGGGTATGTTTATGTTTTACGTTTGTGAACGCTGACAGGTAAAGGGGGTTTGGAAGACATTGGGAGCCCAACATCGCATAATGTGTATTTTGGCTTCTCAAGGTGGCATGTTTTCTGATATTGCTGAAGAAAGTAAGTGGTTAAATGGGTGAGGAACGAGGACAAGAGGTCAGGAACTATATGAGGATCGATGAGTTTATTCACTAAAATGATAATTACGATGAATACTATTAGTGGTTTGAGTGACTGAAGATATAAGCAGTGAGTCTTGTGTTTATAGAAGATGAATATTTGTGTTAGTGACTCATGTGTCTGGAGGTGATGATGAGTTGTGACACTGGTGTCAAGAACCAGAATTAACAAAAAGATAACAGAGCGGCTAGTACGTCAAACTTTTTTTTAAAGAGAGTCAGTAAACACTAGTGATGGAGAGTGACCCACAGACACAAGGAACTGCCACCGTCCAGAATTCCAGCAGAAACACAAAAAACTATGGGAAAGTACATATATATATATATATATATATATATATATATATATATATATATATATATATATATATATATATATATATATTATATATACATATATGTATATATATATATATATACATATATATATATATATATATATTATATATATATAATATATATATATATATCGGATATACTAAACGATGTAGATAACGGCCGCGAGGAGTCACCACAGTGTGACTGTATTCAAGGTGATGGTGTTCCACAAGGCAGTGTTCAGGGTGATGGTGTTCCACAAGGCAGTGTTCAAGGTGATGGTGTTCCACAAGGCAGTGTTCAGGGTGATGGTGTTCCACAAGGCAGTGTTCAGGTGATGGTGTTCCACAAGGCAGTGTTCAAGGTGATGGTGTTCCACAAGGCAGTGTTCAAGGTGATGGTGTTCCACAAGGCAGTGTTCAGGGTGATGGTGTTCACAAGGCAGTGTTCAGGGTGATGGTGTTCCACAAGGCAGTGTTCAAGGTGATGGTGTTCCACAAGGCAGTGTTCAAGGTGATGGTGTTCCACAAGGCAGTGTTCAAGGTGATGGTGTTCCACAAGGCAGTGTTCAGGGTGATGGTGTTCCACAAGGCAGTGTTCAGGGTGATGGTGTTCCACAAGGCAGTGTTCAGGGTGATGGTGTTCCACAAGGCAGTGTTCAGGGTGATGGTGTTCCACAAGGCAGTGTTCAAGGTGAAGATGTTCCACAAGGCAGTGTTCAGGGTGATGGTGTTCCACAAGGCAGTGTTCAGGGTGATGGTGTTCCACAAGGAAGTGTTCAGGGTGATGGTGTTCCACAAGGCAGTGTTCAGGGTGAAGATGTTCCACAAGGCAGTGTTCAGGGTGATGGTGTTCCACAAGGCAGTGTTCAGGGTGATGGTGTTCCACAAGGCAGTGTTCAGGGTGATGGTGTTCCACAAGGCAGTGTTTAAGGTGAAGGTGTTCCACAAGGCAGTGTTCAGGGTGATGGTGTTCCACAAGGCAGTGTTCAGGGTGATGGTGTTCCACAAGGCAGTGTTCAGGGTGATGGTGTTCCACAAGGAAGTGTTCAGGGTGATGGTGTTCCACAAGGCAGTGTTCAGGGTGATGGTGTTCCACAAGAAGTGTTCAGGGTGATGGTGTTCCACAAGGCAGTGTTCAGGGTGATGGTGTTCCACAAGGCAGTGTTCAGGGTGAAGGTGTTCCACAAGGCAGTGTTCAGGGTGAAGGTGTTCCACAAGGCAGTGTTCAGGGTGTTGGTGTTCCACAAGGCAGTGTTCAAGGTGATGGTGTTCCACAAGGTAGTGTTCAGGGTGATGGTGTTCCACAAGGCAGTGTTCAGGGTGATGGTGTTCCACAAGGCAGTGTTCAGGGTGAAGGTGTTCCACAAGGCAGTGTTCAGGGTGATGGTGTTCCACAAGGTAGTGTTCAGGGTGAAGGTGTTCCACAAGGCAGTGTTCAAGGTGAAGGTGTTCCACAAGGCAGTGTTCAGGGTGATGGTGTTCCACAAGGCAGTGTTCAAGGTGATGGTGTTCCACAAGGCAGTGTTCAGGGTGATGGTGTTCCACAAGGCAGTGTTCAGGGTGATGGTGTTCCACAAGGCAGTGTTCAAGGTGATGGTGTTCCACAAGGCAGTGTTCAAGGTGATGGTGTTCCACAAGGCAGTGTTCAAGGTGATGGTGTTCCACAAAGCAGTGTTCAGGGTGATGGTGTTCCACAAGGCAGTGTTCAGGGTGATGGTGTTCCACAAGGCAGTGTTCAAGGTGATGGTGTTCCACAAGGCAATGTTCAAGGTGATGGTGTTCCACAAGGCAGTGTTCAAGGTGATGGTGTTCCACAAGGCAGTGTTCAAGGTGATGGTGTTCCACAAGGTAGTGTTCAGGGTGATGGTGTTCCACAAGGCAGTGTTCAGGGTGATGGTGTTCCACAAGGCAGTGTTCAGGGTGATGGTGTTCCACAAGGCAGTGTTCAGGGTGATGGTGTTCCACAAGGAAGTGTTCAGGGTGATGGTGTTCCACAAGGCAGTGTTCAGGGTGATGGTGTTCCACAAGAAAGTGTTCAGGGTGATGGTGTTCCACAAGGCAGTGTTCAGGGTGATGGTGTTCCACAAGGCAGTGTTCAGGGTGAAGGTGTTCCACAAGGCAGTGTTCAGGGTGAAGGTGTTCCACAAGGCAGTGTTCAGGGTGATGGTGTTCCACAAGGCAGTGTTCAAGGTGATGGTGTTCCACAAGGTAGTGTTCAGGGTGATGGTGTTCCACAAGGCAGTGTTCAGGGTGATGGTGTTCCACAAGGCAGTGTTCAGGGTGAAGGTGTTCCACAAGGCAGTGTTCAGGGTGATGGTGTTCCACAAGGTAGGGTTCAGGGTGAAGGTGTTCCACAAGGCAGTGTTCAAGGTGAAGGTGTTCCACAAGGCAATGTTCAGGGTGATGGTGTTCCACAAGGCAGTGTTCAAGGTGATGGTGTTCCACAAGGCAGTGTTCAGGGTGATGGTGTTCCACAAGGCAGTGTTCAGGGTGATGGTGTTCCACAAGGCAGTGTTCAAGGTGATGGTGTTCCACAAGGCAGTGTTCTAGGTGATGGTGTTCCACAAGGTAGTGTTCAAGGTGATGGTGTTCCACAAGGCAGTGTTCAAGGTGATGGTGTTCCACAAGGCAGTGTTCAGGGTGATGGTGTTCCACAAGGCAGTGTTCAGGGTGATGGTGTTCCACAAGGCAGTGTTCAAGGTGATGGTGTTCCACAAGGCAATGTTCAAGGTGATGGTGTTCCACAAGGCAATGTTCAAGGTGATGGTGTTCCACAAGCAGTGTTCAAGGTGATGGTGTTCCACAAGGCAGTGTTCAAGGTGATGGTGTTCCACAAGGCAATGTTCAGGTGATGGTGTTCCACAAGGCAATGTTCAAGGTGATGGTGTTCCACAAGGCAGTGTTCAAGGTGATGGTGTTCCACAAGGCAGTGTTCAAGGTGATGGTGTTTCACACGGTACCTGATTCACACATGACATGAACAGTGGAGCTAAATTGATAAATATAAAATAATAACATAAAATTTCAGCTGATGACTTAGCAATTTACTGCCATATTCACAAACGTTTACAACAAACACAGATATTGAACACCGCACCACCATGACACGCTTCCCTGTACTCCCACTGAACAAGAGGATCACAGGAACTGAGCAGAAAAGAGAGAAGAGAAACAAAGTCCCCTCACAAACTAATGAAGATGAACTCAAGCGCTTACGTAGCATCTCCGACCAGAAGCTTAGCTGGACGTCTCACTTGAAGCAAGTAAAATGCAATATGACCTGAACACTTAATATCTTGAGTGTCACATCACGGTTCACGTGTTAACAAGGGTTTTGATGGTATTAAGGCGCTAAATATACCAATACACAATTGAAGAGCATCTGCGGCAATTGTTAATTTGTTTCTGATGCTATTAGAGATCTTAAAGTCAAAACAAATGTTATTATGAGTCAATATGATTTGATACCTGATCGAAGTGAAAGGTATTAACAGTCATTGTCGCAGCTTGAACTGACATGAACTATGGTACCTACGAAATGGTGATCTTGGTAAGCTTAG
>WNGS01004511.1:15633991-15671275 GCA_020271785.1 Procambarus virginalis | reverse complement strand
GGCATAGTTCACCATCCTGGTCAGGCATAGTTCACCATCCTGGTCAGGCATAGTTCACCATTCTGGCCAGGCATAGTTCACCATTCTGGCCAAGCATAGTTCACCATTCTGGCCAGGCATAGTTCACCATTCTGGCCAAGCATAGTTCACCATTCTGGCCAGGCATAGTTCACCATTCAGGCCAGGCATAGTTCACCATCCTAGCCAGGCATAGTTCACCATTCTGGCCAGGCATAGTTCACCATCCTGGTCAGGCATAGTTCACCATTCTGGTCAAGCATAGTTCACCATCCTGGTCAGGCATAGTTCACCATTCTGGCCAAGCATAGTTCACCATTCTGGCCAGGCATAGTTCACCATCCTAGCCAGGCATAGTTCACCATTCAGGCCAGGCATAGTTCACCATCCTAGCCAGGCATAGTTCACCATTCTGGCCAGGCATAGTTCACCATCCTAGCCAAGCATAGTTCACCATCCTGGCCAATCATAGTTCACCATCCTAGCCAAGCATAGTTCACCATCCTGGCCAATCATAGTTCACCATCCTAGCCAAGCATAGTTCACCATCCTGGCCAAGCATAGTTCACCATCACCATCTACACTAAAACAGTCAAGAACACCTCTGAACCCAAGGCTTGGCGGTGAAGGAAACAGTGATCCCAAGCATCTCCATCACCTGCTGCTTTTACTACTTTTTTTAACACCATTATATCTTCCATTCCCATTTTCAGTGAAACCAGTTGTAATTCATTTACAATTAGACCAGTCCAATCTCTGTCCCCCCAACTACGCAACTATTCAGCGCTCAGTATATGACGGTCACTGTGTTGAACACTTGTAACAAAGATGGATGGGAGGGCTGGGGGGGGGCTTGGGGGTGACGAGAGAGGGGAAGAAGGGTAAGGCCTGGAAGGGAAGGGTAAGGCCTGGAAGGGAAGGGTAAGGTCTGGAAGGGAAGGGTAAGGCCTGGGAGAAGGGTAAGGTCTGGAAGGGAAGGGTAAGGCCTGGGAGAAGGGTAAGGTCTGGAAGGGAAGGGTAAGGTCTGGGAGAAGGGTAAGGCCTGGGAGAAGGGTAAGGTCTGGAAGGGAAGGGTAAGGTCTGGAAGGGAAGGGTAAGGTCTGGAAGGGAAGGGTAAGGCCTGGGAGAAGGGTAAGGTCTGGAAGGGAAGGGTAAGGCCTGGGAGAAGGGTAAGGTCTGGAAGGGAAGGGTAAGGTCTGGAAGGGAAGGGTAAGGTCTGGAAGGGAAGGGTAAGGCCTGGGAGAAGGGTAAGGTCTGGAAGGGAAGGGTAAGGTCTGGAAGGGAAGTGTAAGGCCTGGAAGGGAAGGGTAAGGCCTGGAAGGAAAGGGTAAGGCCTGGAAGGGAAGGGTAAGGCCTGGAAGGGAAGGGTAAGGTCTGGAAGGGAAGGGTAAGGCCTGGAAGGGAAGGGTAAGGCCTGGAAGGGAAGGGTAAGGTCTGGAAGGGAAGGGTAAGGCCTGGAAGGGAAGGGTAAGGCCTGGAAGGGAAGGGTAAGGCCTGGAAGGGAAGGGTAAGGCCTGGAAGGGAAGGGTAAGGTCTGGAAGAGAAGGGTAAGAGGGCTATATGACAACAAGAGGGAGAGGAAAGATGGCGAGTGACAGGGGGGGGGAGTGCTGAAATAATTGTTTTATGGACTATATTCTTCCGAATTAATGCGGTTTCAATAAATAACACAATCTCACAGGCTGGTGAGTCTCAGAGTGGCATGACGTCTACTGGCCAGCATGACCTAACTTTCCATGGATTATGTGGGCTAGCTTCAAGGGAATGCATAAAACAATTGCAAAGGTCTATAGGTACCTCATGCCACTAGGTCAAATGGGTCTCATTTCTCGAAATTCAATCGCGTAACGTTTAAGTGAATGACCGAGTTTCTGTTCCAGTTTACACCTGGAGTGTCTCAGGAACGTGAGGCTCGTCACTAGCTGCCACCTGCCACAGGTAACGTCGACAGCCACAGGTAACGTCGACAGCCACAGGTAACGCCAGCAGCCACAGGTAACGTCAACAGCCACCTGCCACAGGTAACGTCAACAGCCACCTGCCACAGGTAACATCAACAGCCACTAGCAACAGGTAACGTCAACAGCCACCTGCCACAGGTAACATCAACAGCCACTAGCAACAGGTAACGTCAACAGCCACCTGCCACAGGTAACATCAACAGCCACTAGCAACAAGTAACGTCAACAGCCACCTGCAGGTAACGCTGGCCCAACCGGATCCTGATTAGTACTATGTCACACCTGTGTCTTAGACGTTTTGAACTACCCAGATATACTAGTGTCATCACATACATATATCCGCATGCTTTCCAGCGTGCATGCCTTTGTAAAATGCAATGCAGCATGGCAGTGTTTGCGCATGCTTGTCATCTTGCCTGGCCAACACGGTCCATGAACGCATCGATTTCACGTCACAATGTCTCGTCCGTCACGGTGTTATCTTGCGTCGTTGCGACGTCTCCCTCGCAGCTTTCCTGTTTATCTCCATTTCCCCTCCTGGACGAGCTCTTAATACGTCACGATAGGCTATCTTTACGCTAGTTAACCCTCCAATTACCTTAATGTTCACTATGTTAATAATAAACGCTGCCACGATCGTCCTGTCCGAGGAAATGATGTGTATTCCCGGTGACGCTACAACCCTTTGTTCTGCTATTATTTATATTTTTGTGTTACACTGAATGTTTTTCACCGACAAGTTGTTCTCTGAATGCTCTGTATTCCCTTCTCCGAGGCTATGGATCCCTACAATTGCACCAGAGGTGGTACCCCTTATCTACATAAATAACAAAGTAAATGTGCGTTTGTTCAAAATTGCTAATCTTCGAATGTTCTTCACCGATTGCTTTGTAATTTGGACACAACGTTCCATTGGCATACAAGCGTGTTATATACATACTATATAGATGTCATGTCTGTTACAGGTAAAAACATGTTTTTTTTTAAACTGTGTTTTTCATGTGAGTTTTCATGTGAAGGAAATCTCCGAATTTACCGATTGCTTGAAATTTTGACACAACGTTGCATTCGAATACCCGCATGTTTTTATATACCTACTGTATACATGCCACACTTGTGACAGATAAAAACATGCGTGTTTTTAAAAACAGTACCATCTGTTGGACGTAAGAGCAACACACGCTGTAATTTCCAAAAGTTCTTCACTGATTGCTTTGCAATTTTGACACAACGTTCCATTCTGATACGCGCGTGTTTTTATATTCCTACTATAGAGATGCCACACCTGTGACAGGTAAAAACATTCTTTTTTGAAAAACAAAACAGCGTTATCTGTTGCACGTAAAAGAAACACATGCTGTACTAAATATGTTACGATTCCATTTAAATGTTTCCGATTGCATTGATAAATTGAATTTTCATAAATTTCGATTTATTTTCATTGTGATTTGAATTATTTTGTGTGACATTGTGTTGGAATTGAGCTGTGTTGTTTACCATACCGTTTTTCATTTCGTTTTTTTTAACTGTTCTTATAGTTCAGTAATGGGAACATCAGATCATTTGATGTTTTCATTTTTCTGATGAGAACATCAGATTATTTGGGAATGCATCGGACGAAAGAGTGGGGAATGGTGGGGAGGACGAGGGAATGGTGGAGGAAGGAATGGTGGGGAAAATGGGGGGGGGGCAGGGAAGTGTTGCTGAGCCACAGCAACGCATGGCCGGGTGCAGCGGTACAGCAAGTATTATATATATATATATATATATATATATATATATATATATATATATATATATATATATATATATATATATATATATATATATATATATATATATATAAATGGTGGATTTTATATAATTTTATATATTTCGGTGGATGATTTGATAGTTTTCCTGCAAGATGAATTTTCCAAATATAATTTGGTGTTACCCAATATTGCCATTGATGAGCTGATTAAACTGTGCATTAAAATAAATATAAACTATTTTTGTTTCAATGGAGAATATTTTACAAAAACCTTTGGAATGGCTACGGAAAACCCTCTATCCCTTGTTTTGAATAATTTATATATGGAGCTTTTTTAAACAAGAATTTTACCCAGGATTTTACCTGCTAAGACGGTGTGGTGTAGATATATCGATGATATTTTATTTATTAATTTATTTATATACAAGGAATACATTTGGTTATGTGAGAGTACATAACATTGGTGTTCTTACAGTTTTGCAAAGCCACTAACCCGTGTGTTGCCCACTAACTGTGATCAGAGTTCCTTACGAAAATTAATTCAATAGTCCCTTTAACCAAATTTACAATTGAGAAAGAGGAAAATGAAGTTTTGCCTTTCATAGACATTAAGATTGACAGCAATCTTTAGAGGGTAAACAATCCTCTTTACCCTCTAAAGTTTAGCGTTTACAGAAAATTTACTAAAATGTGCTCTTATGTACATTACTTTCCAACCATCATATTAAAGTTAAATATTAGGTGTTGTCTTCGATGTTCTTCAGAGCTTTATGAGATTGCTCCCCTGAGCTTATTAATGAAGAAATGACCAAAATCTATGAAATTGGGGTAAAGTTGCAATATCCAAATTTCGTTTTGGACTTTTCACTGGAACAAGCAAAGCGGACATTGTATAATCATAAACCCAAGGCTAACCCTAAGCCTAAAATACTCACTTGTGTTACTACACTCTAAAGGACCTGCTAAACATTCTTGTTTTTTTTTTTTTAATTTATAATGTCAATGTGGTATTCAAAAAAAATAACATGGTAAAATTCATTTTAATTAAGAACTCGCCCACTACTGCAGCACGATGCAGTAGTGATCAGTACCTGTTGTGTCCATGCGCAGTGGTTCAATCCCATGCAAGGATTGTGATTGAATATGCATCGGACAGACAGGCAAAAAACTTGATACATGCCTTTCCAACATAGATATGCGATTAGAACTGCACAACAATTTAGTGAATTGCTCCTCAATGTTAATCTTACTAACTGCGTCATAGACTGGATCTTATAAAACAGTATTGCTTCTAACAGACGTTTTGTTGAGCGAAATTTGATTGCGGGACACCTTAAGATTTTGGTGTTCCTGATTGTGAATTCTCTTTAAACTTTTGGTATCCTGGATAGAAGGCACCTGAGAGTTTTGGAATGCTGGGTTGGAGAAGATATTCTATAGCTGTCGTATCCTGGGATGGGTATTNCTTCGAAACCTCTTTAACCGATTGCTTTGAAATTTTTGACACAACTGCATTCAATTAGCGCGTCTTTTTAATATATCTACTATATACATGCCTCACCTGTGACAGGTAAAAACACGTTTTTTTAAAACACTTTGATGCACCGGCCCAGGACCTCCCCACTACCTCAGGTGGGCTTGGGCATTCCGCGGGAGCACGAGGGAGAGCGCGGTAAATTCTGAAAGTGGTATAATCTTTTCAGTTTTGTCAACTCAATTCTGGAAATGATGATTCTTCATTTTGGTATCAATGTGTTCGCAAATGAATTCCCAACAGGCCTATATGCATATAATATAAAAAACAGCAGCGATCTCCACCCGCCGACATGATGAAAACAGGCTGTGGTTACAAGAAAGAGAGTGCTGCGCCACCCTAAGGCGCTTCTCACTATGAAAAGTGAATATTCTTTTCAACTTTGTCATCTCAATTCTCGTCCTAGGTTTTTCAATTTGGTATCAATATGTTCGCAACAGAATTCTCTACAGGACTAAATGCATATAAAGCCCAAAAGCCTGGCGAAAAAGTGAAAAAGTGAGAGCGTGTTACCTGAGAGCGAACCAGAGCAATAAATGTGTACTCTCTTCACTTTGGACATCTCAATTCTCGTCTTAAGTCTTTCATTTTGGTATCATTGTCTTCGCAATAGAATTTCCTACAGGAGTATGCAAATATAAAGTCCAAAAGCTCGGCGTACCATCCACAACAAGCAGGGAAAGTGACAGAGCGTTACCCCCGTGAGCGCTAATAAAGAGCAATAAAATGGGTATTCTGTTTTCAACTTTGCTACCTCAATTCTGGTCCTAAGACTTTAATTTTGGTATCAATGTATTCGCAATGAAATTCCCTACAAGAGTATATGCATATAATGTCCAAACCCGCAGCAAGACCTTCCCGAAAAAAACGCTACTGTTGCCGCACTTAGGACTCAATGCTGAGTCCTCGCCGGACTTGCCGCTATTTTGCGGAGGACTCAATGCCGAGTCGTCGCCGGGCGAAAGGTGTTAATTAAAAACAGCGCCATCTGTTGGACATAAGAGCAACACACGCTGTAATCTCTGAAAGTTCTTCACCGATTGCTTTGAAATTTTGACAACGTTGCATTCGATTAGGCGCGTCTTTTTATATACCTACTATATAGATGCCACCCCTGTGACAGGTAAAAACATGCTTTTTTTTTAAAGCAGCGCCATCTGTTGAGTGGGGGATGGTGGGGAAGACGAGGGGACAGAGGAGGTGGGGATGATGGGGACGAGGGGAATGGAGAATGGTTGGGAGGACAAGGGGATAGGGGAGTGGGGGATAGTGGGGAGGACCGACCGTCCACAAGTGGTTGGGCACCATTCCTTCCCCTCCCCCCCCCCGACCAATCCCAACTCCTTATCCTGACCCCCTTCCCAGTCCTATATATAATCGTCATGGCTTGGCGCTTTCTCCTGATAGTTCCTTTCCCTACGTATACCTGGCTTTGTATTACTCTTAAGTGTTCTCAAATTGTTCTTTGTTATCGGCATGGCTGATTTGTAGTATACATAGCGGCTCGTTACCGTTTCGTGAAGTGATTCCCTTTTTGCATATTTTGTTTACTACAAAATGTACGTCATTCAGTTGAACAACATTCGTGTCTCCGTGGTGTAGTGGTAAGACACTCGCCTGGCGTTCCGCGAGCGCTTTGTCATGGGTTCGTATCGTGGCCGGGGAGGATTTACTGGGCGCAAATCCTTAACTGTAGCCTCTGTTTAACTCAACAGTAAAATGTGTACTTGGTTGTAACAACGATTCTTCGCGGCGGGGATCGTATTTCAGGGACCTGCCTGAAACTCTACGCGTACTAGTGGCTGTACAAGAATGTAACAACTCTTGTATATATCTCAAAAAAAAAAAACATATTGGAGCAGGAACAACCACTCATGATACGCGTTAATTTAAACAATCATTTAGCGATGACTGGGAACATCTATCACTGTCTAGTCAGGCAAATAAATTGATTTGTGTAACGAGCGACACAAAATTAATCAGCACATGTTAATGAGATTAAGTCTTCGTGTCTATTGGGGCGTGGAACACCGCTGCGGGCACTCACATGGGTGGCCCCGTCACTTGGCACTCACGTGAGTGGCCCCGTCACTTGGCACTCACGTGAGTGCCCCGTCACATGGCACTCACATGAGTAGTCCCGTCACATGGCACTCACATGAGTAGTCCCGTCACATGGCACTCACATGAGTAGTCCCGTCACATGGCACTCACATGAGTAGTCCCGTCACATGGCACTCACATGAGTAGTCCCGTCACATGGCACTCACGTGAGTGGCCCCGCCACATGGCACTCACAATTCAAAATGATCTACCAGATAATTTTAACCAAATATCTCAAACTTACAAACTGTGGGTAATATATACATGTGGGTGATTGTACACCTGTCCATCGCTGCCCACTGGATGGGGGGCGGGAGCAAGAGTAGGCTGGATAAGCAAATCAAATTATGCAGCTAACTCCTCATCCTCACGTAAGCTATCTCCTTACACATTAAAGTTGCTTACCTCAAGAGACTGTACTTTTGGTCGTCCTCGAAGCCATTACATTAAACTGTAACTCGCTTATCATGACTAATTCTAAATGAACTACAGGGTCCCTGAGCCCATTATGTGCCTCTGTATCCCTTTGTCACTACCGCCCACGGGATGGGTATGGGGTCCACTACCACCCACGGGATGGGTATGGGGTCCACTACCACCCACGGGATGGGTATGGGGTCCACTACCCCCCACAAGATGGGTATGGGGTCCACTACCCCCCACAGGATGGGTATGGGGTCCACTACCCCCCACAGGATGGGTATGGGGTCCACTACCCCCCACAGGATGGGTATGGGGTCCACTACCACCCACAGGATGGGTATGGGGTCCACTACCCCCCACAGGATGGGTATGGGGTCCACTACCCCCCACAGGATGGGTATGGGGTCCACTACCCCCCACAGGATGGGTATGGGGTCCACTACCACCCACAGGATGGGTATGGGGTCCACCACTACCACCCACAGGATGGGTATGGGGTCCACTACCCCCACAGGATGGGTATGGGGTCCACTACCCCCACAGGATGGGTATGGGGTCCACTACAACCCACGGGATGGGTATGGGGTCCACTACCACCCACGGGATGGGTATGGGGTCCACTACCCCCCACAAGATGGGTATGGGGTCCACTACCCCCCACAGGATGGGTATGGGGTCCACTACCCCCCACAGGATGGGTATGGGGTCCACTACCCCCCACAGGATGGGTATGGGGTCCACTACCACCCACAGGATGGGTATGGGGTCCACTACCCCCCACAGGATGGGTATGGGGTCCACTACCCCCCACAGGATGGGTATGGGGTCCACTACCCCCCACAGGATGGGTATGGGGTCCACTACCACCCACAGGATGGGTATGGGGTCCACCACTACCACCCACAGGATGGGTATGGGGTCCACTACCCCCCACAGGATGGGTATGGGGTCCACTACCCCCCACAGGATGGGTATGGGGTCCACTACCACCCACAGGATGGGTATGGGGTCCACTACCACCCACAGGATGGGTAGGGGTCCATTACCCCCCACAGGATGGGTATGGGGTCCACTACCCCCCACAGGATGGGTATGGGGTCCACTACCACCCACAGGATGGGTATGGGGTCCACTACCACCCACAGGATGGGTATGGGGTCCACCACTACCACCCACAGGATGGGTATGGGGTCCACTACCCCCCACAGGATGGGTATGGGGTCCACTACCCCCCACAGGATGGGTATGGGGTCCACTACCACCCACAGGATGGGTATGGGGTCCACTACCACCCACAGGATGGGTATGGGGTCCACTACCACCCACAGGATGGGTAGGGGGTCCATCACCCCCCACAGGATGGGTATGGGGTCCATTACCCCCCACAGGATGGGTATGGGGTCCACTACCGTCCACGGGATGGGTATGGGGTCCACTACCCCCCACAAGATGGGTATGGGGTCTACTTCCACCCACAGGATGGGTATGGGGGTCCACTACCACCCACAGGATGGGTATGGGGTTCACTACCACCCACAGGAGGGGTATGGGGTCCACTACCACCCACAGGAGGGGTATGGGGTCCACTACCACCCACAGGATGGGTATAGGGTCCACTACCACCCACAGGATGGGTATGGGGTCCACTACCACCCACAGGATGGGTATGGGGTCCACTACCACCCACAGGATGGGTATGGGGTCCACCACCACCCACAGGATGGGTATGGGGTCCACCACCACCCACAGGATGGGTATGGGGTCCACTACCACCCACAGGATGGGTATGGGGTCCACTACCACCCACAGGATGGGTATAGGGTCCACTACCACCCACAAGGATGGGTATGGGGTCCACTACCACCCACAGGATGGGTATGGGGTCCACTACCACCCACAGGATGGGTATGGGGTCCACTACCACCCACAGGATGGGTATGGGGTCCACTACCCCCCACAGGAGGGGTATGGGGTCCACTACCCCCCACAGGAGGGGTATGGGGTCCACTACCACCCACAGGAGGGGTATGGGGTCCACTACCACCCACAGGATGGGTATAGGGTCCACTACCACCCACAGGATGGGTATGGGGTCCACCACCACCCACAGGATGGGTATGGGGTCCACCACCACCCACAGGATGGGTATGGGGTCCACCACCACCCACAGGATGGGTATGGGGTCCACTACCACCCACAGGATGGGTATGGGGTCCACTACCACCCACAGGAGGGGTATGGGGTCCATTACCCTCCACAGGAGGGGTATGGGGTCCACTACCCCCCCACAGGATGGGTATGGGGTCCACTACCACCCACGGGAGGGGTATAGGGTAATTTGCCACAACATACAAAGTGCTAAACTAACCATAAACGTACAAACCCAAACAACCCACCCAACCTAACCAGCCGATGCATAGAAAACTCAAGGTTTCCAAACGGTCGGCCTCGCTAGGGCTCCGGCGGCCTTGTCAGGGGAGGGGAGGTAAACAGCGGCCGCCATCGACCAATATACGACATCTATTCTGCGAATTGAACAATGTGTTCGGAAAGCCATAAACAGAGGGAGAGAAGCCTGTCTTCACAGTTAATGCATCCAAATTTAGAAACTATCGACGCGATCGTCCAAATTGGGATACATTGGCGGAATTATAAACATCTAAAAAATTGGACGCTTAGCATCATAAGTCACGACAAGTTTGGAGGGGTTGGTTCTACTAGTTCGTACGCTTATGATTAGGCAGAAGTACATAAATTGTACATTTAACAGTACAATACATAAATAGAAGTACATTAAATTTGACGCTTGACAAATCGTGAGAACAGGCTGAAAAGAAAATGATTGAAGGTGATAGCTATTTATTATTAAGTGAAATGATATGGTATTCAGAGCCCGTGCTGCCCTCTTGCAGCCACAGTGAGAAACACTCGGCCACAATGTAAACAAAACACAGCTGATGACCCAGCCCGTTCTCCTAAAGGTTTCCCAACACATAAAAAAATCAATTATTTTTTGCCCCGAAGGGCGAGTTTATTGGGCAGCGCCACTCATCCTGTGAATGAGCACACCGCCATAGTGACAGTATTGAGCAGCGCCACTCATCCTGTGAGTGAGCACACCGCCATAGTGACAGTATTGAGCAGCGCCACTCATCCTGTGAGTGAGCACACCGCCATAGTGACAGTATTGAGCAGCGCCAATCATCCTGTGAATGAACACACCGCCATACTGACAGTATTGGACAGCGTCACTCATCCTGTGAGTGGACACACCGCCATACTGACAGTATTGGGCAGCGCCACTCATCCTGTGAGTGAGCACACCGCCATACTGACAGTATTGGGCAGCGCCACTCATCCTGTGAGTGGACACAACGCCATAGTGACAGTATTGAGCAGCGCCAATCATCCTGTGAATGAACACATCGCCATAGTGACAGTATTGGGCAGCGCCATTCATCCTGTGAGTGGACACAACGCCATACTGACAGTATTGAGCAGCGCCATTAATCCTGTGAGTGGACACAACGTCATAGTGACAGTATTGAGCAGCGCCAATCATCCTGTGAATGAACACATCGCCATAATGACAGTATTGGGCAGCGCCATTCATCCTGTGAGTGGACATACCGCCATAGCAGCATGTACAACACTCCCCAATAGAAAGAAACCCCCCTGGGTTGTTCATCCTGTCACTTGTACCCAGACACAGCTGGGATTTGCTTAACTGTCTCAAGTGAACATCTTATCAAACGAGAAGATTAACATTTGGCAACCCTTAAAATCTTATGTTATCTTGTGTGTGCAAAATGGTGGAATCTTTTCATAACAGTATCTATATTTGACAAATAGTGTTTTCCTAACTCAAACAATGTGGGGTTAATTATTCTACACATATTTCTAATGTTTCTTAGATGTTCACACCCTCTCAGGTAGTGGTCAAGGCGGTGTCCGTCACTCTCACCACAGATTCTGCAACTCTGCTCAACTGTTGTTTCTATCCCGAATCTCCATGGATATTTGTATCCAAGACGGATTCTCACTATTACTGATTCTCTCCCGCGTCCTCCTCCTCTTCAGCCATAATGATTGGGATTGCCAGCTGCAACCATGTTGTACCAACATACAGACTCACTGGTTTGATTTTCTGTTCTCCTTTCCTCGGTTACCTTGTTAAGAAAATGTCGTACTAACGTGCCCTTATCCTCACCTACCAGAGGACCTAAAACAGAAAACGGGAATATCAAATTCGCGAACCGCCACCATTTTCTGGTACAACGATTTTTGGCCTTAGGGAAAATATACGTCAAAATGCACCGTTCTGTTAGGAGGTCGCTGGGGCATCACAAGGTCGCTGGGGCATCACAAGGTCGCTGGGGCATCACAAGGTCGCTGGGGCATCACAAGGTCGCTAGGGCATCACAAGGTCGCTGGGGCATCACAAGGTCGCTGGGGCATCACAAGGACGCTAGGGCATCACAAGGTCGCTGGGGCATCACAAGGTCGCTGGAGCATCACAAGGTCGCTGGGGCATCACAAGGTCGCTGGAGCATCACAAGGTCGCTGGGGCATCACAAGGACGCCGGGGCATCACAAGGACGCCGGGGCATCACAAGGTCGCTGGAGCATCACAAGGTCGCTGGGGCATCACAAGGACGCCGGGGCATCACAAGGACGCCGGGGCATCACAAGGACGCTGGGGCATCACAAGGTCGCTGGAGCATCACAAGGTCGCTGGGGCATCACAAGGTCGCTGGGGCATCACAAGGTCGCTGGGGCATCACAAGGACGCCGGGGCATCACAAGGACGCCGGGGCATCACAAGGACGCCGGGGCATCACAAGGACGCCGGGGCATCACAAGGACGCCGGGGCATCACAAGGACGCCGGGGCATCACAAGGACGCCGGGGCATCACAAGGTAGCAGGGGCATCACAAGGTCGCCGGGGCATCACAAGGACGCCGGGGCATCACAAGGTCGCAGGGGCATCACAAGGTCGCCGGGGCATCACAAGGTCGCCGGGGCATCACAAGGACGCCGGGGCATCACAAGGACGCCGGGGCATCACAAGGTCGCAGGGGCATCACAAGGTCGCCGGGGCATCACAAGGTCGCTGGGGCATCACAAGGACGCCGGGGCATCACAAGGTCGCTGGGGCATCACAAGGTCGCTGGGGCATCACAAGGACGCAGGGGCATCACAAGGACGCCGGGGCATTACAAGGTCGCCGGAGCATCACAAGGTCGCTGGGGGCATTACAAGGTCACTGGGGCATCACAAGGTCGCTGGGGCATCACAAGGTCGCTGGGGCATCACAAGGTCGTTGGGGCATCACAAGGTCGCTGGGGCATCACAAGGTCGCCGGGGCATCACAAGGTCGATGGGGCATCACAAGGTCGCTGGGGCATCACAAGGTCGCTGGGGCATCACAAGGTCGTTGGGGCATCACAAGGTCGCTGGGGCATCACAAGGTCGCCGGGGCATCACAAGGTCGATGGGGCATCACAAGGTCGATGGGGCATCACAAGGTCGCCGGGTCATCACAAGGTCGCTGGGGCATCACAAGGTCGCTGGGGCATCACAAGGTCGCTGGGGCATGTGTTCTCAGTCCTCACCGTCACTGTGTACATGGCCGTCACAGTGGGAATATAACTTTGGTATTCGTCACCATTCCCCCCCCCCCACCCGCGAGTAAATATTATTGGGTGTGTTTGATAAGATTGGATTCCATTACCCCGACATCACCTCCCCTTCCACGCCCACACACCGCCTCTCCCTCCACGCCCACACACCGTCTCTCCCTCCACGCTCACACACCGTCTCTCCCTTCCACGCCCACACACCGCCTCTCCCTTCCACGCCCACACACCGCCTCCCCCTCCACGATTGGTCAATGAGGCTGACTGACCAATCGTGGTTTTCCAAGACTAACGGATGACCAGCACTAGTGTGCAACCAACAACAGCTCCTTTGCTCCCCGGCAATTATTTACTACTGGGAACAGAGCCGTCAGACGTAAGGAGACGTAACAAGAACACACGTGCGCACCAGACGCGCACACAGACGCAACAACAAGCGCCCATAATACTACACAACCACCCACAATCACACACTCGCATGACAGCACGTGAACCCCGCACTCAACCCACACACACCACCGCCGAGCACGCACACGGGGGAGAACACACTCCCACCAGACAAAGCGGGGAACCTACATCCCCACACGACCCACAAACACCTATTATTATTAACATCTTTATTGACAAAATTAATTACAATTTTGCCTAATCTGAAGATTTCAATTAAGTCTTAATAAAGTGAGGATAATGCTGGTTTTCACTGTCACGCAGGACAGAGGGTCATACACAAGACAATATGTCTAAACTGGCACATGTATATATCATGGTTACAATCAATGTTTTAATGTATGAATATGTGAAAACAACTTTCTATTGTGCACTGCCACACAAGGGTAGGGATGGGTTCATAAGTGATGCAGATTGGAAGTAATTTAAATAAAATTGTTCTTCTTTCTTTAAAATGGACAAGCAAATTTTGGATAAATTGTTGGGATGTCGTCCAGAACACCTGAGTCAATGAAATAGTTACACAGTTGTCGATACAATAGGCCAGGACCAAAATCTTTTACGGTTTCACATTCAACAATATAGTGTTCTAGTGAATGCATTAGAGGTTTATCACAGAGTTTACAATCTGAATATTCTGGTAGTGGCTCAGCTTCACTAACCTGCCAGATGTGTCTATTGCCAAGGCGAATTCGCTCAATGACTACATCACATTACCTAGTCCGGTTACTGTGCTGACCATACAAATACCCACAAACACCACCACCTACACCAAGGCAACACTCATGACACACGCACTCGTGAACCAAGGACCAAAATCCGCTGGAATGGTCCGCCGCAGACACCACACAGTATATCGCAAACGACCTCGCACAAATGTCATAATACGACCAATCCAGTATCCCTGGATACCTGATCAACCAGGCTGTGACTCATACGTCAGGCTGCGAGCAGCCGCGTCCAACAGCCTGGTTGATCAGTCCAGCAACCAGGAGGCCTGGTCGATGACCGGGCCGCGGGGACGATAAGCCCCGGAAGCACCTCAAGGTATCCTCAAGGTATCCCTCTAAAGGCCCAATACATAAGCAAAACACGTAATAACACTTAAAATAACCCGTTATTATTTCCCATCACCATTATAATATATATACAAGTCATTGCGAGATCAACCGAGACGGTGTTGCTAGCCCTTACCCTAGCCTGCTTCACGGATGACGGACACAATGTTCCTCTGATGAGGTCGTGGATGCTCCACGTCCGTTGCACACTCGCTGGGATGCTCAGTCAGCAAGGTCAGCTACACTCAAATAGCCCTACTGGCTCGCGCCTCCAGGAGTGAAGTCTACAGCGCTCAACAGCAGCATTCAACTAGCCCACTTGGCTAGTACCTTCTGGTCGACCCAAGTCTTCCTCTGTCCTGACTTCACTAACTTCCCTCTCTCGTCCGTGGTTGGTCGTCACCTTCCAGCACAAAGTACTAAAAGATGGGAAACTGCGATTAATGGGAGGGTCAACAGTTATAGTTCGGCACCTGGATCGTAGATGGCGCCGAGGTCCGTGACAGGGACCCTGCATTGCGAATCACAGACGTTCCAGATACAGTCGCGCTCCTCTGCCAGGTAAGTCCATTACGGGTTCACCATAGCCCGTGCTACTTACAACTTTTTGTTCCGGGTACCTGAATGTATAACAACAACAACAACAACAGCACGGACGCTGACAACTCTGCCGTGCACAAGTGGTGAACTGGGCAAGACATGCCCAGCACCAGGTCAATCAACAGCACCATCATCACACAACCCGTCCTCGCAAATTCGTATAGTCAATATTGACTTATTAGTTACCTGCATAGGTGACATATTAA
The DNA here is from genome assembly GCA_020271785.1 of Procambarus virginalis. Lineage (NCBI taxonomy): Eukaryota > Metazoa > Arthropoda > Malacostraca > Decapoda > Cambaridae > Procambarus > Procambarus virginalis. The sequence goes on along the minus strand of WNGS01004511.1, from coordinate 15,655,532 downwards.
ACATAATAGTTTACCTTGAAAAGCTTCATAGAAAACACCGACCTTACCTAACCTTGTTAGTATGTTAAAATAAGCATCTTATAGCTTTGTAATTACAATTATTACTTAACCTATTTAGATATAGGTTAGGTAATAATTGTAATTACGAACCAATGAGATGCTTATCTTATCATACTAAGTAGGTTAGGTAAGGTCGGTGTTTTCTATGAAGCTTTTCAAGGGAAACTATTATGTTAAGTATGTTACCTATGCACTTATTTAATAAGTCAATATTGACTATACGAATTTGCGAGGACGGGTTGCATCAACACCATAAAACACATCACCTGCACTGCAGGACCATACCATCACGCCCCACACACAGCGCCCTTCCANAATACGTGCATAGGTGATATACTAAACATAATAATTTACCTTGAAAGCCTTCACGACCTTACATCTTATAGCTTCGTAATTACAATTGTTACTTAACCTATTATAGGTATAGGTTAAGTAACATTGTAATTACGAAGCAATAAGATGCTTATCTTAACATACTAACAAGGTTAGGTAAGGTCGGTGTTTTCTATGAAGCTTTTCAAGGTAAACTATTATTAGTATATCACCTATGCACGTATTTAATAAGTCAATATTGACTATACGAATTGCGAGGACGGTTGAATATTGCTGCCCTCAGGTGCTCAAATTAAGGCACTCCAAATTGGATATCAATTCCCTCTTTACGAGCAAAAGTGCGTATTAGTGGCTTTAGGTAATTGTATGTACTGGCTCTATTTATAAATCTGACATTATGTTTGTAACTCATCTTCTATGTATGTATGCACTTTTACATGAATAAAACATTTTGATTTTGATTACATTCATATTGTTCACCGAAAATGGTTTTCTTTAGCGTTATATTCTGCCATCACTGAAAACGAATATTTTATGGGTTAACTAAACAAAGTTATGAATATTTCTGGACTTTTTGAGATAAATCTTACTGGTCACGAGATAAATCTCGGTGACCAGTGTGTAGTGGATTATTACTCTTCACAGGTTAATTTAGTGGTACGTTCTCTGGGATCTTGCCTAATCCGTCTTAGCTGGAGGGAGTATTAGCATGTATGTTGTAAGTATACTATCAGTTGACCAGACCACACTGGAGAGTGAAGGGACGACGACGTTTCGGTCCGTCCTGGCCATTCTCAAGTCGATTGTTGAGAATCGACTCACAATCGACTTGAGAATGGTCCAGGATAGACCGAAACGTCGTCGTCCCTTCACCTTCTAGTGTGTGGTCTGGTCAACATATTTTAGCACGTTATTGTGACTCATCGCCTGCATATACTATCAGCCACTATGACACACAACAGTGGTTGGGTGACTTATGTAGATCACAAACTATTATTATTATTATATCATCATTTACCACCACAGACTTGTAACAATTTGTTTGACGTCTCTTGTTGTAAGGTTCGTATTATCTAGTCTGTCGTTTTGCTTGCAGTTGTAACAGCTACTTTACGATGTTATATAAAAGTTAGATCTTCCGACATGATTACTCCCAAACCTTTTATGTTGCTTTTTCTTTATACAATATGATTTGACTGCGTTTTATGTGTGGTTCCATTTATATATTTTCGCTTTTACCATAGTTGAGAATCTTGATCTTGTTTTCATTGAACATCATGTTTAAAAAACTCATTCAAACCCCAAGATATTTATTATTTAAACGAACTATTGACATCATTATGAAAATTATTATCCATCTGACTGTACCATGCCAACAGAACTGACAAGATCAACAACGGAATCATCAATTGCAGTCAGATGAAACCTGTCACACAAAATCCTAATAATTTCTAGGAAACCTTCTGATACCGACTTAAGGTAATCTTTACTGGAACGTTACCAACGATGACCCAGGCGCTGTTACCTTGCCATGACCAGCACCGTGAAGCTCACCAGAGGAGCAGACCTGCCTATTTTCCACGAGATCTGAATTCCAAACACGGAAGAAACAACCACACAGAGGTGACGTTTGGATTTGCCATGGGGACTTCTCGGCCTCCAGTGAAGAGAACATTGTCGACTGGTCTGGCATTTACGGTGCCGGTGGACCATCTGTTGGTTGGTGTCGCCCTGCTGGACGGGTTCCATGTGCAGCTGTTGGACTAGTGGGCGTCCAGCTGCTTCAGGGCCACCGTGCTGTGGTCAAGTTCCACACCGGCTGCCTTTCAGCGTTTCTTTTCTCGGGCGGCGGTGAGGGCGTGTTTAACAAAACCGGCGGTTCAGGGAGAGGGTAAAGTGGTAATCTTAGTGTCACCTTGACGTATGTGGCGTGCATGGTGCTCTCTTCGAATTTCAGAACGATCTTTTGCCTTCTGTTTTGAACGGTTTGGGACTGTGTTAAGCGTTCGTTGGAACAAGGTCGTTGCCGGGCACTGTGCTGGTATGCTTGCCTCACGGACCACAACGAGTGGGCTGCCTCACGGACCACAACGAGTGGGCTGCCTCACGGTCCACAACGAGTGGGCTGCCTCACGGTCCACAACGAGTGGGCTGCCTCACGGTCCACAACGAGTGGGCTGCCTCACGGACCACAACGAGTGGGCTGCCTCACGGACCACAACGAGTGGGCTGCCTCACGGACCACAACGAGTGGGCTGCCTCACGGACCACAACGAGTGGGCTGCCTCACGGACCACAACGAGTGGGCTGCCTCACGGACCACAACGAGTGGGCTGCCTCACGGACCACAACGAGTGGGCTGCCTCACGGACCACAACGAGTGGGCTGCCTCACGGTCCACAACGAGTGGGCTGCCTCACGGTCCACAACGAGTGGGCTGCCTCACGGACCACAACGAGTGGGCTGCCTCACGGTCCACAACGAGTGGGCTGCTCCACGGTCCACAACGAGTGGGCTGCCTCACGGACCACAACGAGTGGGCTGCCCCACGGACCACAACGAGTGGGCTGCCCCACGGTCCACAACGAGTGGGCTGCCTCACGGACCACAACGAGTGGGCTGCTCCACGGACCACAACGAGTGGGCTGCCCCACGGACCACAACGAGTGGGCTGCCTCACGGACCACAACGAGTGGGCTGCCTCACGGACCACACAGCATTCGAAGAGCTCCAAAAAATATTTCCAGGTTTTAAGGCCTTGGGCATTAGCAAATTAAACAAATTGGTATTGATAAACCTTCCAGTGACGTCACTCCATCAAAATACACGAATATTAATTGCAGCTCTTGCATCAGAACTATTCTCCACCTACCTCAAAAATGCCACTGTCAGATTAATTCCAAAGCCAAGTAAACTTCAGACACAAACAGGAAATTGCAGACCAATTTCCTTACTGGAGATACCAGGCAAAATATTCGACAAAATCATCAACCACATATTGATGAAACACGTGGAAGAGGAACAAAAGAATAGCATCAGGCAACATGGAATCAGAAAACACAGAAGGGTCCATATTCCTGATCTAGGATCATATAGGCTATACGTGATGAAAAAAACAGAGCAATGTAATATAGTTCTCAGAGATGTATCAAAAGATTTCAACAGTCTGGCACACAGGTCTTTTAATGCAAGACTCTGAACGAAGGCTTCCACAGAGATTTACTGACTCACTATGCAGCTGTAAAGACAGCAGAACAGTTTTTTTAACAACTGCTGAACAGCTGAAGACAACATTTGCGGCTACTTGGATGATGTTATCGAACTGAAAAGTGGCTCAGCGAAGCTGCCTATCACCTAATCTTTTCATAATATACAAAGACGACGTGCTCACGTCCCAAAATGGCGAATACGTCACTAATGCGGATGAAGTAACTCAAATAATCTGCCCCTTTCCCTCAGGGCGAGCAAAGACGTTTCGGGCCAACAAAACCAAAGCAGCCACAGAATTCATAAACGACCTTGAAAAACAATGGAAAATAAGTGCCAACAAACAAAAGTTTCAAAATACGTTTGTAAAACATATTGCAAAATGAAATCCAGAGCTCACTATCCTTGACAACCATCGAACCTGGTATTCAGTTGTAGGCAGAATACTAAGACTCAAGATTAATAGAACAAGAATCAAAATTCACTTAAATGACAGAATGAGTAAATAAAAAACAGCACTTAGGTAAACTGAGAAGTTTCCATAACGTCGGCACGAACACATACCTACAAAACTACTCTAGGGTGAGTGTGTGGATAACACGCTGGACACGTCATCCTGTGGCCCGGGTTCGACTCCCGGCGCCGGCGAGAAACAAAAATGGGCAGAGTTTCTTTCACCCTGATGCCCCCTGTTACCTAGCAGTAAATAGGCACCTGGGAGTTAGACAGCTGTTACGGGCTGCTTCCTGGGTGTGGGTGTGTGTGTGTGTGAAAAAAAAATAGTAGTTAGTGACAGTTGATTGATTGACAGTTGAGAGGCGGGCCGAAAGAGCAGAGCTCAACCCGCGCAAGCACAACCAAGTGAAAACACTTTTGCAAGGCTCTAGTCTGGCCGCATCTCCAGTATCACTATATTCCTTAAACAAAACTAACACGCAACAACTACAAGCAGTGGAAAACAAGGCACTAACAAGAGCAGCAAAATCCCGTCCAACGTATGACCAAACAATGCAGGAACGTCATGAAATCGTGAACATACAACCACAGAACATCAGACTACAACAGCAAGCCACCAATGTGGCTTGCTGTTGTAGTCTGATGTAGTAGTAGTAGGTTTGTAGTCTGAAATTAATATAAAAATGCTAGAAGACTCAATGCTAAAAAAAACTACTCCTAGTGAGTCTTGCCACTCCCAAAGGTGGTGGCCCAAGAGCTTGCATCTACTCGATGGCAATCAAGCACCGCAATACATACTTCCAAGACTACTACAGAAGCCTACAAGAGGAAAAAAACCCACCCTGAAACTTGACGCTAAAACAGATACATAGGCAGTTGAGTGTGTGTTGGGGTGACTGGAACACAACATTCATGTATGGACGCCCGGACGTGTTGACACAAACCCCACAAACACTCTCAGCTCCCTGACAAAAGAGCAAGCTTTGCTCAGCTATCACACAGGAAACTATCTTCCTGTGACGATTCGAGAAAGGAACCTGGGAGTGGACGTAACACCAAATCTAACTCCTGAGGCACATATAAATCGGATAACGACAGCAGCATACTCTACGCTATCAAAAGTTAGAACGTCATTCAGAAACGTAAGTAAAGAGGCATTCAGAGCGCTTTACACTTCCTACGAGAGACCAGTCTCGGAGTATGCAGCCCCACCATGGAGTCCCCCACCTGAAGGAGCACATTAGGAAACTGGAAAAGGACCAGAAATTTGCGACGAGGCTTGTCCTAGAGTTACGAGGGATGGGATATGAAGAGCGACTGAAGGAACTGAACCTGAAGACGTTAGGAAAGAGGAAGGAGCGGGGAGATATGATAGCAGCATACAAAATACTTAGGGTAATTGACAGACTGGAAATAGACGAAATGTTCACACGTAATATCAACAGAACAAGGGGACATGGGTGGAAGCTGGAAACTCAGATGAGTCATAGAGATGTTAGAAAGTTTTCTCTTAGCGTGAGCGTAGAGCGGAAATGGAACTAACTAAATTTAGAAAGGACTAAATTCGAATGGAGCACATTGTGGAAGCAAACACTATTCACAGCTTTAAAACTAAATATGAAAGGAGTCATTGCTTTAAACAACCGGCGGCTAGAAAGGCGGGATCCAAGAGCCAACGGTCGATCCTGCAGGCACAAACAGGTGAGTACACACACTCACACATGTACCGTGTCAGCAAGGCGGGCAGCACATCATAACTTAGTCTACATTTCAAATGTCTAAACTTTTTCATTCACCTGCACCTCTCCATCACCTTTACTTCCCGCCCCCTCACCCAAAAAAACTCCCACCAGCCCCCTCTCAGTTTACCCTCTTTTTTTGGGGGGGGGGGGGTTACGCGAGGGAAAACATTTGGAAATATAGAATATATAGCATATAGAGAGTTATGAGAAGCGGCGGGGTGTCCGCCACACAGTACACCAGCCACCACCACATCAACCACCTTCCTTCCCGCCGGCTAATCCTTCCCCCACCAACAAACAAAAGAACACAACCACCCCTTCCCAAGCAGCAACACCCTCCCCCCCCCCCGCCCCTCCCGAGATGAGGTAGTTATCTCGACGATAACAACCTCAACCCCCACCAGACCCACCCTCCCCTAGCCCCCCCCCCATCAATTCCCACCATTACCCTTCCATATTATAACCCTACCCCCCCCCCAAAAAGATAACGGCTCAAAAGCGAGTTTAAATATTTTCTAACTGCGAGCAGGAGGGTATACCCCCCCCCCCCCGAGGGCAGGCCAGGGCCTCTTTATTACCTCCTGAGGGGCCCTGCTCTTCCCCTCCCTCCTTCCATACCGCCTCATGTTATTATTATTATTATCTGCAATAACAATAGTATTATTATTAGTATTATTATGAATAATTATAATCTATATAAATATAAATTGAAATATTCGTTGTGTATAACCGCTAATCTCCGAAAGTTTCTTCATCAAATAATTTGAAATTTTCACACACGTCTATTCGCATCCGAGCGGGTTTTATATACATATTATATAGATGTCACGTTGTGATGGTAAAAAACATGCTTTTTCTGTAAAACTGTGTTTTCATGTTAGGGGAATCTTCGAAACCTCTTTACCGATTGCTTTGAAATTTTGACACAACTGCATTCGATTAGGCGCGTCTTTTTATATATCACTAATACATGCCTCACCTGTGACAGGTAAAAACACGTTTTTTTTTAAACACTTTGATGCACCAGGCCAGGGACCTCCCCGCTACCTCAGGTGGGCTTGGGCATTCCGGGGAGCGCGAGGGAGAGCGCGGTAAATTCTGAAAAGTGTATAATCTTTTCAGCTTTGTTAGCTCAATTCTCGTCCTAAGATATTCNTTAAGGCAATCTATAGATCTTTTGTTAACCCAATACGGAAATATACAGGATCGGTCTGGAATCCTTATCTTGTAAAGCATAAAACTAAAATTTAAAATTTGCAGAGGTTTGAAACAAGATTAGTGCCAAAACGTAGGTTAAACTATTAGAACAGGCTAAAGGAAACAGACCTCACAACCTTCCAGGACAGAGGAAATAGAGGAGATATTTAGATTTAGATTTAGATTTTTTATTCAGGTAAAGGTACTTACATTGAGGTACATACATAATGTTAGACGTAAAAATAGCGATAGTACATACAATATCTAAAGCCACTAGTACGCATAGGGTTTCGGGCTATGCGTATGATCACAACATACAAGATACTTAGTGAAATAGGCAACGTGGACAAGGAAAACCTCTTTAAATTGAGAAAGTAGGACAAGAGGACATAAGTGAAAACTGGAAACGCAAATGAGTGGAAGGAATATAAGGAAACACTCATGCCCCCTGTACGGGAGGTCAACATGTGGAATACACTGAGAGAAGACGTTGTGGAAGCCACTTCCACCCTCAACTTTTAAGGCCAGACTCGACAAAGAATTTGTACTTGAGAATAGTTAAACTATAACGCAACAGTTACTTACAGTAAATTACTCACTATGAATTAATCACAACAAGGCCAGTAGGCGGGGCACGGAGAGCTAGACCTCACTTCCCCGTAGTCACTCGTAGGTAAGCACGGAATACAAGAATTGTTGCCCTGTAGTATGCCTGCAGACATGCAAGTTACAGCGGATATAGATTTATCGCTTTAAAAACCCTTAAAGGCAACAAACAGGATGAGTGACGCTGTCCAGTAAACTCGCCCCTCGGGGCAAAATTAACAAAATAAAAGCAAGAAGGCATACACTAACAACATGGGCCTCACAGGCCAGCCCAGAAACACCCACAGCGCCTCCCGCCAGCACAGCAACACGCTCCTATATATATATATATATACAGCAATAACAAACAAAAGAGCTTCTACTTACGATGTTGTTGTTGTTGATAAAGATTTGCTACCTGGAACAAGAAGTTCCAAGTAGCACGAACGATAAACAACCCATATATTACAGAGTATAGTATCAATATAGAAATATAGTTCTTACCAGAGTGGAATGACTGGGAGTGTGGAGGGAGAGTGTGAGTGTCGCCCTTGAGTGAGTCTTAACAAGACCGTGTTGTGTTGCTGCTCGCCACACTCTTGCCACACGCTGCTCCTCTATTATAGCCTTTAATCATACATGATATGTAGTATTATATCTATATATATTATTTGTTATATTTATATTAATAATAATAATAATTATTATTATTGACCTTCGTTTTATGGAGGGTAGACAGGCAGCACGTGTATATATTTTTTGTATTAATAAGCTTGAGAATCCACAGCAATATGCTGGTACCCTATTTTATATAATTATAATTAATTATAATATACGAAGAAATACAGTATAGATAAAAAACTAGATATAGGTTCATCTTATATCCCCATCTTACAGGATGGTTATAGTCAGAGTATACATATATGTTAGGCTTATATCAAGGACCCAGCTCGTCCTCCGAAAATGGGGAGGTAAATGTAACAGCACAAGTAAGTGCAATAATGTACTATTCATAGCAGTCAGGAATTGTACTTATTTTCACTTAGTATTAAACCGTATTGTCAAATATATTGTGAATATGTGAATTTACCTGAAAAGCTGAAGAGAAAACCACGACCTAACCTAACCTTCTTAGTGTTTGAAGATAAACATTTTATTGCTTCTTAATAACAATTAATTACTTAACCTATAGCTATATTGATATTACAGATTTATTAAACTAATAAAACAAAATTAAAATTTATCAATAAATTGTAAAGTAACTCAGAATATTTTCAGATTTTGTATAAAATCTCTATTGTTTAATAAAACTGGAAAAGAAATTCCTGATATTTAAAACTGTTCTATAGTGAATTGCTCATGAAAACTTCATCCTAAAATTCTGAGTGTCTTAACAGAAAACGAGGGGAATAAATGGGGAGGTAAATGTAACAGCCCCATAAGTGCAATTATGTACTATGTATGACAGTCAGGAAATGTACTTATTATACTTAGTATTAAACTGTACTGTTAATTCGGAGGATGTGTTGCAGGTCCACCTTAACCCCCCCCCCCAGGTGGAGCCACTGACCCTCCCCAGGATGCAACTCCACAACAGCTGACTCGCTCCCGTGTACCTATTTACTGCAAGGTGAACAGTGGTATTAGGTGACAAGAAACGTTACCGCCCATTTGTTCCGACCGAATTCGAACCCGGGATTCTCGAGTGTGAGTCGAGAACATACCAACATACAGCATAGTCAGCACACAAGGGGTCCCGGTAGTGCAGTCAGGTTTGTTCTCGACACACAATCGAGAATGCCGGGTTCGAATTCCGGGCGGGACAGAAATGGTTGGGCACATTTCCTTTCACCTAATGCCTTTGTTCACCAAGCAGTAAGTAGGTACTCAGGAGTTACTCAGATTTTTGTGGAGTTGCATCCTGGACGGGATCAGTAATTCGGCCTTGGGGGTGGAGGGTGACCTCGATATAAGCCTAACCTGTATGAATACACTCTGGCTTCCTGTCCCCCGACACAATGACTTATTATTATCATTTATATTATTATTAAGACAGGTCACTACATAAGAACAAAGGTAACTGCAGAAGGCCTATTGGCCCATACGAGGCAGCTCCTACTTATAACCACTCAATCCCACTCATATACATGTCCAACCCTGTTATTGAACCAGGTATTTACCCAGTATTTACATTACATGGGCTTAGTACTCACAAGAGAGGCACTGTGAGTACCTGGTCTGTGAGTGCCTGGTCTGAGAGTACCTGGTCTGTGAGCGCCTGGTCTGAGAGTACCTGGTCTGTGAGTGCCTGGTCTGTACCTGATGTGTGAGTACCTGGTCTGAGAGTACCTGGTCTGAGAGTGCCTGGTCCGAGAGTACCTGGTCTGTGAGTACCTGGTCTGTGAGTACCTTGTCTGTGAGTACCTGGTCTGTGAGTGCCTGGCCTGTGAGTGCCTGGTCTGTACCTGATGTGAGAACCTGGTCTGTGAGTACCGGGTCTGTGCTGTGGGTGCCTGGTCTGTGGGTGCCTGGTCTGTGAGTGCCTGGTCTGAGAGTGCCTGGTCAGTGAGTGCCTGGTCAGTGAGTGCCTGGTCTGAGAGTGCCTGGCCTGAGAGTACCTGGCCTGAGAGTACCTGACCTGAGAGTACCTGGCCTGTGAGTACCTGGCCTGTGAGTACCTGGCCTGTGAGTACCACGGTGGAGAGCCATCCACTGATGGGTCTCCACCGTGGGCGAAACCCCAGTATCGTCCCTCTTGTTTTGCTTGACTTTTACCAGCGTTCACCTTTATCCTCGTGGTCAGTCTCGTGTTACCAGGTGGTGTGGCCGGCGACGGTAGAGGGGGACACATGACCGGCATTATTTGGTTATTGTCTCTAATGATCCTTATACTGGCACATGAGCAGCGCCGCCCGCCTCCCCTGAGGTCTCTTTGTTTACATATGAAACGCAGCTGCGAAGAAAAGCGAGCATCATCTAGTCTGAACACGACTATTGCATGTCCGGTAGACATTGTGTCGACTGTATATCTGCTCACCTAGTTGTGTTTTGCGAGGGTTGATCTTCGGCTCTTTGGTCCCGCCTTCTCGACTCTCAATATCTGGGAGTCTTAGGGAGCGCTACGGCGTGTTTGGAGCCCAGTTGTGGTTAGGCTACCCTGTGTCATCTTTAGTTTTATGAGTAATGTTTTGTCATCTAGAATGATCGTATTTGGGACAAGAGTTCGTGTATACATGTGTTGTTGGTGTATACATGTGTTGCTGGAATATACATGTGTTGCTGGTATAACCGAGAACTGTGGTTATCGGCATTAGTGTAAAGTAACCGTCGTGAGAGCCCATCGGATTGGAGTTCAATGTTGTCATTTTAGTGCAAGAAACCATAAATTTAGTTTCGTAATTAAGTCATGGAGGTGTGACCTCAATGGACTCCTTATTCCTGACATATATTGTGTTTGTGTGAGTGTTGTCGATATAGCACATGTGTATATGACAAAAAAAAGAGTCTTGCCTTTCTAACGTTTTATATATGACGATCAATCAAATCCGTCGAGGAAGACTCTCACCAGGAGTCTGTCATAGACCCTTGTCTTGTGTGTTCTTCCGTACAATACGGGAGTCACATAAGAAATTTCCTTAAGAATCCTAAAATTTTGGTGGTTCAGACCCGCTTGTTGGGTTCATGTTGGGAAGACTAGATCATATGGGACGTTGACTACCTTATCCTGAAGGAGTAAAATTTTTGTTGTGTGTGTGTGTGTGTGTGTGTGTGTGTGTGTGTGTGTGTGTGTGTGTGTGTGTGTGTGTGTATGTAGAGTTTGTGGTGTTCCATTATGTGTCCCAGTGTGTCTGGCTTTCACCAAGCGACAAGTGAACTGATGAGCACTGTTAAAGTGTCTTAAAATATATATATCTGATGAATGCTCCAAAATAAGTTAGCAAGATAACGTTGACCATTGTCCTCAACTCAAGCAGCGCCTTGATGAACCTGAACAGTCTGCCCGATTCTGACAGTAAGAAACACAAGAGAAACCACAGAATATAAATCAGTTCTGTCCGGGATAGGCAGTTTGTGTATATATATGATTAACCTTATATCGAGGTCTCCCCAAGGTAGAACTACTGACCCTTCCCAGCATACAACCCCACAACAGTTGACTAACTCCCGGGTACCTAGTTACTGCTAGGTGAACAGAGACATTAGGTGATGTGGAACGTGCCCAACCATTCCTGTCCCACCCAGGATTCGAGCCAAGGATAACCCAATTGCGAGTCGAGAAGCTTAAAGTATCATTAAGACGTAGTAATCGTGTACTTTTCGTCACTTCGTCCATCATTTTTTTTTATTTTTTATTTATATATAAAGAGTTCTTGTATTCTTGTACACCCACTAGCACGCACAGCGTTTCGGGCAGTTCCTTAATCTCAATAGTAATCCCCGGAATACGACCCGCCAAATCGTGAAATCCTCTTTTGCGAATGAGTTGGTCTCTACCCGGGGATTGGAGCCGATGTGATGACTTAATTACTATAGGCTGTGCTGTGGCCTTAATAATGTTTGTTAAATATTTAACAATTACATGAAAATTACTATTTTTTATGTGTTTTATCAAGTTGTGTAAAGGATTTGGAACGTGAAGAAAAGGTTATCCAGAGTCCAGGCCGAGATACCAACTCTAATTTACAAAAAAAGCTCCAGGTTTCTATGTCCTGCCATTGCATTGCTCTTCAACAAATCACCTGAACTTCAAACCTTTCCGGATATTCTAAAAAAAAGGGAGAGTAACCCCTGTCCATAAATGTGGCGATCTCACTGATGTCAACAATTTCAGACCTATATAAATTCTGCCAACCTTATAAAAAATATTCGAAAAGTTAATCTACAAGCAGCTGTACTCCTCTCTAGCCAAACACAATATACTAAGCTCTTGCCAATATGGCTTCAGACCCCCAAAAAGCACTAACGGTGCACTGATTAGTATGATTAACTTGATACATGCAGCTCTTGATAAAAATGAGTTCCCTGTTGGGATATTTGTGGACCTACGTAAGGCTTTTGACACTGTCGACCACCAAAACCTTCTTCTTAAATTACATCATTATGGAGTCAAGGTCACTCCCTGCAATACCTTCAGTCTTACCTTAGTGACAGGCTCCAGTATGTTTCTGTGAATTTCCACATCTCCCTCCCTACCCGTCAACACTGGTGTTCCACAGGGCAGCATACTTGGCCCTCTCCTCTTTCTCGTCTACATTAATGACCTTCCACATGCCTCTCAACACCTCATGCTAATTTTATTTGCCGATGACACAATCTTCATTTTCTCCAGTCCGGACCCTCTTGCTTTAAGTGTCACAGTGAATACTGAGCTAAATAAAGTCCATCACTGGCTAACTGCTATCAAACTGACCCTTAACATTGACAAAACTTTCTACATTTTGTTTGGTAATAAATCCTCAGTTCAAATTAATCTAAAAATAAACAATATCCAAATTAGTAACAAAGTAGATGGTAAATTCCTTGGTGTCCTCATCGATAACAAACTGAGTTTCCAAGGTCACATTCTAAACATAGCAAAAAAAAGTTCCTAAAACTGTTGACATTCTTTCTAAGATCAGATATTATGTACCTCGCCCTGCCCTGGTGACGCTCTATAACTCTCTCATCTATCCTTATCTCAATTAAGGCATTTGTGCTTGGGGTTCTACTACACAAAATCATCTACGTTCTCTAATTACTCAACACACAGCTGCTATGAGAACAATATCAAATTCTGGCCCCAGACAGCACTCGGTATCCTTAAATCTTTTAATATGTTGGATATTAAGTCACTGCACATCTTCTCATGTGTATTCTATATATATAAAACTCTGAACTGTAATGTCAATCCTGACCTTAAACGATTCCTAGAAGGTTGTAAGAGAACCCATGGGCACCACACCAGAAACAAATACTTATTTGATATTCCAAGAGTGCGCCTTAACCAAACTAGGAATTCTCTACAAATCAAGGGACCCAGAATGTGGAATGACCTCCCTAATCATGTCAAAGGCTGTACCTCTCTTAACCAGTTTAAGCGGAAAACTAAATTCTACCTAATAAACTCCATGTAATCTACCTTACCCCCTAAATGTCACCCCATGTCTTGCTATTTTCAAACAATACTGTTTGTTGACCAACTTGTTTAATTGCTGATTTCTGCCATGTCCCCCCCCCCTTTTTTTCCTTTTTCTACACAATATGCGAATAGTTCTGCTGACAGAGTTTACATTTAGTCAAATCTACATCAGCAGACGTTACAAATTCCCAGAGGTACTTGTAGCCGAGCCTAAGCCTAGCAGTGGTAACATCTATAAGTCTGCTAACATTATTGGATGACCCATAGACGTGCGGTACTTATTGCATAATAGAATGATGATAGATGGAGTAATTGGTGTGAATTTCATTTTTCCTCAAGTCTCCGAAATTTAGTTGATGTTCCCGGAATATTGCAACCCGTCCTCGCAAATTCGTATAGTCAATATTGACTTATTAAATACGTGCATAGGTGATATACTAAACATAATAATTTACCTTGAAAAGCTTCACCGACCTTACATCTTATAGCTTCGTAATTACAATTGTTACTTAACCTATTATAGGTATAGGTTAAGTAACAATTGTAATTACGAAGCAATAAGATGCTTATCTTAACATACTAACAAGGTTAGGTAAGGTCGGTGTTTTCTATGAAGCTTTTCAAGGTAAACTATTATGTTTAGTATATCACCTATGCACGTATTTAATAAGTCAATATTGACTATACGAATTTGCGAGGACGGGTTGAATATTGCTGCCCTCAGGCTGCTCAAATTAAGGCACTCCAAATTGGATAATCAATTCCCTCTTTACGAGCAAAAGTGCGTATTAGTGGCTTTAGGTAATTGTATGTACTGGCTCTATTTATAAATCTGACATTATGTTTGTAACTCATCTTCTATGTATGTATGCACTTTTACATGAATAAACATTTTGATTTTGATTACATTCATATTGTTCACGAAAATGGTTTTCTTTAGCGTTATATTCTGCCATCACTGAAAACGAATATTTTATGGGTTAACTAAACAAAGTTATGAATATTTCTGGACTTTTTGAGATAAATCTTACTGGTCACGAGATAAATCTCGTGACCAGTGTGTAGTGGATTATTAACTCTTCACAGGTTAATTTAGTGTTACGTTCTCTGGGATCTTGCCTAATCCGTCTTAGCTGGAGGGAGTATTAGCATGTATGTTGTAAGTATACTATCAGTTGACCAGACCACACACTGGAGAGTGAAGGGACGACGACGTTTCGGTCCGTCCTGGACCATTCTCAAGTCGATTGTTGAGAATCGACTCACAATCGACTTGAGAATGGTCCAGGATAGACCGAAACGTCGTCGTCCCTTCACCTTCTAGTGTGTGGTCTGGTCAACATATTTTAGCCACGTTATTGTGACTCATCGCCTGCATATACTATCAGCCACTATGACACACAACAGTGGTTGGGTGACCTATTGTAGATCACAAACTATTATTATTATTATTATATTATCATTTACCACCACAGACTTGTAACAATTTGTTTGACGTCTCTTGTTGTAAGGTTCGTATTATCTAGTCTCATTTTTGCTTGCAGTTGTAACAGCTACTTTACGATGTTATATAAAAGTTAGATCTTCCGACATGATTACTCCCAAACCTTTTATGTTGCTTTTTCTTTATACAATATGATTTGACTGCGTTTTATGTGTGGTTTCCTTTTATATATTTTCGCTTTTACCATAGTTGAGAATCTTGATCTTGTTTTCATTGAACATCATGTTTTAAAAAACTCATTCAAACCCAAGATATATATTATTTAAACGAACTATTGACATCATTAGGAAAATTATTATCCACCTGACTGTACCATGCCAACAGAACTGACAAGATCAACAACGGAATCATCAATTGCAGTCAGATGAAGCCTGTCACAAAATCCTAAATAATTTCTAGGAAAACCTTCTGGATACCGACTTAAAGTACAATCTTTATTGGAACGTTACCAACGATGACCAAGGCGCTGTTACCTTGCCATGACCAGCACCGTGAAGCTCACCAGAGGAAACAGACCTGCCTATTTTCCACGAGATCTGAATTCCAAACACGGAAGAAGCAACCACACAGAGGTGACGTTTGGATTTGCCATGGGGACTTCTCGGCCTCCAGTGAAGAGAACATTGTCGGCTGGTCTGGCATTTACGGTGCCGGTGGACCATCTGTTGGTTGGTGTCGCCCTGCTGGACGGGCTTCATGTGCAGCTGTTGGACTTAGTGGGCGTCCAGCTGCTTCAGGGCAACCGTGCTGTGGTCAAGTTCCACCACCAGGCTGCCTTTCAGGCGTTTCTCGGGCGGTGTGAGGGGCGTGTTTACCCTCTCCCTGATACTGCCGGTTCTGTTAAAGTGGTGAATCTTAGTGTCACCTTGACGTATGTGGCGGTGCATGGTGCCCCTTCGAATTTCAGGACAATCTTTTCACCTCCTGTTTTGAAAGGTTTGGGACTGTGTTAAGTGCTCGTTGGAACAAGGTCCATGCCGGGCACTGTGCTGGTATGCTTGACGGCTCCCGCACCTGACGATGTCTCAGTGTAGTGTACCGTCGTTGGTGTCCGTGTTTTGTTACACGCTCCTCTGCCTGTATCGGGGGCAACCGCGCACCTGTTATAGGTGTGGTCACGAGGGTCATCTGGCTGCAGCGTGCGACGTGGGAGCAACTGGTAGGGTGCATATTTTTCGTGCGAAGGATTTTGCGCCTCTGTTGCATTTGGACGGTTCTGAGGACGGTGTGGGTCCTGTGCCTGAGGCGCCTGATTGCCTATCTGCTGCTCCACCTGTTGCGGCGGGTTCTACGGCTTGTGCGACACGTCTGGTAACTGCCGTGGCCCCTGGGGTTGTTGAGCCGGTGTGTGTGGGTGTCGGGCCGTCGCCTGCGCTGCGTGTAGTGGAGGATGTCTCAGTGGAGGTCCATATCCCAACCCCGCCTGTGGATGTGGTCCCAGCTCCTGGTGATGCGGGTTCTTTTGTTTTTGAAAGGGTGTTTCAGCCGGGGGAGGTGCCTGGCGTGCCTGTGTGTCTCGACGGCTGCATGTCGTTCTGATGCTTCCATCCCTTTGCAGAAACGTGCGCGCCGGTGTTCCGAAGCTGTTTCCTTAGATGACGTCGATAGTGTGGGCGATATGGCCTCTGTGGATTCTTCGGACGGTGTGGGTGTGGACCGTGTGGATGGGGTGATGGTGGAGGTGCCGGCGGAGGTGCCGGCGGAGGGGCCTGGTAGGAGTGGTGTGGTGCGGCCTGTCTCAAAGCGATCGCGGCGGGCTCGGAGTGTCTCCCCTTCGTGGTGTGCCTTGGAAGGAGGTGGGGGAGTATGGTTCTCCAGAGTTCCCCCGCTGTCGGTGGTGAGGCTGTGAGGGGGGCTCCAAGTTGCTGCCTGTTGTCCCCCCCCAATCCCCTCTTCGCCTCCTGCTGTTAGATCCCCGCGGTGGGGGGGGGGAGGGGGGGAAGGAGGTTGTTGTTCCCCTGGTGATCGAGACCAATTAAGTCATGGTTCTGAAGAAGGATGTGCGCCGGGGGGACCTGGGCTCCTATGCCCAGTGGCGGGACAATGCCGAGCCTGCGTCCCCTGTGGTTTCCCTTACTTCGTTGCCCGGGTCTGGGGGGGGGGGGAGCCTAATCCAGACTGCCGAGGTCGTGACCCGTGAGGCTCAGGTGTTGGTATTTTTCGAGATGCCCAGGTGTTTCCGGTCCCGTGGTGTTTTTCCACAATCTGGGTGCCGCGGGTGAAGGAGTTTGTTTATGGGGTACCGGATAGGATGCCTCCGCCGACGGCGCCGCCTGGTGGCCGGGCGTCCTCTGCCCACATACTGCTGTGGGAAACGTACTGCTTGCGCTTTCCAATGCGGGAGTTCCCTGGTAAATATTAGTCGACGTCATGGACAGAACATGCCGCCCTCCGGTGCGGCAAGTTTCCCTCTCCCATCCACCTCTGTTTTCGTCGCCGCTGCTCTGTCTACGCCGCCTCGCGACTTTTGACCCTTATTATCCACATACGCCGGTCTCCTAACATCTGTCCTGGTGCAGTCATTGTGAGGATATGCACTTCATACAAACTACACCTACTATCAAGAAGAAGAGAACCACACAGAAGAAGCCTTCTTTATCTATAAAACACAATGTCTGTTTGCTTGCCTGTTGCCTGTCCGAGGTTAGAGGCCAAACGCCAGGGGCTAGCCTCTTCCAACAATCCAAGATGAATCATGGGGGGGGGGGTATAAGGGAGTGTCAAAGGCCAGTCTAAGTCGGCCTCGGTGGTACAATTTTAAGGATTATCGAAACCTATAGCGACCCACCCGGCAATTTCCATGAAGTCTGAAATCGGCGATGTGTTATCAATAGGGTTGAGCAGTTTGTAAGTGCTTCATTATATAAGGATTACATTTTCTAAGAGAGAAAGAGAGAGATGAAAGAGGTGGGAGGAAAGGTGTAGATGTTGGTAAAGAAAGGTGGAAAGGGGAAGAGAGGGGAAGAAAGGAAGACATGAGAGAGGGAGGAGAGTGAGATAGCAGTGAGAGGGGAAGACAGAGAGAGTGGCGAGAGTGGAAGAGAGTGGGGAGGGGGGGGGGGAGGAGGAAGAGAGACGCCGGCCGCAGCTGGATAAACCATGTAGTATACAATATGTTAAAGAACATAAATGTAATCCATCAAGACCCTAACTTCCCAACTCACCTGAGACATGACCTTAGTGGCAAACCAAACATTATAATAACCAACAACTACCACTTCCTAGACGCCCGCATGGAAGGAGGCCCAGGAAGCACAAGTGACCACGTAAGTACTGACTAGTGTTTATTGACCAATAAATACTTACATCAAAGACGTCTTAAGACACACCTTACATCAACGGCGCCTTTGGAAATAATTTTTTATGAAGACAAAACAAGAACAAGAATTCATGAATTTTTGAAAAAAAAAAAAATATTTTGTATAAACCACAACGAGTGGGGTGCCTCACGGACCACAACGAGTGGGCTGCCTCACGGACCACAACGAGTGGGCTGCCTCACGGACCACAACGAGTGGGCTGCCTCACGGACCACAACGAGTGGGGTGCCTCACGGACCACAACGAGTGGGCTGCCTCACGGACCACAACGAGTGGGCTGCCTCACGGACCACAACGAGTGGGGTGCCTCACGGACCACAACGAGTGGGCTGCCTCACGGACCACAACGAGTGGGGTGCCTCACGGACCACAACGAGTGGGCTGCCTCACGGACCACAACGAGTGGGCTGCCTCACGGACCACAACGAGTGGGCTGCCTCACGGACCACAACGAGTGGGCTGCCTCACGGACCACAACGAGTGGGCTGCCTCACGGACCACAACGAGTGGGCTGCCTCACGGACCACAACGAGTGGGCTGCCTCACGGACCACAACGAGTGGGGTGCCTCACGGACCACAACGAGTGGGCTGCCTCACGGACCACAACGAGTGGGCTGCCTCACGGACCACAACGAGTGGGCTGCCTCACGGACCACAACGAGTGGGCTGCCTCACGGACCACAACGAGTGGGCTGCCTCACGGACCACAACGAGTGGGCTGCCTCACGGACCACAACGAGTGGGCTGCCTCACGGACCACAACGAGTGGGCTGCCTCACGGACCACAACGAGTGGGCTGCCTCACGGACCACAACGAGTGGGCTGCCTCACGGACCACAACGAGTGGGCTGCCTCACGGACCACAACGAGTGGGCTGCCTCACGGACCACAACGAGTGGGCTGCCTCACGGACCACAACGAGTGGGCTGCCTCACGGACCACAACGAGTGGGCTGCCTCACGGACCACAACGAGTGGGCTGCCTCACGGACCACAACGAGTGGGCTGCCTCACGGACCACAACGAGTGGGCTGCCTCACGGACCACAACGAGTGGGCTGCCTCACGGACCACAACGAGTGGGCTGCCTCACGGACCACACAGCATTCGAAGAGCTCCAAAAAATATTTCCAGGTTTTAAGGCCTTGGGCATTAGCAAATTAAACAAATTGGTATTGATAAACCTTCCAGTGACGTCACTCCATCAAAATACACGAATATTAATTGCAGCTCTTGCATCAGAACTATTCTCCACCTACCTCAGAAATGCCACTGTCAGATTAATTCCAAAGCCAAGTAAACTTCAGACACAAACAGGAAATTGCAGACCAATTTCCTTACTGGAGATACCAGGCAAAATATTCGACAAAATCATCAACCACATATTGATGAAACACGTGGAAGAGGAACAAAAGTATAGCATCAGGCAACATGGAATCAGAAATTACAGAAGGGTCCATATTCCTGATCTAGGATCATATAGGCTATACGTGATGAAAAAAACAGAGCAATGGAATATAGTTCTCAGAGATGTATCAAAAGATTTCAACAGTCTGGCACACAGGTCTTTTAAGGCAGGACTCTGAACGAAGGCTTCCACAGAGATTTACTGACTCACTATGCAGCTGTGAAGACAGCAGAACAGTTTTTTTAACAACTGCTGAACAGCTGAAGACAACATTTGCGGCTACTTGGATGATGTTATCGAACTGAAAAGTGGCTCAGCGAAGCTGCCTATCACCTAATCTTTTCATAATATACACAGACGACGTGCTCACGTCCCAAAATGGCGAATACGTCACTAATGCGGATGAAGTAACTCAAATAATCTGCCCCTTTCCCTCAGGGCGAGCAAAGACGTTTCGGGCCAACAAAACCAAAGCAGCCACAGAATTCATAAACGACCTTGAAAAACAATGGAAAATAAGTGCCAACAAACAAAAGTTTCAAAATACGTTTGTAAAACATATTGCAAAATGAAATCCAGAGCTCACTATCCTTGACAACCATCGAATCTGGTATTCAGTTGTAGGCAGAATACTAAGACTCAAGATTAATAGAACAAGAATCAAAATTCACTTAAATGACAGAATGATTAAATAAAAAACAGCCCTTAGGTAAACTGAGAAGTTTCCATAACGTCGGCACGAACACATACCTACAAAACTACTCTAGGGTGAGTGTGTGGATAACACGCTGGACACGTCATCCTGTGGCCCGGGTTCGACTCCCGGCGCCGGCGAGAAACAAAAATGGGCAGAGTTTCTTTCACCCTGATGCCCCCTGTTACCTAGCAGTAAATAGGCACCTGGGAGTTAGACAGCTGTTACGGGCTGCTTCCTGGGTGTGGGTGTGTGTGTGTGTGTGAAAAAAAAATAGTAGTTAGTGACAGTTGATTGATTGACAGTTGAGAGGCGGGCCGAAAGAGCAGAGCTCAACCCGCGCAAGCACAACTAAGTGAAAACACTTTTGCAAGGCTCTAGTCTGGCCGCATCTCCAGTATCACTATATTCCTTAAACAAAACTAACACGCAACAACTACAAGCAGTGGAAAATAAGGCACTAACAAGAGCAGCAAAATCCCGTCCAACGTATGACCAAACAATGCAGGAACGTCATGAAATCGTGAACATACAACCACAGAACATCAGACTACAACAGCAAGCCACCAATGTGGCTTGCTGTTGTAGTCTGATGTAGTAGTAGTAGGTTTGTAGTCTGAAATTAATATAAAAATGCTAGAAGACTCAATGCTAAAAAAACTACTCCTAGTGAGTCTTGCCACTCCCAAAGGTGGTGGCCCAAGAGCTTGCATCTACTCGATGGCAATCAAGCACCGCAATACATACTTCCAAGACTACTACAGAAGCCTACAAGAGGAAAAATCCCACCCTGAAACTTGACGCTAAAACAGATACATAGGCAGTTGAGTGTGTGTTGGGGTGACTGGAACACAACATTCATGTATGGACGCCCGGACGTGTTGATATACATGACACAAACCCCACAAACACTCGCAG
>WNGS01004511.1:15572587-15632991 GCA_020271785.1 Procambarus virginalis | reverse complement strand
CGCAACTAACAGAGAAAGTGAGAGAAAGTTACCCGGGAGCACACAAGAGTGATAAAATGTTTACACTCTTTTCAGTTTTGTCAACTCAATTCTCGTCATAGGTCTTTCATTTTGGTATCAATGTGTTCGCAACAGAATTCTCTACAGGACTGAATGGATATAAAGCCCAAAAGCCCAGCGAGAAAGTGAGAGCATGTTATCCTAGAGCGAGCCAGAGCAAAAAAATGTGTACTCTCTTCACTTTGGCCATCTCAATTCTCGTCTTAAGTCTTTCATTTTGGTATCATTGTCTTCGCAATAGAATTCCCTACAGGATTATGCAAATATAAAGTCCAAAAGCCCTGCGTACCATCCACAACAAGCAGGGAAAGTGACAGAGCGTTACCCCCTTGAGCGCTAATAAAGAGTAATAAAATGGGTAGTCTGTTTTCAACTTTGTTACCTCAATTCTGGTTCTAAGACTCTAATTTTGGTATCAATGTATTCACAATGAAATTCCCTACAAGAGTATATGCATATAATGTCCAAAACCGTAGTAAGACCTTCCCGAAAAAAAACGCTACTGTTGCCGCACTTAGGACTCAATGCTGAGTCCTCGCCGGACTTGCCCCTATTTTGTGGAGGACTCAATGCCGATTCGTCGCCAGGCGAAAGTGTTAAAAACAGCGCCATCTGTTGGACGTAAGAGCAACACACGCTGTAATCTCTGAAAGTTCTTCACCGATTGCTTTGAAATTTTGACACAACGTTGCATTCGATTAGACACGTCGTTTTATATACCTACTATATAGATGCCATCCCTGTGACAGGTAAAAACATGCTTTTTTTTAAAGCAGTGCCATCTGTTGAGTGGGGGATGGTGGGGAGGACGAGGGGATAGAGGAGGTGGGAATGATGGGGATGAGGGGAATAGAGAATGGTTGGGAGGACAAGGGGATAGGGGAGTGGGGGATAGTGGGGAGGACGAGGGGACGGGGGAGGGGGGAATGGTAGGGAGGACGAGGGGACGGGGAAGTGCGAGATAGTAGGAAGGACGAAGGGATAGTGGAGTGGGGAATGGTTAGGAGGACGAGGGGATGCTGGAGTGGAGGATGAAGGGGAGGAAAAGGGACGAGGGAGTGAGGAATGGTTGGGAGGATGAGGGGACAGGGGGGGGGGTAGAGAGGGAATGGTGGGGAGGACTGGGAGACCGGCGAAGGTTGCTATGGCTGAGCAACGCACATGCGTTGCTGAGCCACAGCAACGCGTGGCCAGGTACAGCTAGTAATAATAATAATAATATTGAAGTGAAGAAAAGACACAATACACATGTAAAGTGTATTATTTAACCGATTTTTTTAATGAACTTACATCCTTTATTAAGATTAAGGTGTTGTGAACACTGTTAGTACAGAACATTTCCTTCCTGTCTCTCACCATCCTGTCTCTCTCCGGCAGGATGATAGAGCGCCATCTGGGCACGATATCAACCTCTGGAGAGTTTGTCAAGGCCTATCAACCTCTGGAGGGTTGTCAAGGCCTATCAACCTCTGGAGGGTTGTCAAGGCCTATCAACCTCTGGAGGGTTGTCAAGGCCTATCAACCTCTGGAGGGTTGTCAAGGCCTATCAACCTCTGGAGGGTTGTCGAGGCCTATCAACCTCTGGAGGGCTGTCGAGGCCTATCAACCTCTGGAGGGCTGTCAAGGCCTATCAACCTCTGGAGGGCTGTTAAGGCCTATCAACCTCTGGAGGGCTGTTAAGGCCTATCAACCTCTGGAGGGCTGTTAAGGCCTATCAACCTCTGGAGGGCTGTTAAGGCCTATCAGCCTCTGGAGGGCTGTTAAGGCCTATCAACCTCTGGAGGGCTGTTAAGGCCTATCAACCTCTGGAGGGCTGTTAAGGCCTATCAACCTCTGGAGGGCTGTTAAGGCCTATCAACCTCTGGAGGGCTGTTAAGGCCTATCAACCTCTGGAGGGCTATTAAGGCCTATCAACCTCTGGAGGGCTGTTAAGGCCTATCAACCTCTGGAGGGCTGTTAAGGCCTATCAACCTCTGGAGGGCTGTTAAGGCCTATCAACCTCTGGAGGGCTGTTAAGGCCTATCAACCTCTGGAGGGCTGTTAAGGCCTATCAACCTCTGGAGGGCTGTTAAGGCCTATCAACCTCTGGAGGGCTGTTAAGGCCTATCAACCTCTGGAAGGTTGTTAAGGCCTATCAACCTCTGGAAGGTTGTTAAGGCCTATCAACCTCTGGAGGGTTGTTAAGGCCTATCAACCTCTGGAGGGCTGTTAAGGCCTATCAACCTCTGGAGGGTCGTTAAGACACCCACCAACAACACGTATACTCTACTCCTGAATATAATTGTCGACTATAGTAAACTCCGTCTATGTAAACCGAATAGCTAGGTACACCTTGGACCCGTCCACTATGGCTGGACGGTAGAGCGACGGCCTCCCTTCGTGCAGGTCGGCGTTCAATCCCCGACCGTCCACAAGCGGTTGGGCACCATTCCTTCCCCCCCCCCGGCCAATCCCAACTCCGTATCCTGACCCCTTCCCAGTCCTATATATAATCGTCATGGCTTGGCGCTTTCTCCTGATAGGGGAAGGAACTATGTATACCTGGCTTCGTGTTATTCTTAAAGTGTTCTCAAATTGTTCTTTGTTATCGGCATGGCTGATTTGTAGTATACATAGCGGCTCGTTACTGTTTCGTGAAGAGATTCCCTTTTTTCATTATTTTGATTACTACAGAATGTACGTCATTCAGTTGAACAACATCCGTGTCTCCGTGGTGTAGTGGTAAGACACTCGCCTGGCGTTCCGCGAGCGCTTTGTCATGGGTTCGTATCCTGGCCGGGGAGGATTTACTGGGCGCAAATCCTTAACTGTAGCCTCTGTTTAACTCAACAGTAAAATGTGTACTTGGTTGTAACAACGATTCTTCGCGGCGGGGATCGTATTCCAGGGACCTGCCCGAAACGCTACGCGTACTAGTGGCTGTACAAGAATGTAACAACTCTTGTATATATGTCAAAAAAAAAAAAACATATTGGAGCAGGAACAACCACTCATGATACGCGTTAATTTAAACAATCATTTAGCGATGACTGGGAACATCTATCACTGTCTAGTCAGCCAAATAAATTGATTTGTGTAACGAGCGACACAAAATTAATCAGCACATGTTAATGAGATTAAAAGTCTTCGTGTCTATTGGGGCGTGGAACACCGCTGCGGGCACTCACATGGGTGGCCCCGTCACTTGGCACTCACGTGAGTGGCCCCGTCACTTGGCACTCACGTGAGTGGCCCCGTCACATGGCACTCACGTGAGTGGCCCCGTCACTTGGCACTCACGTGAGTGCCCCGTCACATGGCACTCACATGAGTAGTCCCGTCACATGGCACTCACATGAGTAGTCCCGTCACATGGCACTCACATGAGTAGTCCCGTCACATGGCACTCACATGAGTAGTCCCGTCACATGGCACTCACATGAGTAGTCCCGTCACATGGCACTCACATGAGTAGTCCCGTCACATGGCACTCACGTGAGTGGCCCCGCCACATGGCACTCACAATTCAAAATGATCTACCAGATAATTTTAACCAAATATCTCAAACTTACAAACTGTGGGTAATATATACATGTGGGCGATTGTACACCTGTCCATCGCTGCCCACTGGATGGGGGGCGGGAGCAGGAGTTGGCTGGATAAGCAAATCAAATTATGCAGCCAACTCCTCATCCTCACGTAAGCTATCTCCTTACACATGTAAGTTGCTTACCTCAAGAGACTGTACTTTTGGTCGTCCTCGAAGCCATTACATTAAACTGTAACTCGCTTATCATGACTAATTCTAAATGAGCTACAGGGTCCCTGAGCCCATTATGTGCCTCTGAAACCCTTTGTCACTACCGCCCACGGGATGGGTATGGGGTCCACTACCACCCACATGATGGGTATGGGGTCCACTACCACCCACATGATGGGTATGGGGTCCACTACCACCCACATGATGGGTATGGGGTCCACTACCACCCACATGATGGGTATGGGGTCCACTACCACCCACATGATGGGTATAGGGTCCACTACCACCCACATGATGGGTATGGGGTCCACTACCACCCACATGATGGGTATGGTGTCCATTACCCCCCACAGGATGGGTATGGTGTCCATTACCCCCCACAGGATGGGTATGGTGTCCACTACCACCCACATGATGGGTATGGGTCCACTACCGTACACGGGATGGGTATGGGGTCCACTACACCCACAGGATGTGTATGGGGTCCACTACCACCCACGGGATGGGCATGGGGTCCACTACCACCCACGGGATGGGCATGGGGTCCACTACCACCCACGGGATGGGCATGGGGTCCACTACCACCCACGGGATGGGCATGGGGTCCACTACCACCCACGGGATGGGCATGGGGTCCACTACCACCCACGGGATGGGAATGGGGTCCACTACCACCCACGGGATGGGCATGGGGTCCACTACCACCCACGGGAGGGGTATAGGGTAGTTTGCCACAACATACAAAGTGCTAAACTAACCATAAACGTACTAACCCAAACAACCCACCCAACCTAACCAGCCGATGCATAGAAAACTCAAGGTTTCCAAACGGTCGGCCTCGCTAGGGCTCCGGCGGCCTTGTCAGGGGAGGGGAGGTAAACAGCGGCCGCCATCGACCAATATACGACATCTATTCTGCGAATTGAACAATGTGTTCGGAAAGCCATAAACAGAGGGAGAGAAGCCTGTCTTCACAGTTAATGCATCCAAATTTAGAAACTATCGACGCGATCGTCCAAATTGGGATACATTGGCGGAATTATAAACATCTAAAAAATTGGACGCTTAGCATCATAAGTCACGACAGGTTTGGAGGGGTTGGTTCTACTAGTTCGTACGCTTATGATTAGGCAGAAGTACATAATTGTACATTTAACAGTACAATACATAAATAGAAGTACATTAAATTTGACGCTTGACAAATCGTGAGAACAGGCTGAAAAGAAAATGATTGAAGGTGATAGCTATTTATATTAAGTGAAATGATATGATATTCAGAGCCCGTGCTGCCCTCTTGCAGCCACAGTGAGAAACACTCGCCCACACTGTAAACAAAACACAGCTGATGACCCAGCCCGTTCTCCTAAAGGTTTCCCAACACATAAAAAAATCAATTATTTTTTGCCCGAAGGGCGAGTTTATTGGACAGCACCACTCATCCTGTGAATGAACACATCGCCATAGTGACAGTATTGGGCAGCGCCACTCATCCTGTGAATGAGCACACCGCCATAGTGACAGTATTGAGCAGCGCCACTCATCCTGTGAGTGAGCACACCGCCATAGTGACAGTATTGAGCAGCGCCACTCAACCTGTGAGTGAGCACACCGCATAGTGACAGTATTGAGCAGCGCCAATCATCCTGTGAGTGAGCACACCGCCATAGTGACAGTATTGAGCAGCGCCACTCATCCTGTGAGTGAGCACACCGCCATACTGACAGTATTGAGCAGCGCCACTCAACCTGTGAGTGAGCACACCGCCATAGTGACAGTATTGAGCAGCGCCAATCATCCTGTGAATGAACACACCGCCATACTGACAGTATTGGGCAGCGCCACTCATCCGTGAGTGGACACACCGCCATACTGACAGTATTGGGCAGCGCCACTCATCCTGTGAGTGAGCACACGCCATACTGACAGTATTGGGCAGCGCCCATCTCTGTGAGTGGACACACCGCCATACTGACAGTATTGGGCAGCGCCACTCATCCTGTGAGTGAGCACACCGCCATACTGACAGTATTGGGCAGCGCCACTCATCCTGTGAGTGAGCACACCGCCATACTGACAGTATTGAGCAGCGCCAATCATCCTGTGAATGAACACATCGCCATAGTGACAGTATTGGGCAGCGCCATTCATCATGAGTGGACACAACGCCATACTGACAGTATTGAGCAGCGCCATTAATCCTGTGAGTGGACACAACGTCATAGTGACAGTATTGAGCAGCGCCAATCATCCTGTGAGTAGACACATCGCCATAATGACAGTATTGGGCAGCGCCATTCATCCTGTGAGTGGACACACCGCCATAGTAGCATATACAACACTCCCCAATAGAAAGAAACCCCCTGGGTTGTTCATCCTGTCACTTGTACCCCGACACAGCTGGGATTTGCTTAACTGTCTCAAGTGAACATCTTATCAAACAAGAAGATTAACATTTGGCAACCCTTAAAATCTTACGTTATCTTGCGGGTGCAAAATGGTGGAATCTTTTCATAACAGTATCTATATTTGACAAATAGTGTTTTCCTAACTCAAACAATGTTGGATTAATTATTCTACACATATTTCTAATGTTTCTTAGATGTTCACACTCTCTCAGGTAGTGGTCAGGCGGTGTCCGTTACTCTCACCACAGATTCTGCAACTCCTCTGCTCAACTGTTGTTTCTATCCCGAATCTCCATGGATATTTGTATCCAAGACGGATTCTTACTATTACCGATTCTCTCCCGCGTCCTCTCCTCTTCAGCCATAATGATTGGGATTGCCAGCTGCAACCATGTTGTACCAACATACAGACTCACTGGTTTGATTTTCTGTTCTCCTTTCCTCGGTTACCTTGTTAAGAAAATGTCGTACTAAAGTGCCCTATCCTAACCTACCAGAGGACCTAAAACAGAAAACGGGAATATCAAATTCGCGAACCGCCACCATTTTCTGGTACGACGATTTTTGACCTTAGGGAAAATATACGTCAAAATGCACCGTTCTGGTAGGAGGTCGCTGGGGCATCACAAGGTCGCTGGGGCATCACAAGGACGCTGGGGCATCACAAGGACGCTGGGGCATCACAAGGTCGCCGGGNACTTACCACATACCTGAGCGCTCAGTGTTGAAATCCACACCTGCACGGACTACCATGAAATGATATCACTCCGTCCCACGGACGATCAAGAATGAATAATTACCACAATGGAATAATATAAATTATTACGGACATCCTCTCAGTCCTTGGCTAATCTATGTATATACTCTGTTCCCGTGTGTACCCCACACACACACACACTCTGTATACGTCTGTGCTCACAAGACGCACGTCCCTCAGGACTGACGAGATGACAACAAGGGTGATTATCTCCTCGCCACACTTCACTTCACCTACAGGTGCTGCGTGACAATGCGACGGAACACTTGACCTCGAATTCAAGCTTTAGAGACTACTAATCACCAGAAATACACACATAGGTACTTACATTCATACTGCCGGCTTACACACACCATTCCCATACATCAGGTACCCCGCTATGGGTGGTGGCTGGCTGGTTGGTACCTCCGCGGTATCGTTCGTACAATGGCGCGCACCGAACCCTCCCACAACACGGCTTGTTTCGTACCCTCGACCCACCGGTAAGTGAAGCGTTCGTACACAGGTGACGCGCACAATGATATCGTCTTAAACAAACATGGGAAATCTGCCTTAAAGCACTAACACTTATTTCCCCGTTCCCATCGACTGCTACAGAGCACTAGCAAGTCTAATCATCACTGGTATGGGATCTACGAGTCTGTTACTGCTCGTATGCACATTACCCCACGATCCCAGATAAGATCTTCTCTTCACTCGCTGTTCACAATGTCCATTCCCCTCCAAGCGACGACTACGGCCGGATTCTGTGACGACCGCTGTAGTAGATTGAAGCAGGAGTTGAAACAGCTGAGTTGTTGAACCACCACGACGCAATATACTCAATTTGGCCGAATTGAGCATAGGAGCGTCTTGACAGGGTGATGGTTCTGTCCAGAATGACGCTCACACCGTTGATTCCCGCGTATTCCTCGGAATAACCAATGAGAGGAAGGCATACTGGGGCCTACCCCTCTCCTCCAATCAGCGACGGTGTAGCATAGCCCCTAGGGCAACTCCAAGATGGCCGACCAACATGGCGGCTCAAGATGTTTACTAAGATGGCGTCTGTTTCCATGGCGACGCCTCAAGTGGCTGGCGAGCGGGTGGCCCGCAGCTACCCACGCCAGGCCTAACTGTTTCCCCGCGCAAACTAGAGTCTCGCCCTAGCTATACAATGAGAGATGCTATCGGCTCTATCTCTGTCCACAGACATGCTACCACGGCCACGGTAACATTTCTGGACTGCTGATGACTGGGGCTCTCACGTAAGCCCAAACACTAGATGTTTCGGTTGCTGGTTACCAAAGTTAAGTCCGCACACTTAACAAGTGCACTTAACAAGTGTACTGGCCTCCCACAGGCATAAGAGCACTATTGTAAGTGAGCTGGTGAACCATCCCCTCACATCAACCCCCCACTAAAAGATAAAATTTCCCGGAGGAAAATTTCATCTAAATCACCAGCCACTTACACTTTTGCTCTTAAGTGCATGGCGGCTGGGTGGTGGTGGTGATTCATCCGTTTTCTGTTGACGTCGGTAGCTCGCGGGACAAGATGTGACGTCACTGGCTCGTCCAGGGTGGTACTTCCTGACCGTAGTGCGGTCGTGCTCAGGTTCTGGGTCCAGGTTAAGCCGGCTCAACGCCTCGCAGCTTCCTTTCGTCAGTCCCTCACACTCTCGCCCCACAGGTCTGTGTCATACTGGACACAATGGATAGCACACTGGGATGAACTTACCAATGAAGTACAGACTCCACACCTTCCCGACTCTACCGACACAATTCCGACAGTTAGCAGACTGTCGTGACTTCCAGGTGACAGGGTCTTTCTTCCTGTCTGTCTGTCACTCTCAGACTGGGTTGCTCTACCGACTGAGTTGACTGGGCTGAGGCCTCTTCAGCAGCTGTCAAACCTCGCCCCTCACTGAGTACTGAGTCACTGACCTGCTCGTTCTTCAATCTCTCAGCGACCGTTCGTTTGTCTGAACGATCTTCCAACAGCCTGAAAGATTGGTCCAAAATATCCACTTCACTTGTGGGAACCACAGCTACCTTAGCCTCACCACTGGCAACATCTAGCAGACGTTTACCTTCCTGAGTGGTGTTAACCCTCGCGGGTCTGGCTGGTGGACAGGTCGTGGCGGGATCAGCTGATCGGGGCCACACCCGTCTCACTGGGCTCACCCCCGTTTTCTGTGAAATGAAAGAAGGAAAATTGCTCTTTTTTCCTTTTACCTCCTGCACCTGATCTTTCGCCTGACAAGAGGCGACCTTGACTTCCTCAGCTGGCGGCCGTGTGACATCGCCGTCAGCTGGTGAGACCCATCTGAGTCCCTCTGAGTCAGTTCTCGTTTTCTGTGCAATAGAAAGAGAAGGATGGATCCGGTTTCCTTTCACCTGCTGCGCCTCTTCTTCTGTCTGGGCGGCGGTGATCTCTGCTCGACCGGCCGGCTGACGCTTGGTGTCAACGCCAGCGGGTTTAACCTTCCTCTCACCTGTTCCTGTTTCCGCTGGGTCATTTCCACAGGACAGACCCACCTGGTTCTCCATACCAGGAGTATTACCTATCAAAAGTCCATACACTGCCTTCCTACTTAGTGCAGCTTTGATCTTACCTTTGATATATGGGGTGTCTACCAACACGGACACTTCTCCCATGTCCTTACCAGTGCCATCTGGGTACTGGACACGGAGGTTTCGACCTGTTCTACTCTCAGGCCCAACCAAACTGCTCCTGACCATGTTAACTGTAGCACCCCGGTCTCGAAAGACACTCGTCCATTGCCCATTAACTCTTCCTCTAGTTAACTCGAGTGTGTCTCTTAGGGCATCACCTCCCACGGTACTCATGCCTGTAACTTGCACCTTGGTCACCTTCTTAGTCTTACGCCTAGTGTTGCTCGGGCACTTAGCTGCTCGGTGACCTGTCATGCTGCATGTGAAGCACTTGGGTCCCTTAACCTTGGGTTTCTGTTGGTGTCCCTTAGACTTACTTTCCTTAGGTTTGGCTCCTGTACTTGGAGCTTGAGTGAACTGTTCAACCTTTGTCACACATCGATCTAGGTATGCATCCCTAGGATCGATCTTCTCCTCTCTTGGCAATAGAGGAGGTATCTCTACTTCCAGCGCCGGTACCTCTGAGCTTGGCGCGGTAGGAGGGGTTTGACTCCCCGTCCTTGCCTGTGATTGCACTCTTGCAATTTCCAATCTAGTCAATCTCTCGTGGTGGGCATTCCACATGTCGGCCACAAATTTGGCCTTATCCACTCCTTGCAGTTCCATAGCATCAGCTTGAGCTGCAAGGTACTGTAAAGTGAATTCCTCCTGGGGTTGTTCAGTCCCCATCCTGCGCAAATGTTCTGGTATCCGATTGACTTCATATGAAACGTTTCTGTGGCCCAAGGAATCAGTCCTTAGCCTAGGCTGGGGTCGCGACTCCCCTTCCTTCTCCTGGGGTGGACTCAATCCCACACCCCCTGACATACCGACTATACCACGGTCGGCTAGGGGAACTCCCTTGTCCCCTAGATCACTTCTGTTTGCTCTTTCTAGAAGTACACGCTGTACATAGGCATTATGGTCCTCAACATACTGCCGACATTCCTCATCTGTGCGAATGTCTCTATCCTTTGGCAGCACGCCATACCTAGCTGCATACAGATACATGTACTTAAACCTATAATCCTCATCCATTCTGTGTGTGTGGTGTGTGTGTACCTAATCCTGCTAACCGACAACAAACACACCCACAACAATATTGTTCTGCAATGTTCTGCACACCTTTCTTCCTAGGTTTCTCGACTTGATGAGTCTTACTTTCTGAGTATGAATCAAAAGTCTACGGCCCCACGTTGGGCGCCACGTTGTGAGAGTTTGTTTAGTGTCTTACATAAGTAAGTTGGAATAAATGAAATTTGGTATAAGGAATTGAGCTCGGAAAATTTCTAAGAATTTTCTTTATTCTTTAACCATTATTCCTGTCGTGATATTCAACTAGGTCGCCTGAGGAAGGACTTGCTTAGCTAACACACCAGTGTAGTAAGCAGCTCATTCCTCACTTTGGGACCCTGTACGAACAATTGACTAGGCGCGAGCAAACGCCGAGACCCCAATGAAATTGAAATCCCCTCCACTAGGTCGTCGACCTTCGCCATTCGCCGAAGCGAATCTAACGAGTAGGTCCTGGGCTCTCACAACAATAATTTATTGTTGTGTAGTGCCGTATATTTGATCCAAAGCTCAGAAATAAGTCTCCAATAGTCGAGTGTGAAGAACATTTGCATAACAATAATAATGTGTGGGGGTGTAACGAAAAGACAGTGTTAACATAACAACTTAGTTTATTCAATAAAGTACTAACTACTACAGCAAAACAAGAGAATGTCAATGACGTTACTCGAAATCCTTCCTGTGGCACTAAAAATGACAGCTAGACACCAGCCCCTCGGACTGCATAATGAACTAACTCGAACATAAGCGTGCCCACAGAGGAATCAACAAGCAAACAAGAACTAACAGATCTATAATCACAATTACAACAAATGACACAGTGAGTTCTGAAACACGTCTCCAGTAACCTCCTAACTGTTCTACGCCTCAGTGCAGTCTACACCTGCAATAGCGGTTGCAATGCAATCAAATCAGTAGCCTTTCAATGACATCAATAACTAATGGGTTCACTGGCAACTCCAGCACCCTTCCTCAAATTAATCTTTACGTTAACACTTCGTCCCACGGACGATCAACAATCAATACAATTGATTTACGTTAATAACCCAATAACATTTACGTTAATTTAATAACTCTTACAACTGTCACTAGTAACGCGGAAATTACACAACACTCTACCCGTCGAGCATTCAGTGAGAAAATCCCATTAATCCCTGTACTACCAGACAGCTGATTAATCTCTTTACTAGTTACGTTAATTTACGTTAATCGGTTACTAATCACTCAGCGATGGTAAACTCTGATTTACAATGTCCAAAGTGCTAAGAGAACGGTAATCACTCGTGATTACCTTTAGAGTAATTAATTACTATCCTCAAGATCAATAATTAAACAGTTAAATACGCAACCTTTCACACTGGCTCAGCAATTTACATTAAGGTATGAATTCCGTCTGAGCCTTCCATACTCAGACCAATTCAGGTGGCTAATAACAGTAATTAGGCACCACGTTTACGTTATTCTAAATGACGTTACTCTTCCCACGAGTCAATCAAGTGCCGGTACTTCCGGACATAAATAACGACGTTACGTTAATGGAACAATGTAGCCTTCGTGTGAGTCGATCAACAAGGATCGAGATTAATCACTTTGACTTCCTGAAACACGTCAATTACCCGGCCCACTGACCGTTAATTACGACAGACAATACTCTAATTCTTATCTGGCTGGTGGCTAGGCTCCTTGAGACTACCGTAGCTGCTTGCAGGAAAGTAAATTAACCCAAACGTATTCTACGTTACTCATATTGTAAAAGAACAAATTCTCTTAAGCAATGGGCGTTCCCTCGGTTACGTTATATTAATTGCCTCGCAATCACCTCACTGAATACTGGACTTCGATGTCCTACCAGATAAACAGGAGAATATATGTATATCCAAGTACTCGTCTACAGCCGAGTTCACCCACGACAATGTCAAATCACACTAACAAATCACAGTGATTTACGTTACAATCCGGTTGCAATGACAATACTGCAGAACCTAGTAAAATAACATACAGGACATGAACCCTCTAGAACACTGCCCCCACAATGACTTTACTGAACTGCAGTTACCCACGGTGATTGCTCAACTCTAGCAACAATCACTAACAATGACAACCCCTTTGCAACAACACACACTGCAAGTACTCTAATTTCCAAGTATTAGAATACTGCTCAACACTTACTTATTTACTGTTGCAAATGACCCCAGTGCTCTCAATAACCCCTAGAACATAGGTCCCAAATTTGCAATAACCACACAGTAAATAACACAATAACACTGGGCACCGTGACACTACGATTATATATATATATATACAATTACTGCTGACACATGTAGCCTACAGCTATCAAACGTTATTGGGAACACTAAGGAGATCTCGCACTCCTAAATCACATGGGTGAGTGATTTATCGATCACGCATGCCGAATAAACACTCCCGAGTTTTACGTTACTCGACAGAGCGAGGGCTGTCACTCCCGACAGCCTCGTCACTCACCAAATTCTACCAAAATTACGTTAATACTGCAACCACAATATATATATAATCACACTTCTCACGGCCCCTGGGAACAATACAAATTAATTAATTAACCACACTGTGGGCCACTCCACAATAATCATGCCAGGAATCACTGACGTTACCACATACCTGAGCGCTCAGTGTTGAAATTCCACACCTGCAAGACTACACATGAAATGATATCACTCCGTCCCACGGACGATCAAGAATGAATAATTACCACAATGGAATAATATAATTATTACATGGACATCCTCTCAGTCCTTGGCTAATCTATGTATATACTCTGTTCCCGTGTGTACCCACACACACACACACTCTGTATACGTCTGTGCTCACAAGACGTACGTCCCTCAGGACTGACGAGATGACAACAAGGGTGATTATCTCCTCGCCCACACTTCACTTCACCTACAGGTGCTGCGTGACAATGCGACGGAACACTTGACCTCGAATTCAAGCTTTAGAGACTACTAATCACCAGAAATACACACATAGGTACTTACATTCATACTGCCGGCTTACACACACCATTCCCATACATCAGGCACCCCGCTATGGGTGGTAGGCTGGCTGGTTGGTACCTCCGCGGTATCGTTCGTACAATGGCGCGCACCGAACCCTCCCACAACACGGCTTGTTTCGTACCCTCGACCCACCGGTAAGTGAAGCGTTCGTACACAGGTGACGCGCACAATGATATCGTCTTAAACAAACATGGGAAATCTGCCTTAAAGCACTAACACTTATTTCCCCGTTCCCATCGACTGCTACAGAGCACTAGCAAGTCTAATCATCACTGGTATGGGATCTACGAGTCTGTTACTGCTCGTATGCACATTACCCCACGATCCCAGATAAGATCTTCTCTTCACTCGCTGTTCACAATGTCCATTCCCCTCCAAGCGACGACTACGGCCGGATTCTGTGACGACCGCTGTAGTAGATTGAAGCAGGAGTTGAAACAGCTGAGTTGTTGAACCACCACGACGCAATATACTCAATTTGGCCGAATTGAGCATAGGAGCGTCTTGACAGGGTGATGGTTCTGTCCAGAATGACGCTCACACCGTTGATTCCCGCGTATTCCTCGGAATAACCAATGAGAGGAAGGCATACTGGGGCCTACCCCTCTCCTCCAATCAGCGACGGTGTAGCATAGCCCCTAGGGCAACTCCAAGATGGCCGACCAACATGGCGGCTCAAGATGTTTACTAAGATGGCGTCTGTTTCCATGGCGACGCCTCAAGTGGCTGGCGAGCGGGTGGCCCGCAGCTACCCACGCCAGGCCTAACTGTTTTCCCGCGCAAACTAGAGTCTCGCCCTAGCTATACAATGAGAGATGCTATCGGCTCTATCTCTGTCCACAGACATGCTACCACGGCCACGGTAACATTTCTGGACTGCTGATGACTGGGGCTCTCACGTAAGCCCAAACACTAGATGTTTCGGTTGCTGGTTACCAAAGTTAAGTCCGCACACTTAACAAGTATACTTAACAAGTGTACTGGCCTCCCACAGGCATAAGAGCACTATTGTAAGTGAGCTGGTGAACCATCCCCTCACAATAGGGTCAGGCCTCAAGATAAACCAACAGGTTGCCGAAGTTACCCGGCCTGTCCCGGGGGCACGCTCACACGTGTAAGGTAGTACAACACGGTGATGTAGACAACAGACATCTTCTATGTCTGCAAACAACAGACACACGGGATGACTGTCTGCCCCAGGCTCTATCTTTGAAAGACTCGGGACCAATTGCAGAACACAGTTATCTCAGTTCTGGGTTCCCACTATGTGTCATTTTCTTTCCCCCCCCCCCTCCCCATTTTTTATGTTTGTATTTTAAAATGAATAGAAAAAAAATAAAAAATCAAATACTGTATATACACCCTACTAGCTCAAGATAACAAATAATCGTCAACTTTCGCTGATGAATAACATATGATCGTGATCCCTCCCTTCCTCCCTAACTTAATGGCTACTCCATACTTCCAATGTTGATCCTCAGTACTAACTCTTCCAATATTGTTTCCTGCGCCACTAATACAAGGGACGGGGCAATAATGTGAGCCACACTGCAGACAACATCCTCAGGAACAGCCAGCCCTCGACCTGAGTGTTGAGTCCCTGGCACCAGGAGGCGCGCCGGATTGTTTACTCTGGTCTAAGAGTGGACGGAACGGCTTGTGAGGATGTATTCATCTAGTTGTGTTTGCGGGGGTTGAGCTTTGCTCTTTCGGGCCGCCTCTCAACTGTCAATCAACTATTTACTAACTTTTTTTTTCCACACCACACACACACCCCAGGAAGCAGCCCGTGACAGCTGACTAACTCCCAGGTACCTATTTACTGTTAGGTAACAGGGGCATTCAAGGGTGAAAAACTTTGCCCATTTGTTTCTGCCTGGTGCGGGAATCGAACCCGCGCCACAGAATTACGAGTCCTGCGCGCTATCAAGCAGGCTACCAGGCTCAGTAAAGGGTATGTTAGGGTTATGTTAAGGGTATTATTTGATAAGAAAAATGCACCTTATGGATCAAGAGTAAACGAACGCAGAATGAGAGAAACAAGTCATCGAAACTAATATTTAAGCAGGAAAAACAAAGAGGGGACGAGGAGATAAAGAAAAATGAAAGAGGGTTATTTAGAAACCGAAAAGCTCTGCTAATGTGAATAGTTATAACTTCAAAGTAATATGAACACA
This sequence comes from Procambarus virginalis, assembly GCA_020271785.1. Lineage (NCBI taxonomy): Eukaryota > Metazoa > Arthropoda > Malacostraca > Decapoda > Cambaridae > Procambarus > Procambarus virginalis. The sequence goes on along the minus strand of WNGS01004511.1, from coordinate 15,617,108 downwards.
CACACACTAGGTTGGTACCCGGCTGTGTCCGGGTCTCTGTCTCCCTTCCTGGCTATTTCCCCGTTTCCTCTTCTCCTCTCTTATCTCTGTTATCTCTCTTTCCCTATCCTCTCCTCTCTTCTCATTTCCCCCTCTAACTTTCTCCCTCTCCCCTTGTACTTCCCTCTCTCCTCTCACTTCTCGGCCCTCACTACACTCCATTCACCTGGGCTATATATATATATATATATATATATATATATATATATATATATATATATATATATATATCACCTGGGCTATATATGTCACCAGCGCTATATATATCACCTGGCCTATATATATCACCTGGGCTTATATAATCGATAAAAGCCTAACGTGTACGAATACATTCTGATTCCCTGTTCACCAACACAATGAATTGTTTGAATTATCTGTTTTATGCTACTATGACCAACATGTAAATAGTAGAAAATATATGTTAATTTTCCTGAAATCAGTTGCTAATAGTTACTATAAGATTTTTTTTTTTAGCTAGGTGCAGGTGGCGAACATCGTTGTGGGGTTCAGAATGTGACCCTGGCACGCTGCTCTCTCTTAATACAGGCCACCCCGACCAGCCTATGTCTGTCCCGTACCCCAGATCATTCACCCCCTGCAAAGCTGGGTGAGGCTAGCCCCCATGTGTCTGGGCTACAACCTTGCACAGACAGACATTCTCTTTTACAGATATAGACAGGGAGGGGTGAGTATATCAGTAAAAAAGACGAATTGTAGCAAAGCTTAGGTGTTGAGGGGTACATGTAGAATTCATTAAATGTTATGTATAAAAAGAATGAAGCGGGTATAAAGAATCTGGAACATGATTGGAAAAAGTGAGCAGCGATTGTATCACTGTATGGGCAACAGGACGTAACGAACATGGGAATAAGAGACATTAGTTTACTAGGTACAGTAGCAACAGTGCATAGCAATTGCAAGGGTCCACGACGTTGTTGAGAAATTGATCACTACTGAACAAGTTTGATTCCTCAGGGCAAAAGAAGGTGTAGATCAAATATTTGCATTAAAACAGCTAATGGATAATATATGTTTAAAATAAATGTTAAAGTGTGTATGGGATTTATGTACATGTACAAACATTTGACAAAATTGATCAAAAATGCCTTTGAGAGTAATGAGCATTTATGGGTCTCACAGGATATTGTTAAATGCTGTGATTTTGTTTATGTAGGGAGTATTGCATGTGTAAGAGTGAACTTGGTGCCACAGGTCTGATATTTATGTCGGTGGTCGCCAGGGGTTTGTGGGTCTGCTTGGCTACTCATTATATTACATACATGAATGGAGTCATGAAGGAGGTTATGGCAGGAATATTAGTGACGGGTGTAAACTAATGTATAGGCCAAATTCGAGTAATTGGTGCACGTCAAATTAAAGTATGAAGATGACAAGAATGAGATGATAGCAAAGATTGAGATGAAGTTATGAAAACAAATTGAGACTTGAAGACTGCTATAACGAACGCCATGCTAACCGAACCTTAGGGGTAGTTTGAGCAATATTTGTGATGCCCTGCCCCATCTCACCTTAGTATTGATGCCCTGCCCCATCTCACCTTAGTATTGATGCCCTGCCCCATCTCACCTTAGTATTGATGCCCTGCCCCATCTCACCTTAGTATTGATGCCCTGCCCCATCTCACCTTAGTATTGATGCCCTGCCCCATCTCACCTTAGTATTGATGCCCTGCCCCATCTCACCTTAGTATTGATGCCCTGCCCCATCTCACCTTAGTATTGATGCCCTGCCCCATCTCACCATAGTATTGATGCCCTGCCCCATCTCACCTTAGTATTGATGCCCTGCCCCATCTCACCATAGTATTGATGCCCTGCCCCATCTCACCTTAGTATTGATGCCTTGCCCCATCTCAATGCCTCCGTGAGAGACAGCAACGGTGCCATCGTGCTCGTAGATGGACACTTGGATGCCATACCGGAACACTGAGGGATAGTTGAGGGCGTACCACAGAGGGACAATAGACATGCCTCTCTTCCTCCACTTGTTTTCCTGGTAATGCAACACAAGGTACTGACATGTTAACACGAAAGAGGCAACACATATATGTTTAGCTTAGCATGCGTGTTCATTCCCCCTAAATTTTAAGCCTTCTAATTGTTTTAGAGTGCTATAAGCCTGTTTCAAATTATAAGAATTATAAAACATTCTTAAAGACATTTTTCTGCTGTTTTGGCTGTTTGCCACTATATACCATTTTTATCAACGGTCCCACAAAAACGTACTTGGATATAGTGAATAATTAAACTAAGTTCTTTTGGTCAATTTCCCTCGTAGAAATTTCCATCTTTCCTTTCTACTTAAAAGTACTAGTAAACATGATTAATTAAACGGATGCTTTTGAACATGTTCCCATAAAATAGCTTTAAAATTGCCTTTTTTTTTTTAACTCAACCACTTATCCTAGTGGGTAGAGTGATCATCTTGCTTCTTGCAGGGTCGGCGTTCGATCCCCCCTCCTCTTTCCAATGGTCCAAGAGATATGTACTCATAATGGATCAGCTCTTACCTTGCCATAGGTGCTTTTACTTTCTTGAGAAACACATGGAAGATATTTTTATTTTTTAGCAATCAGACGATAGATACTTTTTTTTTTAGAAACCAGCTGGAAGAAGCTTTGTATCAACAGTAATTCTTTTAAAATATGTAGAGACACCATCAAGAACGAAATTATTTGGATAATATATAAGACAGAACACGAAACAATGGGTATAAATTGGATAAGTTTAGATGTAGAAAAGACTGGGTAAATACTGGTTCGGTAACAGGGTTGTTGATTTGTGGAATCAGTTACCGCGTAACATGGTGGAGGTGGGATCCCTCGATTGTTTCAAGCGAGGGTTGGACATGTATATGAGTGGGATTGGGTGGTTATAAATGGGAGCTGCCTCATATAGGCCAATAGGCCTTCTGCAGTTACCTTTGTTCTTATGTTCTATTGGAGTGACAGGGAGACGGGGTGACCGGAAGACGGGATGACAGAACCGCCAGAAGATCAATGAAAGAAATACATGGCATTAATGTGATTGCTCAGGTGCTTGGACAGGTCGGCGGAGGGTCGACCTGGCTTCTTGTCACGTGATCGTTCGATCCCCGATAGTCCAAATCGGTTGGACACGTTGTCTTATTTCGGTTCACATGACTGTAAAGACTGCCACGACCAGTCCCGATAAGCATTGTGTACCTGGTTAAGTTAGGTTAGGTTAGGTTAGGTTAGGTAGAGGTTACCTGGTTGAATAACTGGATCTCCTCCTGCCTCTGCTCGTACATAGACTTCTGCATCAACTGTGGCAAGATATCATCCTTGACCACATTTCTCACATGAGGTGGAGTCATAAGTCGAGCCACATCTGGAGCCACCATGTTGACAAGTCGCACTTCAAGTGGGTCCTTCTTCAGATAGCTAGCCACGTGTTCAATGATATTCTCCATGGTCGCAATAGCCTCCACAGTACCTATGGAAAACAAAATCACATCCTCAATCAGTAAATTTGTAATAAATCAGGATTATAGTCGTAATTTTTTTTAAGGAATCAGGTAATACAAAAAATTGATTGGATTTATTAAATAAGATATATTCTATGATATACGACAAAAGTTAAAATAAAACATTAATCAATAAAATAACGCAAGAGTTGTAGTTGATGAGTCTCTTTCCCACTACGTCAAACGCAACTTTCTTCTTATTTAAAACCGGGCAAACCTGTAATGGATGGGAACCACATTCATGTAGGAAGTGAGGCATACTTGTCCATTTTATAACCCACAACAATATAACACCAGAGAAAACAACATATAAACCCAGGCACTTAATCCTTTAATAACTAGTAACGGATCCCGGTACAATAGTGGTATCGTATTCTTTAAGATTTATGATGAATAATTATCATGAGGTAAAAGGTCTGGGAATGTTAGGCTACGCTGCCAGAGCTGATGGTGTAACAGACATGTGTCCTGGCAACTGTGGCAGTTACAGCACGACTGTGACCTGGCAACTGTGGCAGTTACAGCACGACTGTGACCTGGCAAGTGTGGCAGTTACAGCACGACTGTGACCTGGCAAGTGTGGCAGTTACAGCACGACTGTGACCTGGCAAGTGTGGCAGTTACAGCACGACTGTGACCTGGGAAGTGTGGCAGTTACAGCACGACTGTGACCTGGCAAGTGTGGCAGTTACAGCACGACTGTGACCTGGCAAGTGTGGCAGTTACAGCACGACTGTGACCTGGCAAGTGTGGCAGTTACAGCACGACTGTGACCTGGCAACTGTGGTAGTTACAGCACGACTGTGACCTGGCAACTGTGGCAGTTACAGCACGACTGTGACCTGGCAAGTGTGGCAGTTACAGCATGGCTGAAAATGATCAGTTTTTCTCCTTGGAGAGAAGGAAAGTCAGCAAATGATCAGACAACATCAGAAATAATACTCCCATGGACAAGGGGAAAATACTAATGTTGGAATTTAGGCCTAAGAGCAATAATATTTCTTGCAGTTAATACCATAAACCGCCACATGTGCAAGAGATATGAGTCTGGATAATGTAAAACCAATTACAGTACTTTTTAAGGATGGAATAATGCTCTATTTGTTCCAGACAATGCTCGAGAAGTTGCTGAACTGGAGAACATTTGGTACCTGAATACGCTCAATAAAATACATAAAATGTTGGAAATATTTCAAAGTAAATTCCTTGGCACGTAGGTGAGAGATTTAATATTCGTCACTTAACAAGTGACGAATGTACCGTGTACCATGACACCGTTCCCTGTACCGTGTGTCGTCCTGAAGCATGTACCATGACACCGTACCTTGTACCGTGTGTCGTCCTGAAGCGTGTACCATGACACCGTACCCTGTACCGTGTGTCGTCCTGAAGCATGTACCATGACACCGTACCCTGTATCGTGTGTCGTCCTGAAGCGTGTACCATGACACCGTACCCTGTACCGTGTGTCGTCCTGAAGCATGTACCACGACACCTTACCCTGTACCGTGTGTCGTCCTGAAGCGTGTACCGTGAGACCGTACCCTGTACCGTGTGTCGTCCTGAAGCGTGTACCATGACACCGTACCCTGTACCGTGTGTCGTCCTGAAGCGTGTACCATGACACCGTACCCTGTACCGTGTGTCGTCCTGAAGCGTGTACCATGACACCGTACCCTGTATCGTGTGTCGTCCTGAAGCGTGTACCATGACACCGTACCCCTGTACCGTGTGTCGTCCTGAAGCACAGTTTGTCCGACTCAATAGTTCAGATTTATATTTTCTAATTTCGTTGTACGTCGGTATATATACTATGGTCCTCATAGTTACTATAAGTACTACCACAACAGGAGGCTGGGCTGCTAAATGTGGTGTCACATGACACCACCGCTATACAAAATGGCAGAATTGCCCGACAAACTTTTCTGGCAACACTTGTCTGTCCTGAGTGGCGCATGAGAAGCCAGAGAGCCATAACCTACCCACACGAAACATGCCCATCCATCAACAAGATGGATCTTGTCAAGATCCAGGTCAAGAAGACTGTCCTACCTGGCGTCCTGCACCAGGTGTTGGCGGCCGTGTCGGTGCGGACAATGACGGGGCGGAACAAGACATTGGGAAGGTAGTAGGTGTTCTGGAGCCGCCTGGCCAGGGAGCCCACGGAGGCCTCGTTTCCCACGTGGCCCACGTCGGAGATCATGTCCACCTTCACCGCCTCCAGTCTGCCCGCGTCGTCAAACCCAACCTGCCAGCGCCACACGTAATTATTATATCTTATATGCTTTACTCATTTAGAATCTTGAATTAGATGATTTAATTATATATATATATATATATATATATATATATATATATATATATATATATATATATAACTATTGTATTACTATACATTTTTTAGATAGATTTGAAAATACACCCAAACAAAAATGAAAAATGCACGTGAATATAAAAAAATATAAAATTTACATGCAAAGAGACAGATGTAACTAGATCGATGTATGAGTGGATGTATACACGTTCAGAGGGTGGCACTCTTGTATTTCCCCGGGTTATCATCCCGGGTTATCATTCCGAGCGGGGCCCGGTGCTGAAGCCAGGAAAGGGGGTGGGGGTGTGTGTGGGGGGGGGGGGCTGCGCGCACATGAAACACGCGCCATAACACATACCGAATCATTGTAGCCTCGTATAATTTTTGTGTTTAAAAAAAGGAAGATACAGTTTTAAAGGAAATACATAATTGTTATTTTGTTTTTAATAAGTTTTACAGTAAGCCCATAAATCCGAAAACACAATAAAACCATGTGTGTGAATTTTAAACGTAAAAAATAAAACAACACGAAGCAAGGGGAGAGCTGTATGAAAGAACTACATTAGTCTCTTGCGTCTAGGCTTCATTCTAGCAAATTGATCCATCACTTCAGTATAACTCACCTCAGTAGTCAACTCTCTTTCAGCGGCGAGGCCCAGACACACTTAATGATGTTACATGACCAAGGACCATGTTGCTGTCGTTTTAGATTCAGCTACTCGGAACAGAAGTTCCATGTAGCACGGGCTATAGTGAACCCGTAATGCAAAGATCACAGTCACTCCAAACATCTGCCACCTATGTACGGACTACACGCTCTTGTGGTGGCTTAATCTCCATAAATCAATCAACTCTCTTTCAATGGTGATCAAAGCTAACCCAGACAATGCATCTGCGTCCGTGTATTGTACCGTAACCACTGTATGTACTTTTACAAACCACTGTACTTTCTCGCACATAAATAAATAAATAAATAAATAAATAAATAAATAAATAAATAAATAAATAAATAAATACATAGATAAAGAAGTACGACTTTATGGGAAAATGCACTTAAAACAATAAGGAGCAGGTCTTTATTCATTTAAGTGCCAATGAGTTAAAACGAGTATGGTCACTAAGTAACCTAGCGAAAGCCGTTTCTCACCGCCTATTACGATGGTAGGAGAAAGGCCACGGGAATATACTACATTCAACAGCAGGCAGTTTATCACAAAAATGGTTGTCTTCGGAGAAGGGCGTCATATACCAGCCCGTTCTCGCGGGTGTTCCCAACGTCAAAAAACTGTTGTACTAAGGTGCACTAACCTAACCAACCAGAGGACCCACTAACGGAAAACGGGACATTTTGCGAGTAGCCAAATCTGTAGGCAGATTTCGACCCTTCCGCAATCAGAGCAGTAGCACATGACTATCAATAAATGTTAAGGCAAAGGCGTTTCATATCAGTCGGAGGGGTATACGCCTTCACTCTGGGGTTCTGGGGCCAGATACACGAAAGCACTTACGCAAGCACTTACGAACGTGTACATCTTTCCTCAATCTTTGACGGCTTTGGTTATATTTATTAAACAGTTTACAAGCATGAAAACTTCCCATTCAACTGTTGTTATTGTTATAAACAGCCTCCTGGGGCTTCGGAGCTCATTAACTGTTTAATAATTGGAAACAAAGCCGCCAAAGATTGAGAAAAGATGTACACGTTCGTAAGTGCTTGCGTAAGTGCTTTCGTGAATCTGGCCCCAGACCCTTATAAAAAATTTTAAAGTCGAATCCCCCATGGCGGGCGAGGTGGGAACAATACCAGCGGGAAATGCTGTAAACGTGTACCGAGAGAGAATCCTGCGAACACTTTTTTCATTGCAGTAAAAGGAAGGAAAGAAGAAGGCTCACCAATATGGCACTAGCGGGAATGGAGGTGGTGGACAGTACCGCCGGCAATACCGATCGCGACGATCCTGTAGTGACAGCGCGCTGGTTTCAGCATATATGCTTCAAGAAAAAGACAGGTTGAAGGCGAAGCCGAGGAATAGGCTATAGTTTAATTTAGACAGCACAAGGGAGGAATGCAAACAATAAAGAGTACTCCCAGAAAGTATGGGAGAATATCTTTGGAGCGCCTGCAGTGACCCAGGACGCTGCTTCGATCCCCCTCTCATGCTCCATATATAATGTACATGTGTGTAATGACAGATTTTAACATAACTTTGTCTTTGAGAAAATCCACCTACACCAGAGTGTGTACGGGTAACATGTCAACACCAGAGTGTGTGTACGGGTAACATGTCAACACCAGAGTGTGTGTACGGGTAACATGTCAACACCAGAGTGTGTGTACGGGTAACATGTCAACACCAGAGTGTGTACGGGTAACATGTCAACACCAGAGTGTGTGTACGGGTAACATGTCAACACCAGAGTGTGTGTACGGGTAACATGTCAACACCAGAGTGTGTGTGTACTGGTAACATGTCAACACCAGAGTGTGTACTGGTAACATGTCAACACCCGAGTGTGTGTGTACTGGTAACATGTCAACACCAGAGTGTGTACGGGTAACATGTCAACACCAGAGTGTGTGTACGGGTAACATGTCAACACCAGAGTGTGTGTACGGGTAACATGTCAACACCAGAGTGTGTACGGGTAACATGTCAACACCAGAGTGTGTACGGGTAACATGTCAACACCAGAGTGTGTACGGGTAATATGTCAACACCAGAGTGTGTACGGGTAACATGTCAACACCAGAGTGTGTACGGGTAACATGTCAACACCAGAGTGTGTGTACGGGTAACATGTCAACACCAGAGTGTGTGTGTACGGGTAACATGTCAACACCAGTGTGTGTGTACGGGTAACATGTCAACACCAGAGTGTGTGTGTACGGGTAACATGTCAACACCAGAGTGTGTGTACGGGTAACATGTCAACACCAGAGTGTGTGTGTACGGGTAACATGTCAACACCAGAGTGTGTGTACGGGTAACATGTCAACACCAGAGTGTGTGTACGGGTAACATGTCAACACCAGAGTGTGTGTACTGGTAACATGTCAACACCAGAGTGTGTGTGTACGGGTAACATGTCAACACCAGAGTGTGTGTGTACGGGTAACATGTCAACACCAGAGTGTGTGTACGGGTAACATGTCAACACCAGAGTGTGTACTGGTAACATGTCAACACCAGAGTGTGTGTGTACGGGTAACATGTCAACACCAGAGTGTGTGTGTACGGGTAACATGTCAACACCAGAGTGTGTGTGTACTGGTAACATGTCAACACCAGAGTGTGTGTACTGGTAACATGTCAACACCAGAGTGTGTGTGTACTGGTAACATGTCAACACCAGAGTGTGTGTGTACGGGTAACATGTCAACACCAGAGTGTGTGTACTGGTAACATGTCAACACCAGAGTGTGTGTGTACTGGTAACATGTCAACACCAGAGTGTGTGTGTACGGGTAACATGTCAACACCAGAGTGTGTACGGGTAACATGTCAACACCAGAGTGTGTACTGGTAACATGTCAACACCAGAGTGTGTACGGGTAACATGTCAACACCAGAGTGTGTACGGGTAACATGTCAACACCAGAGTGTGTACGGGTAACATGTCAACACCAGAGTGTGTACTGGTAACATGTCAACACCAGAGTGTGTACGGGTAACATGTCAACACCAGAGTGTGTGTGTACGGGTAACATGTCAACACCAGAGTGTGTACGGGTAACATGTCAACATCAGAGTGTGTACGGGTAACATGTCAACACCAGAGTGTGTACGGGTAACATGTCAACACCAGAGTGTGTGTACGGGTAACATGTCAACACCAGAGTGTGTGTGTACGGGTAACATGTCAACACCAGAGTGTGTGTGGACGGGTAACATGTCAACACCAGAGTGTGTGTGTACGGGTAACATGTCAACACCAGAGTGTGTGGACGGGTAACATGTCAACACCAGAGTGTGTGTGTACTGGTAACATGTCAACACCAGAGTGTGTGTGTACTGGTAACATGTCAACACCAGAGTGTGTGTGTACGGGTAACATGTCAACACCAGAGTGTGTGTGTACGGGTAACATGTCAACACCAGAGTGTGTGTGTACGGGTAACATGTCAACACCAGAGTGTGTGTACTGGTAACATGTCAACACCAGAGTGTGTGTACTGGTAACATGTCAACACCAGAGTGTGTGTACGGGTAACATGTCAACACCAGAGTGTGTGTGTACTGGTAACATGTCACCACCAGAGTGTGTACGGGTAACATGTCAACACCAGTGTGTGTGTGTACGGGTATCATGTCAACACCAGAGTGTGTGTGTACGGGTAACATGTCAACACCAGAGTGTGTGTGTACGGGTAACATGTCAACACCAGAGTGTGTGTGTACGGGTAACATGTCAACACCAGAGTGTGTGTGTACGGGTAACATGTCAACACCAGAGTGTGTGTACGGGTAACATGTCAACACCAGTGTGTGTGTACGGGTAACATGTCAACACCAGAGTGTGTACTGTTAACATGTCAACACCAGAGTGTGTGTACTGGTAACATGTCAACACCAGAGTGTGTACGGGTAACATGTCAACACCAGAGTGTGTACGGGTAACATGTCAACACCAGAGTGTGTACGGGTAACATGTCAACACCAGAGTGTGTACGGGTAACATGTCAACACCAGAGTGTGTACGGGTAACATGTCAACACCAGAGTGTGTACGGGTAACATGTCAACACCAGAGTGTGTGTGTACGGTAACATGTCAACACCAGAGTGTGTGTGTACGGGTAACATGTCAACACCAGAGTGTGTACGGGTAACATGTCAACACCAGAGTGTGTACGGGTAACATGTCAACACCAGAGTGTGTACGGGTAACATGTCAACACCAGAGTGTGTACGGGTAACATGTCAACACCAGAGTGTGTACGGGTAACATGTCAACACCAGAGTGTGTGTACGGGTAACATGTCAACACCAGAGTGTGTGTGTACGGGTAACATGTCAACACCAGTGTGTGTGTACGGGTAACATGTCAACACCAGAGTGTGTGTACGGGTAACATGTCAACACCAGTGTGTGTGTACGGGTAACATGTCAACACCAGAGTGTGTGTGTACGGGTAACATGTCAACACCAGAGTGTGTGTACGGGTAACATGTCAACACCAGTGTGTGTGTACGGGTAACATGTCAACACCAGTGTGTGTGTACGGGTAACATGTCAACACCAGAGTGTGTGTACGGGTAACATGTCAACACCAGTGTGTGTGTACGGGTAACATGTCAACACCAGAGTGTGTGTGTACGGGTAACATGTCAACACCAGAGTGTGTGTGTACGGGTAACATGTCAACACCAGAGTGTGTGTGTACGGGTAACATGTCAACACCAGGGTGTATATTATCTCTTTACCTCTAAACTCCCTGTAAGTTTGGACACACTTCACCTTGTGTATTATTTAAACACATCGTGGTCCAGCGGGAAACGTCTGGGGTACACCTTTCTCCTCCCCCTCTCCTTCTATCTCTTCAAACATTCCCCTTCTCAACCCATTCTCCTTCCCTCTCTCCTGCTCACCCTGTCTTTCTGTCTCTTTCTCTTACATACAAATTATATAACGAAGAAATAAAATGTCTAAATAAACCTATGGATACCATAACCAATATTTCAAAATTTACTTCATGAAAATCGCACGGGAGGTAGAACGGGGTCGGTGCAGGAGGGGGCGGAGATAGAATCAAATGTTTCTTAAAGTTTAGCACCGACATCGACAAACCTATGACACTCCAATACCCCACATGCTTCGCGTGTGAAAGTTCGATAAGACTAGCCCCAAGCATCTGGCCTCCATCCTTCCATGGACAGAAAAACCTACACGCTTACATACTTATAGATCGTAGCTTCGCCTTACCTCATACTTAGACATGTATGGCTCTCGCCAGCCCACTAAGGTCATGTGGGTGGTGAGGTCGAGGACGACCCGGACAGGTCGTGTGAGCTTGTGGGCGGCCACGGCGGCGGCCGACACCACCAGCTGCTGCCTGCTGATCTTCCCGCCAAACCCGCCACCGATGCGACGCACCGACACATTGATGCTATAAATGGAATTATCTTAATATTTAACAAATATTTAATTATTATATATATAATGAGACATATATTGGAGAAACTTGCTACAATGCCGTAGTGCTTGAATGAAGGTGAATGAAAGGTCCAATATATGTATAAATGTATAAAGAACAAATTTCGGATGTAACCTACATACTTTTTCAAGGTACTTTATACAATGAACAACGAACGTTGTATATAGTACCTTGAGAAAGGATGCATCCGAAAATTTGTTTTTTAATACATTTACACATATATTGGGTCTTTCCTTCACGTGAACATATATTAATTTTATGTTAAAACTAGACCCATAAAGCAAAGTGGCCTGTTCTAGGTCACTGACAACACAAGTGTGACCCGCCGGGAAGGTTTCCGCTGCCTACCAGTATAGACTGAGCTTATTTGCTCAGTTTATAGTACAATGCCACAGAGGAAGTGACCATTGCATGAAAGTGTAAATAGTTATTATTTCCGCTAAATATTTCCTTGGTGCCTAGGGCTGATTTCTAGCTTAGGTACACGAGTCTGATATAGGGTGATGTTTCCAATTTGGCCGCCAGGCTCACTTCGTCTAGTATCAGAGAATGTTCTGTAACTCGAGAAAAACTGCTTCTGCCTAAAAACTACGGAGAACCTCAATTGTTCAGAATTGTTCATGATCTCTGACAAAGCTTGGGGGAGGGGTAGCACTTGAGGCACAGTGAAATTCACGAAATCATATTAATTAAGCTTTACCATAGCTGAATGTCCAGTTGAAAGAGAGCCCCATTACCTAATGACCCATAGCGCTAATATTCCCGTTAGTTACACAGATAGGATTACAATGAACCTCTGGAGGAACGGCAAGCAGTTGGTGTGGGACTACACACGCGTATCAATGAGGAATGACCTGGAAAAGGTTGGGAATCTTTGATCATTCACTTATTTTTCTTGTAATATCTGTCTGAATACATAATAGCTCATGGACCCCACTTTTCTAACCATCAGTTGCCTAATGCACTGACTCCCGACTTATATATGTACTACATATTTCTCTCTTACACTCACATCCCCAGAATACAACCCTTAGCAGCTGTCTAACTCTCGGGTACCTATTTACTGTTAGGAAATCTGAGGCATGAGGTGAAAGTGAAACTGCCCATTTGTTTCTTCCTCAATCAAGAATCGAACTCGGGCCCTTAGTACTACGACCCCAGAGCGCTATCCACTGGGCTGTGAGGATCTGTGTAATGGTGTGTGTGTGAACTTCAACCCCTATACTAAAGATCCTGTAATAAGACCATAAGCCTCCAGAGTGTATCACCTGTGGGCTGGAACATTGAGCACCTGAGCCACTGTGGCCTGAGTCTCGGTGGGCCACTGGGACGTGCTCAGCACATCGTAGCCGTCTTCTGTGGGGGTCACCCGTCCAGCCAGAGCTTCCAGGGTGAAGTGGAACTGAGATCCTTGTTGCAGCTCCCAATCACTTTGTGCTTAGCGGCATCTAAAGCATCTGATAAGATTATACCATAAGGATAGCAAATTTACATACACACCTGAGGACAGCACACCTTTATATGCTGCCCCAGCCACCTTTATTTATTTATTTATTTGTTTATATATACACGAGTTCTTACATTCTTGTAAAGTCACTAGCACGCAGAGCGTTTCGAGCAGGTCCTTAATCCTGATTTTACCCGGAATACGACCCGCCAAATCGTATAACAACCAGGTACCCATTCACTGCTGGGTGAACAGAGGCTACAGTTAAGGGCTGGCGCCCAGTCAATCCTCCCCGGCCAGGATTCGAATCCAGGCCAAAGCGCTTGCGAAGCTCCGTAGTGCTTCACCACTGCGCCACGGGGACTGCTAAACATAAGAGATGGGTCGGCTGCAGTGTGCCTATTGGCCAGTACCACACTTGACTTCGCCTCGTTCTCCTAGCTTTATATTCTATTGCTCCAGCTAAACTATACTCACTTCTAATCTGCCTTTGAATATATATCTATAAATTAGAATTAAATTAGATTAAATTAAATTAATTTAAATTATAATTAAATTAAATTAGCCTGTTTATTAAAAGTTGGAGGCCAGGAACAGTCACTAAATGTCTTCATATATCATTATGTGTCGTGAACAGAACTTTTCTTTCAATTATAATCTATCTCAAAATGTATTTTGGTAAACATTTTGTCATGACTTTCTAAAACTGACAGTAGGAATATTGACCTGTTCAGGATCATACAGTCTCTCCGTATCTAATTAAACGTTCATTACAAAAATAGTGCAGGTACTAACCTTCGGGACTCCCTAGAACATAGGGCTCATTCTTGCCTGTAATATCATTCATTACTGTTTCATTTCGTTCTTGCTCCAATGCTTCTTCTATGGTGAGAATGGGCTTCTTAATGTCCTCATATTCCAGCTTGACCAGTGTGGCAGCTCGCACGGCTGTGTCCCGGTCCTCAGCCACCACCAGACCCACCGCCTGGCCAGCGTATTTCACACGCTTCTTTACGAACACCTAAACAAATGCAATATATAAGTGTCGTTCAATGAGTTCTAAGCATAGAGACTCTAAATGAGGAATGTAATGTGGCCCGCGGGCCGCATACGCCCTTTGCAACCATGTCTACGGCCCGCACAAATGATACTGTAATTTGGTCATTTAATGGCCAAAATTGCAGTTTTATAATTTAAACTTTTAATAGATTTCAAAAGCACAAAAAAAGCGCGAATTCAGCTGTGAGGCAAGCGAGTTTAAGACTCCTAAAAACAGTCTCGACGTTTACTGTTAAGCTGGCCTAAATTGTGTGAACTGGCCTAAATTGTGTGAACCTGGCCTAAATCTACCTATGTGTGTGAATAGTTATTTCCTTCGTGAAATCAACAAAAATTTTCAGAACAAGGCTGACTAATCAACACCTGTCCTTTCTGGTCAAAGTGGGAACTGCACACACATTTCAGCCAGACAGCACAAATTGTCATTAAACAGTGGTGTCAAGCCTCAGGGAAAAACACTAAAAATGATTGATTAGTCGTAAATAAATAAATAAATGTTCATTTTGAACTGTTGTAATTTTTGTACAATGTATTTGTTGTTGTTGCATAGAGTCAATGTTGCCACTTAAATTTTTTTTTCTTTGTTAAAATACTTCATTACCTTACATTGATGAACGTGGCCAGCCGCTAAATCATTGGTATGTACATTGTATGTTTCTAAGTTTAAGTAATAAAATATTCTGCAATAATATTTATTAAATGACTTCAATAGTTGTGGTGTGGGCCTCATGACAACACAATGTGGCCCATATGACCCTCGGGGTGGACCCTCAGTTTGACATCCCTGATCTAAATTATTATATTTAGATCACTTATTAAATACGAAAGTACTTAAGGAAATCCCTGTTTCATCCTTCCTTCATGGTCTGACAGTTATTTATATATATATATATTATATATATATATATATATATATATATATATATATATATATATATATATTATTAAATATGACCGAAAAGTAAGATTAATAATTCCTAACACGAATTTCCCTCGATTTTCCTTATGTTTCTTTTTACCTGTGACGGTAAATGAAAAATCAATTCTCCAAAATTCATTTTTATTTCTAGTCTGACGCGACACTTGAGCGCGTTTCGTAAGACTTATTACATTTTCAAAGACTTTAGTTTATCCACACACAACTTATGACTGAAACAGAATTGGCTCTTATACCTGCATTTGGGTGAGGTGATGTAATACAATAGTGGGGTGTTGTTTGCTAAAACAACACAGAAATCAATATGATAAGATACAGCGACAGCAGGCGGCCTTGACAACTGCGAGGCACTACACATCAAGAAGTCAACACCAGCAATCAACAGCCAATTAATGCACAACTATATTCTACCCACTTCAAGACTCTGCTCCAATATAGAAACATCAAGAAATATGGGCCAATAGGCCTTCTGCAGTTCTATTTTACCCAACTTCTGCAAATCTATACCCATTGTTCCGTGTTCTGTGTTTTGTTGAAAGTTTGTTCACCTCATCCAAAACTATTTATTGTATTACATCACCTCACCGAAATGCAGGTATAAGAGCCAATGCTGTTTCAGGCATAAGTGTGTGTGTGGATAAACTAAAGTCTTTGAAAATGTAATAAGTTTTACGAAACGCGCTCAAGTTGTCACGTCAGACTAGAAATAAAAATGAATTTTAGAGAATTGATTTTTCATTTACCGTCACCAGTAAAAAGAATATATATATATATTATATATATATATATATATATAATATATATAATATATATATATATATATATATATATATATATATATAACTCATTTTATTTAAAATTTCATTACACAAAAAGGGTTACAACTTTGTTACATTTGTTACATGCAGGGTACAAGGCTACTCGTCACAGGTTGTAGAGTTCCTCCAGCTCCTTAGGTGGCGGGCAGGAACCATGGAAGCAGTGAGCATTTCCTCTCTGGATCGCCACTCTAAGGCGCTGAAAGAGGAAACTGGCGGCTCTAGGGTCTCTAGTTGTTTTAATTAGCTTGGAACCCAACTCCTTCAAAAACTAGCAACACTTTTACCCCAGACACCAAGTGTCTGAGGCAATGGGGACAAAATTGTAGTGGTGATCAAGATCTCTGCATTTACGTGACTTGGCTGCTTCCCGGTGATTGGCAGCACCTTCTGCTTGTGCAGCACTGAAGTCAACATAGGTGTTGGCTAAAGTTGAAATATAAGTGTAGTCCCACACCAACTGTCTGTCATTCTTCCAGGGGTTCACCGTGATCCCGTCTGGGCGACCGACAGGCTCATCAGAGTTGCGGGGCATTAGGTAACGGGGCTCTCTCTCTGCTGGACAACCGGCAGTAGTAAGGCTTCTCTTAATAATGTCATTAACATCGCCATGTCTTGCATGCCATCCTCCTGTCCTTTGGCAGAGAAGGCCATGCCGTCCGTACCTGTCAGCCACTGCCTCGCCGCAAATACATCTGTATTCGGTGTGGATTGGGGCAGCGAGGCGGAGAACCACAGCAATTCGGAGGGCCTGCGGTGTGAGACGGGTGCCGGTTACTAACATTGGGGTGGCTAATAGGAAGTCACCTGCATTCGGTGCTGCTACAGCTCTAAGTCGGGCAGTGTCATGTGGTGTTGTTGAAGTTTCTAGCAATGTCGCAGCTTCTTGTTCAGCAATGGGGCGATCCCAGCTGGATTGCTTATGGGCTTCAGAAAGCAGTGGTTGGGGTGCTGGTCTTGCAAGAGAGACCCATTTGGTGGTGCCGTCTGTAAAGCTGGGATCATGTACCCCTGCCTGTTGAACTAGGTATTCAGGGAGGATTTCCTTCTCCAGGTTGTCAGACGCCACTGAAGAGAACAGGAACGCTGGTACAGCAATTTGTGTTGCTGTGCGAACGCCGAGGCCCCAGAGTCTGACAGGAAGACCTTTTCAGACTAGCACTGCTTCTCTCTATTTTTATTATTTTTCGTTGGTTTGCATCATCAGCAAGCACTGGTAGTAAGTAACCAATTTCGTATGTTACATCATTAACATGTACAAGAAACAGGACAAGTCTAGCATCAGCCGTTGTGGAATTCTACAAGTATTCATTTTCCACTCATATGTCCGTTCTAACATGAACCCTTCTTCATTGGGAAGTACTTCCTCACTCTTATCAGCACTCATCCAGATGCACCACTCTACCACCATAGTTCTCTAGTTTGAGTAGCAGTATCAAGTGAAGGAGAGCATCAACGGCTTTCTGGCAATCGAGGAATATGCAGTCTACCTGTCACATTCTCTCTCTCATTATATTTTTGTCATCTTATTTAGACATATGATATCTTTGCTTTGCAGGATTTATACTTGTCAACGAAAGTTATTCCAAGCATAGTACGAGTCTGTTTGGATCAGTCTACACAGTAACCTGCAGAAGATGCTTGTAACTGATGCTCGGCAGTAGTTAAGTGATTCTTGTCTTCCCTCTTTTTATGTATTGACAATTTCGCCCACACTAGTTTCTTTCCCAGTGTGGAGAGCTGCCACTTTCCCAGCGTGGCAGCTCTCACTTTCCCAGAAAAGAGTTAAATACTATAGTAAGGAGCATGCACGGAGCATCCGCCGACTCCTCAGTTCCCACGGTGTAGGCCTTGTCACACCTACGATTTTCATTTAAGCTTCCAGAATTAAACAAAACAAAATACTTAAAACTTACTGCTTTTCGTGGTGTACACAGTAGTGGTACTATCTATCAGTGCCATCAGGACAGTATGAGATTCCTGGCAAGTCATGTAACATGCCATTTGAATCAGGAATTATTCTTTATAGAATGACATCACTATCGCTTGTATAAATATCTGAACGGGACTGAGGGATCCAATATATTTATAACTTAACATTAACACATTTGTACAAGGAGAATCTAAGAAATTATATCAATGATAGAGAGTTATTCCTAAAAGTATTTTGGATAAAATTGTTTATATCCAGTGCCACTGTCTGAATGGTAGTCATACCACAGTGCCTCTACAAGTACCAAAGAAGTACAAGTACATTGTTGGTTGGGTACTTGCCTCCAAGTACCAAACCAACACTTGTCGAGTTTCTGAAAAGTCAATTTTGAAACAACTAATATATATAAATATGAGAAGACAGACACTGGGGCATGATGACCCATGTAACTGACAGACTCTGACAACAACTTAATTAACGATGACACCATTTTTGTGAGAAATTCATTCAAAATAAAATTCTATTTTTTTATACAGATGTTTGATGATGAAAACTAAAAACTATATGGATATGCAAGTGCAAGAAAATCCAAACAATGAGGAAAATACAAATTTTAAGATTCCGGAAATGCATAATTTACGTTATATATAATTTATAAAACATAGTTGTTCATTGGGTGTGACTCACGGGGTCGGGCCGTCCGCCTGCGTTAACTACGAAATTGTTGCGTCCAGGAATGTCGGCCGCCCCGACGTAGCCTACAACTCCTGCCACTTTCTGGGGAGTAGAAAATGTTTGAGGCCCACCGAAAGTGGTCCTAAAAACCAATTTAAATATACATGGTTTTTTGTTAGTAGGTTCGTACAATTTACGTCACTCTCTAATATAGGCGAAAGGTTTTTTCGGAAAGAAAAATTTGATGTGCTAGATTTATGTAAAATAAAGATAAAACAAATTATAACGAAAAGTAGAATAAAACCAATATTATAAGGACAGGTGTGAAATAACATGAAAGAAGGATGGTTTACGCTAGTTAATGAACAAAAAGAGGAAAAGGACATTAAATAATTGCTTTCATTATACTTCCAGTGATTGTGCTTGAATTTTAAGTTTGTAAGAGATGAGGCTGCGACTGGTGATGTATATATACTATGTGATGACGAAAGTGTAGCCCGTTCTCAAGGTAAAGTGATTATATCGAGTCGCCACCCTTCCTGGTTCAACACCTGGATATTTATCCTACATATTTGTGATGACTTAACAAGGTTCCCAAAATATTATATTTCTAAGCTGTTAAGTGAATCCTTGTTTTAAACAGAATATTCTTAAATTATAACTATTGTATTATAAATCAAAGGTTTAAAAAAGAAAGTATTAAGTATAATCTTAATAAGTAAATTAAGCAAAACTTAAGCTTATTTTCAAATTATAGGGGATACTCAAATAGTTTTGAAGTACTATATATAGAGAGAGTGATCCAAGTACACAGAGGAATCCCTTCGCTCCCCTTGTCTATGTGTCATCTCCTCCCACCCCTTGGCAGTAAGAATCGAACTATTGACACTACATGCAATATACATACTCATTTGTTAATATGAAACTTGAATTTATGTTCCTGTTTTTTAGTAACAAAATTCTACAGATAATAATTATGCTTATCACCAGTATACACAAATTCTACTTACCAAGGCTTCAGAAGTATCGATGGACTTAACTTTGGCATTAGCAACAGTTGACTGAACAAATGCGCCATGAAGTTCATTATGAAGAAGAGGCACATCATCAAGGTAAACGGCTTCACCTGCAAGTTAACTGAGGTATTAGAGCTATCATCACTACTCTACTCATTCATTACTTTCAGCCTTACTACAGGAAGTACAGCCTCTTCTCAACAGAGTAAAAGATGACTTTTATGCTGGGGAAAGCAGGAAGGAATAGGATAAAAAGATTCACACAAACTGTTTGATATATTCATACAAAGGGTGATAACAACAATAACTCACCTGGGTTACAGAATGGTTTACAGTGATTCTCAATTATACATAATAAATTATAGGGAATAACATATTACAAATTAAAGGGTGTTAAGGGAAGTAAATGTTCAGGGAACTTTTTTAGAAAATTGCTTAGCAGAAAAGTATGTCTTGTCATCACTATATATTTAATAATTTCATATCAGGTACACAAATTAGCTGTGAAATGGAGTAATGTCCTCTCTGAAAATTTCTCCCTAAAAAAAAACTGGGTTAAACAAGATTCTGCTCTTAGTACAATTCTGTTTTCCATCTATCTTGATCTATTGTTAAGATTTATGAGGCAGTCAGCTGTTACGCAGGCAGTACTAAGACCAATGTTTTCTGTTATGCTGATGATCTACTTCCACTTGCAACGACCTAAGTAGCAATGGAAAATTTGATAGAAATATGTGAAAGATATAGTGTAGAATACAACATAACGTCCAAACCCGCAAAGTTTGCTCTGGCTGCTTGTAACTCACAGGACTCGTTTTATCGTGATCCTAATCTAAAATCACTAGGCAGAGATACTCCAGTAACTGAAAAACATCTGGGGCATTTTATACCTTCGAAGAGCCTGCTTGTAAATTTTTCTAATGCACTTAAAGACTGAAGGTCAGAACAAATGTCACCATTAGCGAATTTGGTCACCTTGATACCTGGTCGAAAGTAAAGTTAGTTAACAGTCAGTGTCTAAGCTTGTATGGATGTGAACTATGGGATATACAAAATGCTGATCATGGTAAGCTTAATTGTGAATAGAGGAGATGTTCCAGACGTATCTTGGATGTCCATCCTCGTACTCATTGCACTCTCCTCCCTGGCCTGATGGCCACACCCACTCTTGGGGAAATAAGTCAGAAACGAATGATAAAATTTTGTCCGAAAGGAATTACTCATCCAGTGAACTCAATCAACTCTTATTTTCATGCATCCACTTATCACTGGCCACTCCTATTTCTCCAGAAATATACACTTAATTGTTAGGAAATACAATTTAAGAATGAGTTGTGTTATCCTGTCTTGTAGAATCTATTGAAAATAGGGTCTACAAGACAGGACAGCACAACTCATCAACAGGCAAAGCAGAGACTCCCAGCTGGATATATGGAATTATTAAGGAACTAATGTCAGAAAGATTGATTACTGGCAGGCATTTTGAGTCCAACTGAAGTCAGATCTTCCGTCTGTCAGGATAAGATGGAATGAGGAGAGAGAGATAGGGGAGGGTGGTGAGGGAGAAGGGAGGGATGAGTGAAATATGTTGAGTTGTATGCAGAGGGATATTCATACACATCAGTCAGGGCGACAGTATATATAATAAGGATGATGAACTTAGGTGAGTACTGGTAATGACTTCAAACAGCCTTCACTTACCCATGCCACCTCTAGGGTGGCTTAATATGCATCAATCATTCAATCAACTTTGATGAGGTGTTAGTAAACTCTTAACTACTAAACAGCGAAGAAGTCAAAACTTTACCTGATATTTGTGTTGCAGATTCAACTTTAGGAATGCCTTTGCCAACTGGCCACGTGTCTTCATTCAAGTCAAAGTCCTGTTGGCTGGATGAGAGAGGTCGCTCCAGGACAGTGGCGGCACTGCGCACGTCAACACTCACTTTGTCTCCCAGGAACCCAACTACAGCCTAATCATACAGATAAATAACAATTAATTAAAGTTTTCAGCGTTTTGAAAAAACAAAACATATAATATATTATATTTGAGTTGCAGCCATCATGGCAAATCTATCAGCTACAGTTTAAGATAATGAAAGTTGTATGCTACTCCCTCCAAATTAGGATCAATCGTCTTTTCCAAAGTACAGAACAAGTTTTAATCTGCTTCAAAATAGTTTGACAATCTACTTTAATAAGAATATATCCACCAACTTCACTTACTTCTGTGGTACCTATTATGCTTAGCAAGTGTCACTGCATACATACTGTCGAACGCAGCATAATGCTATACAGAATGAAATGTTTATTGCATCAATATCTCAACAGGCTGTATTTGTTTGGTCTCATGCAAGGACTGCGAGTTCACGTATATTGGTCAGACAGGAAAAAAATTGACTAAATTGTGTTTGACAATACAAGTATGCAATTAGCCTTAGGCAAAAGTACAATGCAATATACCTTTATGTTAGCCTAGTTAATCGTGCCATTGACTGGAACTCTTCGACAAGTTTGACCTGCCCGAAACGCTGCGCGTACTAGTGGCTTTACAAGAATGTAAATACCATGCTATGTATCCTCACAAACCCAATGTACCTTCTTGTATAAAATAAATAAATACATAAATAAAATGTGTTATGTATCAGCCCGTCCTCCTGAGGCTTCAAAACGTCTAGAAAAAGATAAATTTAAAGTGTCCTCTACTAACCTACCAGACTAATCCAGAGAACTCAAAACAGAAGACGAGACAGTATGTCACTTTCGCGAGCCGCTTCCATCTTCTAGTACGACAATTTTTGGCTTTAGTAATGCATACGAGCTTAAAGCGATGTTCTTTGTAGGCAGACAGGTTCCATGTATAGCAGAGGGTTTGTTGAAAGATATTTGATTGAGTCTGCCCCATTAGTCATGGCCCTAATTATCTCAATTATTAGCCATCGTTTGGTTAATGTGACTGAAATAACTATATTTTAATTCGTGAAACTCACGTTGATAGTAACAAAATTAAAAGATTGAACTAAGGCGGAGGACAAGAACTGAAACTCTGTAACTAACTTTATCTCATTTACTAAGTCTGAAAAATATATTTTAAATTTCGCGGGAATTGAACTGTTAATAATGAAATAACAAGAGTGAAATAAGGCGGAGGACAAGAGCTGAAACTGTAACTAACGAATTTGTTCTTCATGTGTAAGAAATAACTATATTTTAAATCTCGTGAAAATTGGGCCGATAGTAGCGAAACTACGAGAGGAAACTAAGGCGGAGGACAGGAGCTAAAACTTCGTAACTCTATTTTCTTTTCTTAATGCGTCTGAAATATGTTTCTTTTAAATCTCGGGGAAATTTAACTATTAATATCGAACTTACATGATAAACCTAAGGCGGAGGACAGGAGCTGAAACTCAGTAACTAACTTTATCTCGTTTTCTACGTTTGAAATACAGCGGCTTTAAATTTTAAGAAAATCTGAATAATAGTCACAAAACTACACCTATAACCTTTAAGAGGCGGGACCAAGAACTAACGTCTGACATTATTAATTACTTCAAATACTCCTAATTAACATATCCCCTGAAAATGGATAACCTCAGACTTTAATTTCACTCGTAAAAAGGTAAAGTTTAACGACGATATTTTCTCCATAACAATTCCTTAAGACCACAGCAAGGAATTTCGCCATAAGAATTCCTTAAGACTGTAGCGAGTACTTTTTCTATAACTATAATCTATACAGCTACCCTGACGCAAAATCTACCATAAAACAGGGTACTGCATAGTTTAAACTTTTTCCAAAACAAAAAGTTTAAGCTATGCAGTCTATCCACCTACTCCCAAGTACCTATTTACTGATAGGTGAACAGGTCATCAGGTGAAAGAAACTCTGCCCAGTTGCAACTATGTTTACCATGGAGAGAAAGACAGAGCCCTAAGAAAAATGCATTATACAAAATAAGAGGTCCATTAGAAAGAGAACTTTGTTGTCTATGGACAACAAAGTTCAGCATTATATACAAGCAAGCAAACAAGACCGAACACCACACCGGGTATTATCGAGTACTAAGCTTTACATAACATGTATACATTAAGTGTAAAGTTTGTCCCGGTCAGGGCACCGACAACTACCATATTAAGACACATTCCCATGCGTGTTCCGCTTGTATAGGCTTATGAGTAACAAAATAGTAGATTCTTTTATAATTACCAAAATAATTATGATAACAAAAATATCCCCCCCATGATTTTTTATTATTAACAAGCTTAGGTATACACATCAGTGTGCTGCTACCCTATTCTGTATGAAAGATTACAGAGTGTAGATGAAAATCTAGCTATAGGTGCATCTAATATCCCCATGTCACAGGATGGTTAGTCATACGAGATGAACTTATAGCTAGTTTTATAGATATTAGATGAACTTACAGCTAGTTTTTGATCTACACTGTGTAATCTTTCATATAGAAAAGGGTAGCATCACATTGCTGTATATACCAAAGCTTGTTAATAAAAAAAAAATTATGTGGGGAAATTTTTGTTACAATCAAAATTATTTTGGTATAATTTGTTGCTTCAAATAATAAAAATAAAAGAATTTACTTCTTTTTTCGCTAATAATAGCCTATTCAAATAGAACAAGCATGGGAATGTGCCTTAATATGCTAGTTGTCAGTGCACTGATCACTAATTAACGTACCTTGTAAAACAAGCTTTGAGCAAGGGATTTGCGGTACTGCGGAGACGCATCTTGGGGTTTAGCGTCAGGAGTCATCTCATTGCCTAGCATCTTCGCAGCTTCCACAACTGTCACTACGTCTGTCAGCCGCTTGTCGACCAAGTAAGATTCTGTCTGCTCGGCGTGGATCTGTTGATCTTCACATTATTACTCTTATTTTGTGGCGCAAGAATTATGATACATGATTCCCAGACCAAAAAGAGGTTGAGCCACCTTTCTTAATTAAGCTAATATGCCCAACTAGTTGAAAGATAGTTTAAAAGTACTGTATAAGAAAGGCTCTATAGATATATTCAATTTAAACTTCATACTCATAATTTGTAAGACATGAAAACATTAGCCAATTAAATTAAAGGAACCATATTATAGAATAGGGGAAAGAAAAAATAAGTCTTATGGGCAGTTTATATAGTTTATGGAAGGCACACAAAATGGAGAATGTTAATAAATAATATGTAAAGCGCGTAGAAGCGCTGAAGAAAAATATGTATTTCATCCAGCAAAAGACGTACTTGATGTAAAAAAAGAGATTATATGAAGCACAAGACAATAACAAATAAAGTGAGCAATAGAGCATCATGTTTAAACAACAGGAATTTAAAACAAACCGCAAAGAAAAGAGCGGTTCCCAGAGACCGCGCCTTGCGCACGTCACATGATCAGGCAGCTGTGGCGTCTCCACAAGAGGTTGGGACTGGTGGAGATAGACTCAAGTGTCGATAAACACTATCGAGGCGGGAGTGACGGTGGAACCGCTCTCATAATCTTCAAGGCACAGCTGCATATTGTTTCTTTACTAATGCAGAAGACGGGTATGTGCATCTAATAAAATATCTATGTGCCCCTGGCCAGGTGGGACGCCTGCCAAAACAATTGTAAGGAGACTATTTCTGTGTCTACTAAAGAACTTGCATAATTTCTGTTCCCCAAAACATCCAATGAATGAAGACAGAAACCAAAGATCAGCTAACTTTGTTGACCAGACATACTCAAGTCGATTGTCACAATGTACTTGAGAATGGTCCAGGACGGACCGAAACGTCGTGGTCCCTTCACCTTCTAGTGTGTGGTCTGGTCAACATACTTTAGCCACATTATTGTGACTCATCGCCTGCATCAGCTAACTTTTTCTCCATGAAAAATACTATACAATTTTACTGCACATTTAAGCTTAGAGTTACTAAGAGTTAGGTACTGTACTTTGGCTGTGGTAGGCCTAGTACGGTAGAATTTTCCTCGGTGCCTGACGAAATAATCTATATAAATAAAAGTGGAAATGTTCGTTTGCTCAAAATCGCTAATCTCCAAAAGTTCTTCACCGATTGCTTTGAAATTTTCACACAACGTTCCATTCGCATCCGGCCAGGTTTATATATATATACTATATAGATGTCACGTCTGTGACGGTAAAAAAAAACATGCTTTTTCTGAAAATCTGTGTTTTTCACGTGAGGAAAATCTTCAAAACCTCTTTACCGATTGCTTTGAAATTTTCACACAACGTTGCATTCGAATAGGCGCGTCTTTTCATATATCTATATACATGCCTCACCTGTAACAGGAAAAACATGCTTTTTTTTTTAAAAACAGCGCCATCTGTTGGACGTAAGTGCAGCACACTGTAATCTCTGAAAGTTCTTCACCGATTACTTTGAAATTTTGACAACGTTGCATTCGAATAGGCGCGTCTTTTTATATACCTACTATATAGATGCCACCCCTGTGACAGGTAAAACATGCATTTTAGAAAAGCAGCACCAATCTGTTGCACATAATAGCAACATGCACGATATACTAAATATGTCACGAATTCCATTTCAATGTTTCCGATTGCATTGACAAATTTTATTTTCATAGATTTCGATTTATTATATTTTTTATTGAATTATTTTGTGTGACACTGTGTTGGAATTGAGCTGTGTTGTTTACCATACCGTTCATTTTGTAAGTATAAGTATAGATGCCACACCTGTGACAGGTAAAACTATGCATTTCTTGAAAAACAGCGCCATCTGTTGCATGTAAGAGCAACACACATGCTATACTAAATATGTTACAATTCTATTTCAATATTTCTGATTGCGTTGATAAATTGAATCTTCATAGATTTTGATTGATTTTCATTTTGATTGAAATATTTTGTGTGAATTACATTGGAATTGAGCTGTGTTGTTTACCATACCATTCATTTCATGAGTAGAGTTTATTGTTTTATTTTTTCTTATTTTCATTTCATTTTTTAACTTTTTTCGTATATTTCAGTGATGGGAACATCAGATCACTTGATGTTCCCAATTTTCCGACGTGAACATCAGACCATTTGGGAAGGCATCAGGCAAGGGAGTGGGGAATGGTGGGGAGGACGAGCGGATGGAAGTGAGAAATGGTGGGGAGGACGAGGGGACAAGGGAGGGGGTAATGGTGGGGAAGGACGAGGGGACGGGGGAGTTTGGGATGGTGGGGACGAGGGGATGGGGGAAAGGAGAATGGTTGGGAGGACAAAGGGACAGGGGAGTGGGGCATGGTGGGAAGGAAGAGGGGATGGTGGAGTGGGGAATGGTTGAGACGCCGAGGAGACGGGTGAGAGGGGGAATGGTGGGGAGGACTGGGGGGACAGGGAAGGTTGCTGTGGCTCAGTAACGCGTGGCCGGGTACTACTAGTAACAATATTTAGAATGCTAAAAATATAATATATGAAGTTATGTTGAAACAACAAAAGATTACAATAAAATAACGTAAAAGGTTGCCATAATGTGTATGGAAGGCTGAAAATGGGGCATGGAAGACGCCTCTATCGCTTCCTGGCGTCCCACTACACAAACATCCCGAGCGTGTTGGTGGCCACGTATGTCACCTTCTATGACTGGCAATGAAAAAAATTGCTGCCTCCACAACCTACCTTTATGAGTGTACTTCACGCAATTTATTCCAGTCTCTTGCATGTCTGACTGGTTTGAATCCTGTTGTCTCTTTTGATCTTTTCCTTCCTAAAACCGCTTCTACAACTGTTGAGTATCATTCACCATCAACAGTTACTGCAGAAATGCATTGTGGGGGGATGGTTCACCAGCTCACTTACAATAGTGCTCTTATGCCTGTGGGAGGCCAGTACACTTGTTAAGTGCACTTGTTAAGTGTGCGGACTTAACTTTGGTAACCAGCAACCGAAACATCTAGTGTTTGGGCTTACGTGAGAGCCCCAGTCATCAGTAGTCCAGAAATGTTACCGTGGCCGTGGTAGCATGTCTGTGGACAGAGATAGAGCCGATAGCATCTCTCATTGTATAGCTAGGGCGAGACTCTAGTTTGCGCGGGAAAACAGTTAGGCCTGGCGTGGGTAGCTGCGGGCCACCCGCGCGCGAGCCACTTGAGGCGTCGCCATGGAAACAGATGCCATCTTAGTAAACATCTTGAGCCGCCATGTTGGTCGGCCATCTTGGAGTTGCCCTAGGGGCTATGCTACACCGTCGCTGATTGGAGGAGAGGGGTAGGCCCCAGTATGCCTTCCTCTCATTGGTTATTCCGAGGAATACGCGGGAATCGACGGTGTGAGCGTCATTCTGGAGGAGCCATCACCCTGTCAAGACGCTCCTATGCTCAATTCGGCCAAATTGAGCATAGGGCGCCGGGGTGGCTTAATTAACTACTCAGCTGCTGCACCTCCTGCTTCATCTACGACAGCGGTCGTCACAGAATCCGGCCGAAGTCGTCGCTTGGAGGGGAAAAGACAGTGTACAGTGGGTAGAGAGATCTTGTGATCGGTCTGGGATCGTGGGGTAACGTGCATACGAGCAGTAACAGACTCGTAGATCCCATAGCAGTGATGATTAGACTTGCTAGTGCTCTGTAGCAGTCGATGGGAACGGGGAAATAAGTGTTAGTGCTTTAAGGCAGATTTCCCATGTTTGTTAAGACGAAATCATTGTGCGCGTCACCTGTGTACGAACGCTTCACTTCACCGGTGGGTCGAGGGTACGAAACAAGCCGTGTTGTGGGAGGGTTTCGGTGCGCGCCATTGTACGAACGATACCGCGGAGGTACCAACCAGCCAGCCTACCACCCATAGCGGGGTGCCTGATGTATGGGAATGGTGTGTGTAAGCCGGCAGTATGAATGTAAGTACCTATGTGTGTATTTCTGGTGATTAGTAGTCTCTAAAGCTTGATTCGAGGTCAAGTGTTCCGTCGCATTGTCACGCAGCACTGTAGGTGAAGTGAAGTGTGGGCGAGAAGATAATCACCCTTGTCATCCTGTCATCCTGAGGGACCTACGTCTTGTGAGCACAGACGATACTAGAGTGTGTGTGTGTGTGGGTACGACACGGGAACAGAGTTATATACATTAGATTAGCCAAGGACTGAGAGGATGTCCATGTAATAATGTGTATATTATTCCATTGTGGTAATATCTGCATTTCTTTGATCGTCCGTGGGACGGAAGTGATATCATTTCATGTGTAGTCTTGCAGGTGGTGGAATTTCAACCTGAGCGCTCAGGTATGTTGGTAACGTCCAGTGATTCCTGGCATGAGTTATTTTGGAGTGGCCCACAGTGTGTGGTCAATTAAGTGTATAATTTGTATGGTTCCCAGGGGCCGTGAGAAGTATGATTATATATACATATTGTAGTTGCAGTATTAACATAATTTTTGGTAGAATTTGGTGAGTGACGAGGCGGTCGGAGAGTGGCACATGCGCTTTGAATCAGTACGTAAACTCGGAGGTGTTTAATTCGGCATGCGTGAGTCGATAAAGTCTACTCCACCATAGTGATTTAGGAGTGCGATGTATCTCCTTAGTGTTCCAATAACGTTTGATAGCTGTAGGCTACCTGTGTCAGCAGTATTGCATATATATGTATATATATATATATATATATATATATATCTATATATATATATATATATTCATCGTAGTGTCACGGGCCCAGGTGTTATTGTTTATTTACTGTGTGTTTATTGCAAATTTGGGACCTAGGTTCTAGGGGTTATTGAGAGCATTGGGGGTTCCGCTTGCAACAGTAAAAGTAATGTAGTCTGGAGCAGTATTCTATACTGGAAATTAGAGTACTTGCAGTGTGGGTTGTTGCAAAGGGGTTGTCATTGTTAGTGATTGTTGCTAGAGTTGAGCAATCACCGTGGGTAACTGCAGTTCAGTAAAGTCATTGTGGGGGCAGTGTTCTAGAGGGTTCAGTCCTGTATGTTATTTTACTAGGTCTGCAGTATTGTCATTGCAACCGGATTGTAACGTAAATCACTGTGATTTGTTAGTGTGATTTGACATTGTCGTGGGTGAACTCGGCTGTAGACGAGTACTTGGATATACATATATTCTCCTGTTTATCTGGTAGGACATCGAAGTCCAGTATTCAGTGAGGTGATTGCGAGGCAATTAATATAACGTAACCGAGGGAACGCCCATTGCTTAAGAGAATTTGTTCTTTACAATATGAGTAACGTAGAATACGTTTGGGTTAATTTACTTTCCTGCAAGCAGCTACGGTAGTCTCAAGGAGCCTAGCCACCAGCCAGATAAGAATTAGAGTATTGTCTGTCGTAATTAACGGTCAGTGGGCCGGGTAATTGACGTGTTTCAGGAAGTCAAAGTAATTAATCTCGATCCTTGTTGATCGACTCACACGAAGGCTACATTGTTCCATTAACGTAACGTCGTTATTTATGTCCGGAAGTACCGGCACTTGATTGACTCGTGGGAAGAGTAACGTCATTTAGAATAACGTAAACGTGGTGCCTAATTACTGTTATTAGCCACCTGAATTGGTCTGAGTATGGAAGGCTCAGACGGAATTCATACCTTAATGTAAATTGCTGAGCCAGTGTGAAAGGTTGCGTATTTAACTGTTTAATTATTGATCTTGAGGATAGTAATTAATTACTCTAAAGGTAATCACGAGTGATTACCGTTCTCTTAGCACTTTGGACATTGTAAATCAGAGTTTACCATCGCTGAGTGATTAGTAACCGATTAACGTAAATTAACGTAACTAGTAAAGAGATTAATCAGCTGTCTGGTAGTACAGGGATTAATGGGATTTTCTCACTGAATGCTCGACGGGTAGAGTGTTGTGTAATTTCCGCGTTACTAGTGACAGTTGTAAGAGTTATTAAATTAACGTAAATGTTTTGGGTATTAACGTAAATCAATTGTATTGATTGTTGATCGTCCGTGGGACGAAGTGTTAACGTAAAGATTAATTTGAGGAAGGGTGCTGGAGTTGCCAGTGAACCCATTAGTTATTGATGTCATTGAAAGGCTACTGATTTGATTGCATTGCAACGCTATTGCAGGTGTAGACTGCACTGAGGCGTAGAACAGTTAGGAGGTTACTGGAGACGTGTTTCAGAACTCACTGTGTCATTTGTTGTAATTGTGATTATAGATCTGTTAGTTCGTGCTTGTTGATTCCTCTGTGGGCACGCTTATGTTCGAGTTAGTTCATTATGCAGTCCGAGGGGCTGGTGTCTAGCTGTCATTTTAGTGCCACAGGAAGGATTTCGAGTAACGTCATTGACATTCTCTTGTTTTGCTGTAGTAGTTAGTACTTTATTGAATAAACTAAGTTGTTATGTTAACACTGTCTTTTCGTTACACCCCCACACATTATTATTGTTATGCAAATGTTCTTCACACTCGACTATTGGAGACTTATTCTGAGCTTTGGATCAAATATACGGCACTACACAACAATAAATTATTGTTGTGAGAGCCCAGGACCTACTCGTTAGATTCGCTTCGGCGAATGGCGAAGGTCGACGACCTAGTGGAGGGGATTTCAATTTCATTGGGGTCTCGGCGTTTGCTCGCGCCTAGTCAATGTTCGTACAGGGTCCCAAAGTGAGGAATGAGCTGCTTACTACACTGGTGTGTTAGCTAAGCAAGTCCTTCCTCAGGCGACCTAGTTGAATATCACGACAGGAATAATGGTTAAAGAATAAAGAAAATTCTTAGAAATTTTCCGAGCTCAATTCTTATACCAAAATTCATTCATTCCACTGACTTATGTCAGCCCAAAACTCTCACATGCATATACTTTCCGGATACATTAACATGACCAAACAGGATTGCTCACACAAAAGTAGGGACAGCCCGACCCCGTTCACATTATGTTAAATTCCAGTACCAAGGCATGACTTACATATTTAGGCTGCACACTTAGGCTAAATATTTAACCTTTTGACCTCCATAAATTTCATTGATAATGGTGTGAAGCTCCTTCTCAAACTGATCCATTCAGTGGGAATTAATATATAATTATGCAACCAACACAGTGGTATAAGGGTCATTGAGGTGTAGACTGAGAAGCAAACCACACTGTCATTATCTTTCAAATTAGTAGTGCCCTTTTCGAGTTCACTAACAATGATTTCTTAAATAAACAGTTCGCATCATAGTTAAGAAGCAATTTAGTGCTTAATAGCCAAGGATTAAATTTTATACAGTCCTCATAGCTAATGATTTACAAGAAGTTAAGTATATTATTCTATACTTGTGTTATCTGTTCATTAACTATCTCTTTCAACTTACAAAATCTGCATTTATTCCTGCAAACAGCAGGCTAGGCTTCTCTTTTATTCTGAAATCATCTGTGGATCCAGCTTCATCTTGAAGCAAGCACTGACATAGGGTGGAATTGACTGCTCGGTTAGATATCTTGAACGTGCGAATCTGAAATAAAAAAGTCAGAATTTCAGTTTAACTGTAATTTTGTTTCATATTTCACTCACAGTCGTTTTCTCGCTAGGTACTTGGCATGCTTGGTAATAGATAATGAGTTCGGCCTCACGAAAGTTATCGATGAGCGACTAATACTTCCCAGACAACCAACACAGCCAAGACTAACCTGTTCGTCTTGAGCCATGGGATGCAGCGTCATGGAGAGAATGATATGCTTGACATGTCGGTCTGAAGGAACTGCTCCAGGTTGACTTGTGTTGTCGTCGAGCTGTCTGCCTGACACAGAGTCAGCTGTGCGTCTGCCACCAGCAACGTCAGGAAGATGTCAGATGGAAACTCTCGATGCTTGTGCTTTAGCATCAAATTACCTGCCCAACTTCCAATCTGAAATAAAAATAATGTGTGTTTTTGGGTTTATTTTTGCTTTTGTCTCGTGGTTTAAGTTAAAGTTTACAGGTTACATACGAAACATGAAAAAGCTACTCCTTAAATTATGCTTTATTCAAATTAAAAATAATTATATATATATAATATATATATATATATATATATATATATATATATATTATATATATATATATATAATGCATTGAATATGACTGCACATTGTGTTGATTATTTTCTTGTTTAGGGCTTCTATCCCTCTAACTAGTGCTCTTGCATCTGGTTTAATTGGAACACTATGGGGAGAGTGTACCTACGTTTCTGACTGCCACGTTAGCCACCAGTTTCCAGTGAGAGCGGAGGACAGTCAGGTACTGGAAGCCTTGGTGGCTACCGGCAACACGCTCAAATACTTCCATGACTCTGTTGAGGCTGACATTGGCTCCCAAGGTGAGAGGGGGCTCAGTGGTAACGCTGTACAGTTCCTTCACGTTATTAGTGCTAATGTAAGTGGTGTAGGGCCCGTCCTCTTTGTACACTCCTGTAACACAACGACTCTCGGTTAGAACAACACGTTATGACTGGTTTAAAAGTATCTTTCTTCAGCAATATTTACATTTCTAGTGTGTACACTCCAATTATTTTTCCCTTCTACAGATTACAACTTTTTCACATTATGTAAATTGTATTTTATTTCACGAATTATTGCCGAATTCTTTATTAAAGGTTTTGACTTAATTTTTCTGACGAATTTAAGTAAGTAATTATCAATAGAAGGCACCAAACCGGGAAGGTTATGAAGCACCATCAAATGTGCGGGATAATCAGAGGGCGCTAAATATCACCAAGGATGCCAATACGAGAACAAAAACACATAAGGCGAACGATATCAAAAGTATCCGAGTCGCCAAGAATTCTATCGAGGGACAAGCGACCGCGGGGGACAGTCGGAAAACAAGACACACGCTCGTCCCGGAAGTCAGGACATTCAACAAGGAGATGTACGACCGTAAGAGGGACAATGAAATTTGGACAATAAGGAGCAGGGCGGCGCTCCATTAAGTAACTGACGAATTTAAAAATTAATTTTACGAACAAAACATACAGAAATTAAATCTTTAATTGCGCAATTAGCTTTGGCTCAATCTCGCAAGTTTATACACTGTCCTCTTAAAAATAACGTCGCTTTTGACCGTTTGCCCGTATGGCCGAAAGTGGACGTAATTTGAAAATGAAAAAAAAGGAAAATAAATTTGGGATTTTTTTTCAACAACATTTAGTTATGGGTCCTCTGGTAGGTTAGGTGGGCAGGAAGTTCTCATGAAGTATCAAAACGCTATGAAAAACGTTAATTGAAAGTTTCCTCTCCTAACCTTTCCGAGTAAGCCGGACGACTCAAACAGAAAATGGGACAGTACGTCACTTTCGTGAGCCGATTTCATTTTCAAATTACGTCCACTTTTGCCCAAAGTGCGCATACGAGCCAAAAAGCGACGTTACTTTTAAGAGGACGGGTTGGGGTACATGACTTTGTCCTCAAAGGCCTAGTTTACTGAGCAGGTCAAGTTTGTCAGCGGAGAGGAAAAGGGCTGCAACCTGTCCTCTTACAAAGAACGTCGCATTTCGTTCGTAATGTTACATAAGGCGAAAAACTGTCGTACTAGAAAATGGAAGCGGCTCGCGAGTGACATACTGTCCCGTGTTTTGTACTGAGTCCTCTGGTAGGTTAGGAGAGGACACTTTAAATTGCCCGTTTTCTTGACGTTGGGAAACCTTAGGAGGACAATCTGGGAGATAAGCAGTTTGTTCACTCCTAATAGTGATTCTATTGGTTGAGATTCAGCTCTTTGATCTAGCCACTCATCCTTCAGCCAACTAATGTGTTGTTTCCTGAGCCATTTGAATTCTCTCATATACCTAAGGCTGTGTGTGTGGAGTCTTTCCTCGCCATTTAGTATCGCCAAATAATATATGTACAGGTATAATTTTTTTTTAAATAATACACATTATACACAGAAATCACAATAACGTGATATATCAAATAACCAAATCCACAAGGAATTTGTGAATCACTTGTGGATTTGTTCATATGGTATATCACGTTATTGTGATTACTGTGTGTATTGAAGTACACAAGCTTCTCAAAGATTTTCTGGTGAGAGTTCTACCTCTGAAGTCAAAGGTAGAACTATTTGGTTGACAGAGCCCGAGTGCATGGGGCACTTGTGTGTAACCCCGGTTAGGCTTCAGAGGAAGCCTCGGGATCCTCGTGGGAACAGTAGCACTCCAGGTTGCAATTCTTTTACCATGTCGTGGTACAGTTGACTAGAGCACGTCTGGGAACATCCAGCTCATAGGTTCGAACCCTCATCAAGGGCCCTTGTGGATCTGTTCATAATACACATTCAGATGCACATGTTCAGAATAAAAGAGAGAAAAGGAAAAAGAGTTTTTGCTCCTTTTTCTTCTCTGTGGTTCTGTGTGGTACACAGAACACTGGGTGTGGTACACAGAACACTGGGTGTGGTACACAGAACACTGGGTGTGGTACACACAACACTGGGTGTGGTACACACAACACTGGGTGTGGTACACACAACACTGGGTGTGGTACACACAACACTGGGTGTGGTACACACAACACTGGGTGTGGTACACAGAACACTGGGTGTGGTACACAGAACACTGGGTGTGGTACACAGAACACTGGGTGTGGTACACAGAACACTGGGTGTGGTACACACAACACTGGGTGTGGTACACACAACACTGGGTGTGGTACACAGAACACTGGGTGTGGTACACAGAACACTGGGTGTGGTACACACAACACTGGGTGTGGTACACAGAACACTGGGTGTGGTACACAGAACACTGGGTGTGGTACACAGAACACTGGGTGTGGTACACAGAACACTGGGTGTGGTACACACAACACTGGGTGTGGTACACAGAACACTGGGTGTGGTACACAGAACACTGGGTGTGGTACACAGAACACTGGGTGTGGTACACAGAACACAGAGCGTCGTCCAAGGAACCAAAGGCGCGGTGAACATTGTGTAGCACAGTTGGCTTCATTCCCGACTCGCAATCGAGGGATCCCGGGTTAGATTCCCGGGAGGGACAGACATGTTAGGCACGTTACCTTTCACCTAATATACCTATTCATCTAGCAATAAATTGGCACCTGGGAGTTAGGCATTGCATCCTACGGAAGGTAAGTAGTTTCACCTTATGGAAGGGGGAGGAGGACCTCGATGCAACCTTAAAATACATATACACAGGCTGCCTGTCCCCGACGACGGGAATTATATCATACACGTTACTTAATGTTATAGATAATACTAATACCTTGTCCAGTGTTGCCAACCACGATGCACACCTTCTCAGTCTGGTCCACGTTCTTCAGAATGTTCTTTATTCCCTGGAAAGTAAATTATATATAAATAAACTGAATTGGGAATAGAAAACAGCTGAATTATAATTATTGCAATGTTCAGCTTACTAATTACCTTTAATAATTATGCCGTGTTCTGGGAACTAATGCCTTGATTTGTTCCATATTCTATAACCTTCGAATGTTAATATTTTGTTTTGTTTTTAAATATTTGAGACGCTCCCTACGATTATGTACTCACCAGACGGCACCGCTCCTGTGCCAGGTAAGTCTACTACGGGCTCACCATAGCCCATGCTACTTGGAACTTGTTCCGAGTAGCTGAATCTATACCAACCTACCAACCGATTATGTACTGCTTAATCGTAGGTCGAGGTGAACACCCACTTATAAATGTCTATGTTCTTGCAGGTAAACTTGGTACACCTGTGTCCTTAGTGTCAAGTGTATATCCTTGAAGATGTTACATTGTTGACATGTTACTGAATATGATAGAAAGGGTTAGATTGATCATTCTAACACGATTTTTTATATTACTTGCCTTAAGAAGGAAGTTAACAAAATTACTCCTTAAAGTTAACTTTTCAGTTTTATATTGCCCGGTGTTAAAAAACAGGATTCGTTCATCCAGTCAACATCTTCAGAGTCAGAAGGGAACTGGGTGCCAATTAGCATGATCATCGGAATGTGGAGCCAAGAAGGGTGAGGTGGTACCCAGGAGACGGGGGCCAGCATGGCCACACTTCACACTGCCTCTGTCTTGCGCACGTTAGAATGTAGCAGAGTGTGAGCTCGTCATATTCATCAAATGTATATTACGAGAGCTGAATGTTTCTATCAATGCACAGTACAAAGTAATTAAAGCTAATAATTAGAGAATTCGATTTCCTGAGCTAGTATGCCTGAGAAGTATGGAATTAAGCATTTTAATATATCATTCAACAACGATCACACAAACACTGATCCAAGTATGCGGAAAAACCACATGTGAAAAATAGAGAATGCTAGAACTTGTTTTGTTCTCTCTCAAAACCAAATTGTTCCTTCTTGTATTAAAAAAAGACTATATTTTGTTTGGTAATAAATCCTCCGATCAAATTAATCTAAGAATTAACAATATCCATATTAATAACAAGGTAGATAGTAAATTCCTTGGTGTTGTTATTGATAAGCTGAATTCCAAGTGCCACATTCAAAATTATTGCTAAAAAAGTTTCTAGAACAGTGGGCATTCTTTAAAATATCATACATACTATATTTTCTTAAATTAATAATTTACAATTTTCAAGTTAAAAAACCGTCATCTTTCATGTTATACAAAAAACGAACTAATCATACGAGAATAAAACTTTGATATCAATAAAGAAACACAACTGGAGGGAAGAGCAGATATAATGGTACCAGTATAGTGAGAGGGCGGTACCACTGTATGGCGCCGACCCTCAGGTGATGAGGCTCCAGCGGGTACCAAGCCTCACAAGGAGAACTCTCACCACAAGCCTCTTCCCCGGGCTTGTGGTCGGCGCATGACCCCTTACAAGCACTGCCGGTCCTCGGGCACCGTGATTTATGCACCTCCTGGAAGTATAGTAAACAAATACCTATAAATTCCAATATATAGTTTTTTCTGAGTTATCCTACTTTTGCCTGAAACGTTTTGCAGGCTTACTTAACATACAACCTTTGTACATTCAAGTATACCTCTATTATATTCTTAGGTGTACATATTTTATGAATAAAATGCCATTATTATTATTATTATTATTATATTATTATTATTATTATTATTATTATTAATGGAAGGAAGATTCTCAGTTACCTCTCAAATGAGGTAAAGTCCAGTAAAATTAGATGGCAGAGTTCATGATAGGAGTATGTACTGTACTTGGCTTATTATAATGTGTGTTCGCTTCTGTGTACTCACCTAGTTGTGCTTGTGTGGGGGGTTGAGCTTTGGCTCTTTGGTCCCGCCTCTCAACCGTCAATCAAGTAATCTGTATTGGTGTACAGATTCCTGAGCCTACTGGGCTCTATCATATCTAAATTTGAAATTATGTATGGAGTCTGCCTCCACCACATCACTTCCTAATGCATTCCACCTGTTAACTACCCTGACACTGAAAAAGTGTGTGTGTGTGTACTCACCTAGTTGTACTCACCTAGTTGTGCTTGCGGGGGTTGAGCTCTGGCTCTTTGGTCCCGCCTCTCAACCGTCAATCAACAGGTGTACAGTTTCCTGAGCCTACTGGGCTCTATCATATCTACATTTGAAACTGTGTATGGAGTCAGCCTCCACCACATCGCTTCCTAATGCATTCCATTTGTCAACCACTCTGACACTAAAAAAGTTCTTTCTAATATCTCTGTGGCTCTGTGTGTGTGTGTGTGTGTGTGTGTGTGTGTGTGTGTGTGTGTGTGTGTGTGTGTGTGTGTGTGTGTGTGTGTGTGTGTGTACTCACCTAGTTGTACTCACCTAGTTGTGCTTGCGGGGGTTGAGCTCTGGCTCTTTGGTCCCGCCTCTCAACCGTCAATCAACAGGTGTACAGTTTCCTGAGCCTATTGGGCTCTATCATATCTACACTTGAAACTGTGTATGGAGTCAGCCTCCACCACATCGCTTCCTAATGCATTCCATTTGTCAACCACTCTGACACTAAAAAAGTTCTTTCTAATATCTCTGTGGCTCATTTGGGCACTCAGTTTCCACCTGTGTCCCCTAGTGCGTGTGCCCCTTGTGTTAAACAGCCTGTCTTTATCAACCCTGTCGATTCCCCTGAGAATCTTGAATGTGGTGATCATGTCCCCCCTAACTCTTCTGTCTTCCAACGAAGTGAGGTTTAATTCCTGTGTGTGTGTGTGTGTGTGTGTGTGTGTGTGTGTGTGTGTGTGTGTGTGTGTGTGTGTGTGTGTGTGTGTGTGTGTGCGTGCGTGCGCGTGTGCGTGCGTGCGTGCGTGCGTGCGTGCGTGCGTGCGCGCGTTACAGCTAACGTCAGTATTTTTGTGAAGAAATTCAATGCTGCAATTTCTGAGACTGATAAGTTAATTAATATTGATTACAGATCTCAAGACGCCATGCATGTTTCTCATCCACTCTTCAACGCATTAAATACAAAAAAAAAATCCCGCATCTTTTACCATAAACACTCCTCCATGTGAGACATGCAATAACAACGCTTTCCAAACCTCTATATCTGCAAGCTTGTCCTTGAGACGTTGACGTCCGTCCAGGGTGAGGGACTTGAAGGCCTCCAGTATGGGACGGTAGCCCGTACACCGGCACAAGTTGCCGTCCAGCGCCTCCTCCACCTGTGACGACCTCAGGCTTCCTGACGCCTTCAGTTGTCTGTAAAGGTTCCAATCTTAACCTATTGCTCGGCGCCAGACTTTACACCATTACTGAAGTGTATTCAGTTCTTTACTTAAGTATTGCTTCATTACACACACACACACACACACACACACACACACACACACACACACACACACACACACACACACACACACACACACAAAAGATCTAGGAGTTGATATCACACCAAACCTGTCTTCTGAAGCCCACATAAAAAAAAATAATGTTTGCGGTCTTATGCGAGGCTGGCTAACATCAGAACAGCGTTCAAGAACCTGTGTAAGGAATCATTCAGAATCTTGTACACCACATATGTAAGACCAATCCTGGAGTATGCGGCCCCAGCATGGAGCCCGTACCTTGTCAAGCACAAGACGAAGCTGGAAAAAGTCCAAAGGTATGCTACTAGACTAGTCCCAGAACTGAGAGGCATGAGTTATGAGGAAAGGCTGCGGGAAATGCACCTTACGACACTGGAAGACAGAAGAGTAAGGGGGGACATTATCACAACCTACAAAATCCTCAGGGGAATCGACCGGGTAAACAAGGATAAACTATTCAACACTGGCGGGACGCGAACAAGGGGACACAGGTGGAAACTGAGTACCCACATGAGCCAAAAGGACGTAAGAAGGAACTTTTTCAGTGTCAGAGTAGTTAACGGATGGAATGCATTAGGCAGTGATGTGGTGGAGGCTGACTCCATACACAGTTTCAAATGTAGATATGATAGAGCCCAGCAGGCTCAGGAACCTGTACACCAGACCCTTGGTCTGAGACAAGTACTTCACGAGCTTTCTCATAGAACCGAATTCTCGGCTGATTGAAACTGCCAAAGAGCCGAGGGTTTCCAGGTCTCTGTTTCAGAGCCTGAGTGAAGCAGCCCAGAGTGTCCGCTTCCACGGTTCTTGCTCGGACTCTGAGCCACTCCAAGTTATCCACGACATTTGATCATTGTAATCACAAGCTTATAACTCATGATAACAAATGACACCCCTTAAAATAAGCGGAAGGGAGGGGGGGGGGTTAATTGGGAGAAAAGAACATAATCCTGCATTGCTTGTATAAAATGGCAAAATTACACTAATTTCCAACCTTGCTAAATGGGTAGTTAAGGGTAGGGAAGATTGTGTAAAGGGAAGTGTAGTGAGGGGGAGATGGAGGGGTTGTGAAGTGAGGGTTCACTGTCAGAACCTAATAACCCATCACAATCCGGAACAAGAAAATGTCATTATCACTCAAGTAAAACAACAAACCAATACGAACACCCATCACAAAACAAGCAACACAGCTGTCATATAATACCAATGAAATAATCCTTACAGTTACGACCAAACAACAATAAATCAGTTTAAATTTCTTAATATGTTTACACCAGATAACTTTGAATATTGTAACCAATAAGAGAGGAGTGAGGCCGCCGCCGCGCATCTTACCCATACATAGTCATGATCATCCCGGGGGAGCAGAACCCGCACTGCGTCCCGTAGAAGCCACTCAGAGCGGTCTGCAGTGAATGGTATCCTGAGTGGCGCGTACCCAGGTGTTCTATCGTCTCAATACTCCAGCCCGCGCAGGCATACGTCAGAATTTGACACTACGGAGAAATATTATACAGTTTAGTGCATAAATACATACACAAATACACACGCACATTATTGTATATATATGAGAGTACAATCGCGCACTAATCAATGAAATAATAACTCATGTTTTTTGGAAAACAGAAGGAACGTAAACTGGTTATTTCAGGGCAGGTTAAGGCCATTCTGATGCCCTAACAACTGCCCCGATGTTGCTGTTCTCTCGGCACCATTATTGAGTTGACACGACACTGAGACTCAATAAGCTGACCAACCATTACGACTAAATCAGTACTGAAGGTAACATTAACTCCTGTGTCCCTCAACACCATTCCCGCACGCCAAAAAATACTTCATCTCTGAACAATTATATAAAATATATATTTTTCAATAAAACTGTAATAAGGGAAAATACACATATGTAACAATTTATTAAAACCAAGTTCAGTCACCCTCTGAAAGATCAAAAGAGAAAAATAAGATCTGATATTATCGCTACTGAAATTATTATTATATTTATTATATTTAATAAATCCAACTATTTAATAAATATAAATATGGATTAAATAATTAAATATATAAATTCTTACATTTCCCTTGAGTGTATTATACAGGAGAAAACCGTGAAGCAG
Organism: Procambarus virginalis; assembly: GCA_020271785.1. Classification (NCBI taxonomy): domain Eukaryota; kingdom Metazoa; phylum Arthropoda; class Malacostraca; order Decapoda; family Cambaridae; genus Procambarus; species Procambarus virginalis. The sequence continues at coordinate 15,575,432 of WNGS01004511.1, read as the reverse complement.
CATACTCACAGCATCAGCAGGGTACTCACAGCATCACCAGGGTACTCCCAGCATCACCAGGGGTACTCCCAGCATCACCAGGGTACTCCCAGCATCACCAGGGTACTCCCAGCATCACCAGGGGTACTCCCAGCATCACCAGGGGTACTTACAGCATCACCAAGGGTACTCCCAGCATCACCAGGGTACTCCCAGCATCACCAGGGTACTCCCAGCATCACCAGGGTACGCCCAGCATCACCAGGGTACTCCCAGCATCACCAGGGTACTCCCAGCATCACCAGGGTACTCCCAGCATCACCAGGGTACTCCCAGCATCACCAGGGGTACTCACAGCATCACCAGGGTACTCCCAGCATCACCAGGGTACTCCCAGCATCACCAGGGTACTCCCAGCATCACCAGGGTACTCACAGCATCACCAGGGTACTCCCAGCATCACCAGGGTACTCCCAGCATCACCAGGGTACTCCCAGCATCACCAGGGTACTCCCAGCATCACCAGGGGTACTCACAGCATCACCAGGGGTACTCACAGCATCACCAGGGTACTCCCAGCATCACCAGGGTACTCCCAGCATCACCAGGGGTACTCACAGCATCACCAGGGGTACTTACAGCATCACCAGGGGTACTCACAGCATCACCAGGGGTACTTACAGCATCACCAGGGTACTCCCAGCATCACCAGGGTACTCCCAGCATCACCAGGGGTACTTACAGCATCACCAGGGTACTCCCAGCATCACCAGGGTACTCCCAGCATCACCAGGGGTACTTACAGCATCACCAGGGGTACTTACAGCATCACCAGGGGTACTCACAGCATCACCAGGGTACTCCCAGCATCACCAGGGGTACTTACAGCATCACCAGGGGTACTCACAGCATCACCAAGGTACTCACAGCATCACCAAGGTACTCACAGCATCACCAGGGGTACTCACAGCATCACCAGGGTACTCCCAGCATCACCAGGGGTACTTACATCATCACCAGGGGTACTTACAGCATCACCAAGGTACTTACAGCACCACCAAGGTACTCACAGCATCACCAAGGTACTCACAGCATCACCAAGGTACTCACAGCATCACCAGGGTACTCCCAGCATCACCAAGGTACTCACAGCATCACCAGGGGTACTTACAGCATCACCAAGGTACTCACAGCATCACCAAGGTACTCACAGCATCACCAGGGTACTCCCAGCATCACCAAGGTACTCACAGCATCACCAGGGGTACTTACAGCATCACCAAGGTACTCACAGCATCACCAAGGTACTCACAGCATCACCAGGGTACTCCCAGCATCACCAGGGGTACTTACAGCATCACCAAGGTACTCACAGCATCACCAAGGTACTCACAGCATCACCAGGGTACTCCAGCATCACCAGGGGTACTTACAGCATCACCAAGGTACTCACAGCATCACCAAGGTACTCACAGCATCACCAGGGGTACTCACAGCATCACCAGGGTACTCACAGCATCACCAAGGTACTCACAGCATCACCAGGGTACTCACAGCATCACCAAGGTACTCACAGCATCACCAGGGGTACTCACAGCATCACCAAGGTACTCACAGCATCACCAGGGTACTCCCAGCATCACCAGGGTACTCCCAGCATCACCAGGGGTACTTACAGCATCACCAAGGTACTCACAGCATCACCAGGGTACTCACAGCATTAACACTGAAGGTGCTGGAGGCGTCGGGGTGCTGGAGGTCAGGTACCGTGACCACCACGGTGCAGGCGCCGCACCCACCGTCGCGACACAGTACCTTGGTCCCCACGACCTTCACAGTCGTCCTGAGGAAGTCGACCAGGGTCGTCCAGGGCGGCACCTCGGGTCCCACTACACCACACCCGTCCCACGTTAATCATACACATATATGTCTACCTACACAACTATACGCACATATATACAGATTTGTGTATATCAAAATATATATATTTTAAGTTTGTAACACATTGGAAACATAAATTAATAAATGCTTATGTAGAATGTAAAGGTATTTACATTTTTTACAATCAGGTATTTACGCAGTTAACAATTTATGGATAAGTAATATGATTGTTACTTCCAACACGGTGAGAGAAATCTGTAAGTTATTCTTTTTTGTTTCAGTTATTGTATTTTGTTATTCACTTACAAAACGTTCTTTGTTTCTTTGTTATAAGAAGTTCGCAACTAGAGAGTACTGTAAATATTTACTGTCTCCTTGCAACTTAAGCAAAAATTAGCCCTATTGCAACTTTTTAAGAGAGCTCCTCTTTTGCAGTTATGAAACATCGATCTCTTGCCACTCTGAAGAGCTTGGTCTATTATAACTCGTGAGAGCTTGGTCTATTATATCTCGTTTGAGCTTGGTCCACTGCCACTCGTTTGAGCTTGGTCCATTGCAACTCGTTTGAGCTTGGTCCATTGCAACTCGTTTGAGCTTGGTCCTTTGCAACTCGTTTGAGCTTGGTCCATTGCAACTCGTTTGAGCTTGGTCCATTGCAACTCGTTTGAGCTTGGTCCATTGCAACTCGTTTGAGCTTGGTCCTTTGCAACTCGTTTGAGCTTGGTCCATTGCAACTCGTTTGAGCTTGGTCCTTTGCAACTCGTTTGAGCTTGGTCCATTGCAACTCGTTTGAGCTTGGTCCTTTGCAACTCGTTTGAGCTTGGTCCATTGCAACTCGTTTGAGCTTGGTCCTTTGCAACTCGTTTGAGCTTGGTCCTTTGCAACTCGTTTGAGCTTGGCCCATTGCAACTCGTTTGAGCTTGGCCCATTGCAACTCAGGAGAGCTTGGTCTATTGCAATACATTGAAGCTCTCGAGCACTTGCT
>WNGS01004511.1:15539115-15567596 GCA_020271785.1 Procambarus virginalis | reverse complement strand
TGTCGGTTCGTCGCATCGGTGGCGGGTTTGGCGGGAAGATCAGCAGGCAGCAGCTGGTGGTGTCGGCCGCCGCTGTGGCCGCCCACAAGCTCACACGACCTGTCCGGGTCGTCCTCGACCTCACCACCCACATGACCTTAGTGGGCTGGCGAGAGCCATACATGTCTAAGTATGAGGTAAGGCGAAGCTACGATCTATAAGTATGTAAGCGTGTAGGTTTTTCTGTCCATGGAAGGATGGAGGCCAGATGCTTGGGGCTAGTCTTATCGAACTTTCACACGTGAAGCATGTGGGTATGGGAGTGTCATAGGTTTGTCGATGTCGGTGCTAAACTTTAAGAAACATTTGATTCTATCTCCGCCCCCTCCTGCACCGACCCCGTTCTACCTCCCGTGCGATTTTCATGAAGTTAATTTTGAAATATTGGTTATGGTATCCATAGGTTTATTTAGACATTTTATTTCTTCGTTATATAATTTGTATGTAAGAGAAAGAGACAGAAAGACAGGGTGAGCAGGAGAGAGGGAAGGAGAATGGGTTGAGAAGGGGGAATGTTTGAAGAGATAGAAGGAGAGGGGGAGGAGAAAGGTGTACCCCAGACGTTTCCCGCTGGACCACGATGTGTTTAAATAATACACAAGGTGAAGTGTGTCCAAACTTACAGGGAGTTTAGAGGTAAAGAGATAATATACACTCTGGTGTTGACATGTTACCCGTACACACACACTCTGGTGTTGACATGTTACCCGTACACACACACTCTGGTGTTGACATGTTACCCGTACACACACACTCTGGTGTTGACATGTTACCCGTACACACACACTGGTGTTGACATGTTACCCGTACACACACTCTGGTGTTGACATGTTACCCGTACACACACACTGGTGTTGACATGTTACCCGTACACACACTCTGGTGTTGACATGTTACCCGTACACACACTCTGGTGTTGACATGTTACCCGTACACACTCTGGTGTTGACATGTTACCCGTACACACTCTGGTGTTGACGTGTTACCCGTACACACTCTGGTGTTGACATGTTACCCGTACACACACACTCTGGTGTTGACATGTTACCCGTACACACACACTCTGGTGTTGACATGTTACCCGTACACACACACTCTGGTGTTGACATGTTACCCGTACACACTCTGGTGTTGACATGTTACCCGTACACACTCTGGTGTTGACATGTTACCCGTACACACTCTGGTGTTGACATGTTACCCGTACACACTCTGGTGTTGACATGTTACCAGTACACACACTCTGGTGTTGACATGTTACCAGTACACACACTCTGGTGTTGACATGTTACCAGTACACACACACTGGTGTTGACATGTTACCCGTACACACACTCTGGTGTTGACATGTTACCCGTACACACACTCTGGTGTTGACATGTTACCCGTACACACACACTCTGGTGTTGACATGTTACCAGTACACACACACTCTGGTGTTGACATGTTACCCGTACACACTCTGGTGTTGACATGTTACCAGTACACACTCTGGTGTTGACATGTTACCCGTACACACTCTGATGTTGACATGTTACCCGTACACACTCTGGTGTTGACATGTTACCCGTACACACTCTGGTGTTGACATGTTACCCGTACACACTCTGGTGTTGACATGTTACCCGTACACACTCTGGTGTTGACATGTTACCCGTACACACTCTGGTGTTGACATGTTACCCGTACACACTCTGGTGTTGACATGTTACCAGTACACACACTGGTGTTGACATGTTACCCGTACACACACACTGGTGTTGACATGTTACCAGTACACACACACTCTGGTGTTGACATGTTACCCGTACACACACACTCTGGTGTTGACATGTTACCAGTACACACACTCTGGTGTTGACATGTTACCAGTACACACACTCTGGTGTTGACATGTTACCCGTACACACACACTCTGGTGTTGACATGTTACCCGTACACACACACTGGTGTTGACATGTTACCAGTACACACTCTGGTGTTGACATGTTACCCGTACACACACACTGGTGTTGACATGTTACCAGTACACACACTGGTGTTGACATGTTACCCGTACACACACTCTGGTGTTGACATGTTACCAGTACACACTCTGGTGTTGACATGTTACCCGTACACACACTCTGGTGTTGACATGTTACCAGTACACACTCTGGTGTTGACATGTTACCCGTACACACTCTGGTGTTGACATGTTACCCGTACACACTCTGGTGTTGACATGTTACCAGTACACACTCTGGTGTTGACATGTTACCCGTACACACACACTCTGGTGTTGACATGTTACCAGTACACACACACTCTGGTGTTGACATGTTACCCGTACACACACACTCTGGTGTTGACATGTTACCCGTACACACACTCTGGTGTTGACATGTTACCAGTACACACACTCTGGTGTTGACATGTTACCAGTACACACTCTGGTGTTGACATGTTACCAGTACACACTCTGGTGTTGACATGTTACCCGTACACACACTCTGGTGTTGACATGTTACCCGTACACACACACTCTGGTGTTGACATGTTACCCGTACACACACACTCTGGTGTTGACATGTTACCCGTACACACTCTGGTGTTGACATGTTACCCGTACACACTCTGGTGTTGACATGTTACCCGTACACACTCTGGTGTTGACATGTTACCCGTACACACACTCTGGTGTTGACATGTTACCCGTACACACACTCTGGTGTTGACATGTTACCCGTACACACTCTGGTGTTGACATGTTACCCGTACACACACACTCTGGTGTTGACATGTTACCCGTACACACTCTGGTGTTGACATGTTACCCGTACACACTCTGGTGTAGGTGGATTTTCTCAAAGACAAAGTTTTGTTAAAATCGTCATTACACACATGTACATTATATATGGAGCATGAGAGGGGGATCGAAGCAGCGTCCTGGGTCACTGCAGGCGCTCCAAAGATATTCTCCCATACTTTCTGGGAGTACTCTTTATTATTTGCATTCCTCCCTTGTGCTGTCTAAATTAAACTATAGCCTATTCCTCGGCTTCGCCTTCAACCTGTCTTTTTCTTGAAGCATATATGCTGAAACCAGCGCTCTGTCACTACAGGATCGTCGCGATCGGTATTGCCGGCGGTACTGTCCACCACCTCCATTCCCGCTAGTGCCATACTGGTGAGCCTTCTTCTTTCCTTCCTTTTACTGCAATGAAAAAAGTGTTCGCAGGATTCTCTCTCGGTACACGTTTACAGCATTTCCCGCTGGTATTGTTCCCACCTCGCCCGCCATGGGGGATTCGACTTTAAAATTTTTTATAAGGGTCTGAGGCCAGATTCACGAAAGCACTTACGCAAGCACTTACGAACGTGTACATCTTTTCTCAATCTTTGGCGGCTTTGTTTCCAATTATTAAACAGTTAATGAGCTCCGAAGCCCCAGGAGGCTGTTTATAACAATAACAACAGTTGAATGAGAAGTTTTCATGCTTGTAAACTGTTTAATAAATATAACCAAAGCCGTCAAAGATTGAGGAAAGATGTACACGTTCGTAAGTGCTTGCGTAAGTGCTTTCGTGTATCTGGCCCCAGAACCCCAGAGTGAAGGCGTATACCCCTCCGACTGATAAGAAACGCCTTTGCCTTAACATTTATTGATAGTCATGTGCTACTGCTCTGATTGCGGAAGGGTCGAAATCTGCCTACAGATTTGGCTACTCGCGAAATGTCCCGTTTTCCGTTAGTGGGTCCTCTGGTTGGTTAGGTTAGTGCACCTTAGTACAACAGTTTTTTGACGTTGGGAACACCCGCGAGAACGGGCTGGTATATGACGCCCTTCTCCGAAGACAACCATTTTTGTGATAAACTGCCTGCTGTTGAATGTAGTATATTCCCGTGGCCTTTCTCCTACCATCGTAATAGGCGGTGAGAAACGGCTTTCGCTAGGTTACTTAGTGACCATACTCGCTTTAACTCATTGGCACTTAAATGAATAAAGACCTGCTCCTTATTGTTTTAAGTGCATTTTCCCATAAAGTCGTACTTCTTTATCTATGTATTTATTTATTTATTTATTTATTTATTTATGTGCGAGAAAGTACAGTGGTTTGTAAAAGTACATACAGTGGTTAAGGTACAATACACGGACGCAGATGCATTGTCTGGGTTAGCTTTGATCACCATTGAAAGAGAGTTGATTGATTTATGGAGATTAAGCCACCACAAGAGCGTGTAGTCCGTACATAGGTGGCAGATGTTTGGAGTGACTGTGATCTTTGCATTACGGGTTCACCATAGCCCGTGCTACATGGAACTTCTGTTCCGAGTAGCTGAATCTAAAACGACAGCAACATGGTCCTTGATCATGTAACATCATTAAGTGTGTCTGGGCCTCGCCGCTGAAAGAGAGTTGACTACTGAGGTGAGTTATACTGAAGTGATGGATCAATTTGCTAGAATGAAGCCTAGACGCAAGAGACTAATGTAGTTCTTTCATACAGCTCTCCCTTTGCTTCGTGTTGTTTTATTTTTACGTTTAAAATTCACACACATGGTTTTATTGTGTTTTCGGATTTATGGGCTTACTGTAAAACTTATTAAAAACAAAATAACAATTATGTATTTCCTTTAAAACTGTATCTTCCTTTTTTTAAACACAAAAATTATATGAGGCTACAATGATTCGGTATGTGTCATGGCGCGTGTTTCATGTGCGCGCAGGCCCCCCCCCCCCACACACACCCCCACCCCCTTTCCTGGCTTCAGCACCGGGCCCCGCTCGGAATGATAACCCGGGATGATAACCCGGGGAAATACAAGAGTGCCACCCTCTGAACGTGTATACATCCACTCATACATCGATCTAGTTACATCTGTCTCTTTGCATGTAAATTTTATATTTGTTTATATTCACGTGCATTTTTCATTTTTGTTTGGGTGTATTTTCAAATCTATCTAAAAAAATGTATAGTAATACAATAGTTATATATATATATATATATATATAATATATATATATATATATATATATATATATATAATTAAATCATCTAATTCAAGATTCTAAATGAGTAAAGCATATAAGATATAATAATTACGTGTGGCGCTGGCAGGTTGGGTTTGACGACGCGGGCAGACTGGAGGCGGTGAAGGTGGACATGATCTCCGACGTGGGCCACGTGGGCAACGAGGCCTCCGTGGGCTCCCTGGCCAGGCGGCTCCAGAACACCTACTACCTTCCCAATGTCTTGTTCCGCCCCGTCATTGTCCGCACCGACACGGCCGCCAACACCTGGTGCAGGACGCCAGGTAGGACAGTCTTCTTGACCTGGATCTTGACAAGATCCATCTTGTTGATGGATGGGCATGTTTCGTGTGGGTAGGTTATGGCTCTCTGGCTTCTCATGCGCCACTGATGACAGACAAGTGTTGCCAGAAAAGTTTGTCGGGCAATTCTGCCATTTTGTATAGCGGTGGTGTCATGTGACACCACATTTAGCAGCCCAGCCTCCTGTTGTGGTAGTACTTATAGTAACTATGAGGACCATAGTATATATACCGACGTACAACGAAATTAGAAAATATAAATCTGAACTATTGAGTCGGACAAACTGTGCTTCAGGACGACACACGGTACAGGGTACGGTGTCATGGTACACGCTTCAGGACGACACACGGTACAGGGTACGGTGTCATGGTACACGCTTCAGGACGACACACGGTACAGGGTACGGTGTCATGGTACACGCTTCAGGACGACACACGGTACAGGGTACGGTGTCATGGTACACGCTTCAGGACGACACACGGTACAGGGTACGGTCTCACGGTACACGCTTCAGGACGACACACGGTACAGGGTAAGGTGTCGTGGTACATGCTTCAGGACGACACACGGTACAGGGTACGGTGTCATGGTACACGCTTCAGGACGACACACGGTACAGGGTACGGTGTCATGGTACATGCTTCAGGACGACACACGGTACAGGGTACGGTGTCATGGTACACGCTTCAGGACGACACACGGTACAAGGTACGGTGTCATGGTACATGCTTCAGGACGACACACGGTACAGAGTACGGTGTCATGGTACACGCTTCAGGACGACACACGGTACAGGGTACGGTGTCATGGTACACGCTTCAGGACGACACACGGTACAGGGTACGGTGTCATGGTACACGCTTCAGGACGACACACGGTACAGGGTACGGTGTCATGGTACATGCTTCAAGACGACACACGGTACAGGGTACGGTGTCATGGTACATGCTTCAGGACGACACACGGTACAGGGTACGGTGTCATGGTGCACGCTTCAGGACGACACACGGTACAGGGAACGGTGTCATGGTACACGGTACATTCGTCACTTGTTAAGTGACGAATATTAAATCTCTCACCTACGTGCTAAGGAATTTACTTTGAAATATTTCCAACATTTTATGTATTTTATTGAGCGTATTCAGGTACCAAATGTTCTCCAGTTCAGCAACTTCTCGAGCATTGTCTGGAACAAATAGAGCATTATTCCATCCTTAAAAAGTACTGTAATTGGTTTTACATTATCCAGACTCATATTTCTTGCACATGTGGCGGTTTATGGTATAAACTGCAAGAAGTATTATTACTCTTAGGCCTAAATTCCAACATTAGTATTTTCCCCTTGTCCATGGGAGTATTATTTCTGATGTTGTCTGATCATCTGCTGACTTTCCTTCTCTCCAAGGAGAAAAACTGATCATTTTCAGTCGTGCTGTAACTGCCACACTTGCCAGGTCACAGTCGTGCTGTAACTGCCACACTTGCCAGGTCACAGTCGTGCTGTAACTGCCACACTTGCCAGGTCACAGTCGTGCTGTAACTGCCACACTTGCCAGGTCACAGTCGTGCTGTAACTGCCACACTTCCCAGGTCACAGTCGTGCTGTAACTGCCACAGTTCCCAGGTCACAGTCGTGCTGTAACTGCCACAGTTGCCAGGACACATGTCTGTTACACCATCAGCTCTGGCAGCGTAGCCTAACATTCCCAGACCTTTTACCTCATGATAATTATTCATCATAAATCTTAAAAAATACGATACCACTATTGTACCGGGATCCGTTACTAGTTATTAAAGGATTAAGTGCCTGGGTTTATATGTTGTTTTCTCTGGTGTTATATTGTTGTGGGTTATAAAATGGACAAGTATGCCTCACTTCCTACATGAATGTGGTTCCCATCCATTACAGGTTTGCCCGGTTTTAAATAAGAAGAAAGTTGCGTTTGACGTAGTGGGAAAGAGACTCATCAACTACAACTCTTGCGTTATTTTATTGATTAATGCTGTTTTATTCTAACTTTTGTCGTATATCATAGAATATATCTTATTTAATAAATCCAATCAATTTTTTGTATTACCTGATTCTTTAAAAAAATTACGACTATAATCCTGATTTATTACAAATTTACTGATATATTGAGGATATGATTTTGTTTTCCATAGGTACTGTGGAGGCTATTGCGACCATGGAGAATATCATTGAACACGTGGCTAGTTATCTGAAGAAGGACCCACTTGAAGTGCGACTTGTCAACATGGTGGCTCCAGATGTGGCTCGACTTATGACTCCACCTCATGTGAGAAATGTGGTCAAGGATGATATCTTGCCACAGTTGATGCAGAAGTCTATGTACGAGCAGAGGCAGGAGGAGATCCAGATATTCAACCAGGTAACCTCTACCTAACTTAAGTTAAGTTAAGTTAACCTAACCTAACTTAACTTACTTAACTTAACCAGGTACACTATGCTTATCGGGACTGGTCGTGGCAGTCTTTACAGTCATGTGAACCGAAATAAGACAAGTGTCCAACCGATTTGGACTATCGGGGATCGAACGATCACGTGACAAAAAGCCATGTCGACCCTCCGCCGACCTGTCCAAGCACCTGAGCAATCACATTAATGCCATCTTCTGGCGGTTCTGTCATCCCGTCTTCCGTCATCCCGTCACCCCGTCTCCCTGTCACTCCAATAGATTATTCAAATTTCGTTCTTGATGGTGTCTCTACATATTTTAAAAGAATTACTGTTGATACAAAGCTTCCAGCTGGTTTCTAAAAAAAGTATCTATCGTCTGATTGCTAAAAAATAAAAATATTTTCCATGTGTTTCTCAAGAAAGTAAAAGCACCTATGGCAAGGTAAGAGCTGATCCATTATGAGTACATATCTCTTGGACCATTGGAAAGAGGAGGGGGGATCGAACGCCGACCCTGCAAGAAGCAAGATGATCACTCTACCCACTAGGATAAGTGGTTGAGTTAAAAAAAAGGGCACTTTTAAAGCTTTTTTATGGGAACATGTTCAAAAGCATCCGTTTAATTAATCATGTATACTTATACTTTTAAGTAGAAAGGAAAGATGGAAATTTCTGAGGGAAATTGACCAAAAGAACTTATTTAATTACTCACTATATCCAAGTACGTTTTTGTGGGACCGTTGATAAAAATGTTATATAGTGGCAAACAGCCAAAACAGCAGAAAAATGTCTTTAAGAATGTTTTAGAATTCTTATAATATGAAACAGGCTTATAGCACTCTAAAACAATTAGAAGGCTTAAAATTTAAGGGGAATGAACACGCATGCTAAGCTAAACATATATGTGTTGCCTCTTTCGTGTTAACATGTCAGTACCTTGTGTTGCATTACCAGGAAAACAAGTGGAGGAAGAGAGGCATGTCTATTGTCCCTCTGTGGTACGCCCTCAACTATCCCTCAGTGTTCCGGTATGGCATCCAAGTGTCCATCTACGAGCACGATGGCACCGTTGCTGTCTCTCACGGAGGCATTGAGATGGGGCAAGGCATCAATACTAAGGTGAGATGGGGCAGGCATCAATACTATGGTGAGATGGGGCAGGGCATCAATACTAAGGTGAGATGGGGCAGGGCATCAATACTATGGTGAGATGGGGCAGGGCATCAATACTATGGTGAGATGGGGCAGGGCATCAATACTAAGGTGAGATGGGGCAGGGCATCAATACTATGGTGAGATGGGGCAGGGCATCAATACTAAGGTGAGATGGGGCAGGGCATCAATACTAAGGTGAGATGGGGCAGGGCATCAATACTAAGGTGAGATGGGGCAGGGCATCAATACTAAGGTGAGATGGGGCAGGGCATCAATACTAAGGTGAGATGGGGCAGGGCATCAATACTAAGGTGAGATGGGGCAGGGCATCAATACTAAGGTGAGATGGGGCAGGGCATCACAAATATTGCTCAAACTACCCCTAAGGTTCGGTTAGCATGGCGTTCGTTATAGCAGTCTTCAAGTCTCAATTTGTTTTCATAACTTCATCTCAATCTTTGCTATCATCTCATTCTTGTCATCTTCATACTTTAATTTGACGTGCACCAATTACTCGAATTTGGCCTATACATTAGTTTACACCCGTCACTAATATTCCTGCCATAACCTCCTTCATGACTCCATTCATGTATATAATGAGTAGCCAAGCAGACCCACAAACCCCTGGCGACCACCGACATAAATATCAGACCTGTGGCACCAAGTTCACTCTTACACATGCAATACTCCCTACATAAACAAAATCACAGCATTTAACAATATCCTGTGAGACCCATAAATGCTCATTACTCTCAAAGGCATTTTTGATCAATTTTGTCAAATGTTTGTACATGTACATAAATCCCATACACACTTTAACATTTATTTTAAACATATATTATCCATTAGCTGTTTTAATGCAAATATTTGATCTACACCTTCTTTTGCCCTGAGGAATCAAACTTGTTCAGTAGTGATCAATTTCTCAACAACGTCGTGGACCCTTGCAATTGCTATGCACTGTTGCTACTGTACCTAGTAAACTAATGTCTCTTATTCCCATGTTCGTTACGTCCTGTTGCCCATACAGTGATACAATCGCTGCTCACTTTTTCCAATCATGTTCCAGATTCTTTATACCCGCTTCATTCTTTTTATACATAACATTTAATGAATTCTACATGTACCCCTCAACACCTAAGCTTTGCTACAATTCGTCTTTTTTACTGATATACTCACCCCTCCCTGTCTATATCTGTAAAAGAGAATGTCTGTCTGTGCAAGGTTGTAGCCCAGACACATGGGGGCTAGCCTCACCCAGCTTTGCAGGGGGTGAATGATCTGGGGTACGGGACAGACATAGGCTGGTCGGGGTGGCCTGTATTAAGAGAGAGCAGCGTGCCAGGGTCACATTCTGAACCCCACAACGATGTTCGCCACCTGCACCTAGCTAAAAAAAAAATCTTATAGTAACTATTAGCAACTGATTTCAGGAAAATTAACATATATTTTCTACTATTTACATGTTGGTCATAGTAGCATAAAACAGATAATTCAAACAATTCATTGTGTTGGTGAACAGGGAATCAGAATGTATTCGTACACGTTAGGCTTTTATCGATTATATAAGCCCAGGTGATATATCTAGGCCAGGTGATATATATAGCCCAGGTGATATATATATAGTCCAGGTGATATATATAGAGCCCAGGTGAATGGAGTGTAGTGAGGGCCGAGAAGTGAGAGGAGAGAGGGAAGTACAAGGGGAGAGGGGAGAAAGTTAGAGGGGGAAATGAGAAGAGAGGATAGGGAAAGAGAGATAACAGAGATAAGAGAGGAGAAGAGGAAACGGGGAAATAGCCAGGAAGGGAGACAGAGACCCGGACACAGCCGGGTACCAACCTAGTGTGTGTGTGTTCATATTACTTTGAAGTTATAACTATTCACATTAGCAGAGCTTTTCGGTTTCTAAATAACCCTCTTTCATTTTTCTTTATCTCCTCGTCCCCTCTTTGTTTTTCCTGCTTAAATATTAGTTTCGATGACTTGTTTCTCTCCTCATTCTGCGTTCGTTTACTCTTGATCCATAAGGTGCATTTTTCTTATCAAATAATACCCTTAACATAACCCTAACATACCCTTTACTGAGCCTGGTAGCCTGGTTGATAGCGCGCAGGACTCGTAATTCTGTGGCGCGGGTTCGATTCCCGCACCAGGCAGAAACAAATGGGCAAAGTTTCTTTCACCCTTGAATGCCCCTGTTACCTAACAGTAAATAGGTACCTGGGAGTTAGTCAGCTGTCACGGGCTGCTTCCTGGGGTGTGTGTGTGGTGTGGAAAAAAAAAGTTAGTAAATAGTTGATTGACAGTTGAGAGGCGGCCCGAAAGAGCAAAGCTCAACCCCCGCAAACACAACTAGATGAATACATCTTCGCAAGCAGTTCCGTCCACTCTTAGACCAGAGTAAACAATCCGGCGTGCCTCCTGGTGCCAGGGACTCAACACTCAGGTCGAGGGCTGGCTGTCCCTGAGGATGTTGTCTGCAGTGTGGCTCACATTATTGCCCGTCCCTTGTATTAATGGCGCAGGAAACAATATTGGAAGAGTTAGTACTGAGGATCAACATTGGAAGTATGGAGTAGCCATTAAGTTAGGGAGGGAGGGATCACGATCATGTGTTATTCATCAGAGAAAGTTGACGATTATTTGTTATCTTGAGCTAGTAGGGTGTATATACAGTATTTTATTTTTTATTTTTTTTTCTATTCATTTTAAAATACAAAACATAAAAAATGGGGAGGGGGAAAAGAAAATGACACATAGTGGGAACCCAGAACTGAGATAACTGTGTTCTGCAATTGGTCTCGAGTCTTTCAAAGATAGAGCCTGGGGCAGACAGTCATCCCGTGTGTGTGTTGTTTGCAGACATAGAAGATGTCTGTTGCCTACATCACCGTGTTGTACTACCTTACACGTGTGAGCGTGCCCCCGGGACAGGCCGGGTAACTTCGGCAACCTGTTGGTTTATCTTGAGGCCTGACCCTATGTATCTTTATACACTCGCCCTTGTGATAATGACCTGTACCTGGTATATAGTGCTCTTAAATTTATCTCGCTCTCCTTTTCTGTACCTCGAAAATGTATTGGTTTATTCGCTATCATTGCCCATATGAACTATCGGTGATTATTGTTAAAATTTATTTGTGTATTTTTTAAATAATATAAGGCTAAATTTTGCAGGTGGCCCAAGTTGTTGCGTATGAACTGGGCATCCCACTGAGCTCTGTTATACTGAAGGCATCTGACACCATGATTGGCTCCAACTCTATTGTCACGGGCGGGTCTTTTGGCTCAGACTTGTGTGCTCATGTAAGTATTGGCTCTGCCACCGGCTCCTGCATTGCGGCATGCTCATGTAAGTACTGACTTGCTAATATTGCTGATCATTCCAGCATCCATAGGACGAAAACCTCTAATTGCAGATTACTATAAAATATTTAAGTCCCCCCCCCTCCTCCCACCTATCTAGAGCAACCTGTCCTCTTAAAAAGAACGTCGCTTTTGGCCGTTTGCCCGTATGGCCGAATTTGAAAATGAAAAAAAATGAAAATAAATTTGGGATTTTTTTTTCAACAACAGTAAGTTAAGGATCCTCTGATAGGTTAGGTGGGCAGGAAATTCTTATAAAGTTTCAAAACGTTATGAAAAACGTTAATTTAAAGTGTCCTCTCATAACCTCTGCGCGTACGCCGGACGACTCAAATAGAAACGGAACAGAACGTCACTTTGTGAGTCGATTTCATTTCAAATTACGTCCAAATTTGGCCATAGCGCGCATACGAGCCAAAAGTGACGTTCTTTTTAAGAGGACGGGTTGCTCTCTTAGTATCAGTAGCAATACAAGATTATTACCAAGGAGTTGGGTTTAAAGTTTGATATTTGCAGGGAGCGAAAGTAGCGTGCGAGGCCTTACGTCAACGAATAGACGTGGTCAGGGAGAAGATGAAGAAGGACACTGGTAATGACCCGTCTTGGGTGGAGCTCATCAAGAACTGTCACGCTGAAGACATTGACATCTCTGAACGGTACTGGTGAGTATGTGAACACCCCTCAGTGTCTCCCTCCACTCATACCTCCATCACTCACCTACGGTACCTGGTTTAGTTAATCGCCATCAACTGTACTCCTTATGGTCACTAATTGAGAATTGAGAGGCAATGTTGAAATACATTTGGAAAGAAATATGCTTAAAAATTTTTGATAGCAAACATGTTTTGAATTCGCAAAAATTCACTCATTTTGTTTCGCTTAACTTGAAACAAAAATCAAAAAAACCAAACCCTTCTTTCGACAATACTGCAGAAAAGTTCACTAGTTTCCCCAGTAGATCTATCGACCTGAACGAAGATCTATGGTTGCCTTAAGGTCAGCAGTTGACCTAGGGGTCACCTCAGTAAGCCTGACAGGATGCCTGTCCTCGACCATGAAAACCCATAATCAAGGGTGACTTGTGATAGGGAAGATTGGAGGTTCTGACCGCAATACTTTTCCTTTCTCATCATTATCCAGGTGTTTCTCACCGGTGATTTGTTTACCTTAATTATGGAACGATGACTTCAAGAGATCTTGGGATTAGTTTCTACCTTCTAGCAAGTCTTAATGTCCAGCACCAGGTTATAACTGTTAAATGTATTTGCTCCCCCGTCATGACTTATAAATTTATTCGTCTACAAATTTTAGTCTCAAGACCTCTATTCTTTATTTTAAATCATTACTTTGGTCTTTTATCAAAGTAATATTTTGTAATTATATTGAGAGTATTTACCTGAAGGTAACAGACGTCCTGGTAAATATATATTGACCTCCTCAGGACTGCTGGACGGGAGCACCCCGAGCGCTACGACATCTGGGCCGCCTGTTGTCTCGAGGTGGAGATTGATGTCTTAACCGGACAGTATCTGGTAAATAAATATTTAATCAATAAATTGTCGTTCTTATTGACAATTTCTAATTCCTGGAATTTTTTATTATTATTAACAAGCTTAGGTACACACAGCAATGTGCTGCTACCCTTTTCTATATGAAAGATTACAGTTAAGCAAGTCCCAACTGTGTCTGGGTACAAGTGACGGGATGTTGTCACTTGTGATGAAAACCCAGCGGGTTTTCTTCCTATTGGGAAGTGTTGTACATGCTGCTATGGCGGTGTGTCCACTCACAAGATGAGTGGCGCTGCCCAATAAACTCGTTCCTCAGGACAAAAAAAAATTACAGTGTAGATCAAAAACTGGCTATAAGTTCATCTAATATACCCATCTCACAGGATGGTTAGTTGTACGTGGAATCGGAGGAGAAAATACCTGCCTCAATACAAAAACAAATTGTTACGGCCCTAATGGGACGCAACCGGGTTCTTTTCTGATGGTATTAGAGTTTGGGTATCCGGCCCCAAGTTAGTAGAGGCTTTCAAGGGGTGAGCTCCGTAATGCAAGTAAAATAAAAAGGGGAAGTACATTAAATACACAAGTTCGTCACTTTATACCATGTATAATTAGTCTTCCCACCTCCATAGATATATATAAGTCATAAACGGAGAATATCACTACACAATGTACACCATCGTCTCACTCTGAAGACGCTGAACACTTGGCGACGCTCACTCCATACAGTCTTGCCTGGTTTCCTATTCCGCGGCACTACCCTCTGCAAGTATCAGGAAACCACGAAGAGTCTACCCTGGCCACAGGCCAGCTAAATCACAATTCCACTGGGTGCCTCGTCGTGAAGGCCCACAACCACAGTCCAGCCTGTAGCTGGCAGGTACCAATCAGCTTCACACTGTTAGGCCACTTCACGAGCGAATACTAGGGTTGCGAGACCTAGGCAGGAGCCTCGTGTAACTCGCTGGTTACTCTCCTCGTTCGGCAGCACAGTCGGCCGTCTCTTTCACCAGCCAGCCCCGGGTACGGCGAATCCTGTCACTGCCACTTCTTGGGCAGACAGTTGAACACACTACACTTCACGTCCGGCGGCGGGTCACTACTTCTGCAAAGCAGACTGGTGAAGAGACCTTGGCTGCCTTGGGTAGACTGACTCTTCCTGCATCACCGCAGCCCTATGTTGACTCTGAAAGCAGACACGTCATCAGTACTGGGACACTACATGGGAACCACTAGGAAACATCACTTACTGGCTTATACACAAACATACAGCGTCTAGCTCAATAGATGGCGCTGATGTTCTGAGCACCAACTCACCAGAGGTCAGCAGTAGCTACCTCACGAGCTACCAGGACAAGAATCTAGCATGTCAAGCTGGCATATTCCTGCCACCACTAGATGGCGTCGTCCATTTCGTGGGGGTTTCTGGAGTGGATTCACAGATGGCGTTGACGTCACTGCTCCGTGCTCTGACGATGAACTTGGGTTCGTAACACAAATCAACTCTGACTAAAAGTCCGTAGAACATGAAATGTAAGGCTGATCTATTAACCCGCACCAGCAAAATCTGGGCACAACACAAGAATATCTTCCAGTATTCCAGAGTGTATGAAGTAATTACAGAGATCAAAGTACCTCATACCATTTGGTCTGAAGTTACTTATCATCCTTCTCTGCACGAGTTTAAAGCAATTTATATCCATTCTACAGTACAGAGACTGAAGCGGAAAATAACATTAGAGGTCTTATTGCTAATACTCAAGTTCAAGTTCAAGTTCAAGTATGTTTATTGAGATAAGCAAGAAATACATCTCAAAGGGGTAGAGTAGCTTAGGCTATTTCTACCCCCCTGTACTTCAAGTCCCTCAAGGGGCGCACAAATTCAGTGAGTACAAATAAACAAATAACATTACAAGAATCCCATTTAATACTTAAAGATATAAATCTCAGCATCCTTTTCCTTCATTTGTACAATTATGCATTTTATTTTTAGTTTAAGATCCATATTAAATATGACTAAACTTGTTCACATTTCAGCATTGCCCAACTCATATATATTGATTTCACAACTTTTCTTCAAAAGTACCTCTTTTATTCACATTTCCCAATTATTTTATTACTTATTTTTTTCTACCACAAACGTGGCCACACATTTACAATGCTAAGCAGCATATTATGGTAGAAGAGGTTGTGTGTTAATGTTAGCAGGTTTCACTGCTATCACTTACAGCTTCCCTGAACTTGTATCTCGTCTCAAACTGTTGTTGTTCTGGCTAACATGTCAAGGCCAATATTATATTTTTAATGTCTGACTCATACTAATTTTACTTAAATCTTTTTTGTCATTATTCTATCAAAAATCAACGCTGTATATACGTCTCCGGTGTTAATGTTAATTGGTTTGTTGGACAGTTCCGTCGTGCAGATATAATTGAAGACTGCGGGAGGAGTCTGAATCCGTATGTGGACATTGGTCAAGTGGAAGGAGCCTTTGTCATGGGCATGGGGCTCTACACATCAGAAATGGTGAAATACGATACCAGTACCGGCCAAAAGCTGTCAAATAGCACTTGGGTAAGACTAAATACTTTATATATATTGTTTACATTTTGGGAGATTAAAATTGTCTCATGTGAAATATGTAGTTATGCGTCGTTTATATAAGAGTTAATTCGTTACTTAAAAGGATTGGCTAACTGGAGACGAACAGGGGAACGCAACAAATTTTGTTTCAGTCAGAAAATTTCGCGTATTTTTCGGAGCAAGTTGTAGACGCTTGTATAGCGTGTGCTTATTTCTCAGTTGTAGAAAATGGTGCAGCCAGCCTCGGGACGAGACTGATTACGTTGTGGAAGGGTATACTCTGGTTTCTGACCAGCGTGTACCCCTGGTACCCCTTGTATACTAGTTGTATACAAACCAGGTATGCCATACACTGGTTGTATACAAGCCAGACATGCCATACACTGGTTGTATACAAGCCAGACATGCCATACACTGGTTGTATACAAGCCAGACATGCCATACACTGGTTGTATACAAGCCAGACATGCCATACACTGGTTGTATACAAGCATACTCTGAGAGAGAACTATATCAACATCAGAGGCCCGAGACTGTTCAACACGCTTCCACTACACATAAGGGACATAACTGGCAAACCCCCACAGTGTTCAAGAGAGAACTGGATAAGCACCTCCAAAGTACCTGATCAACAGGCTGGACTCATACGTCAGGCTGCGAGCAGCCGCGTCCAACAGCCTGGTTGATCAGTCCAGCAACCAGGAGGCCTGGTCGATGACCGGGCCGCGGGGACGATAAGCCCCGAAGCACCTCAAGGTATCCTCAAGGTAAGCCAGGCATGCCATACACTGGTTGTATACAAGCCAGGCATGCCATACACTGGTTGTATACAAGCCAGGCATGCCATACACTGGTTGTATACAAGCCAGGCATGCCATACACTGGTTGTATACAAGCCAGGCATGCCATACACTGGTTGTATACAAGCCAGGCATGCCATACACTGCTTGTATACAAGCCAGGCATGCCATACACTGGTTGTATACAAGCCAGCATGCCATACACTGGTTGTATACAAGCCAGGCATGCCATACACTGGTTGTATACAAGCCAGGCATGCCATGCACTGGTTGTATACAAGCCAGTGATGTCATACACTGGTTGTATACAAGCCAGGGATGCCATACACTGGTTGTATACAAGCCAGGCATGCCATACACTGCTTGTATACAAGCCAGTGATGTCATACACTGGTTGTATACAAGCCAGGGATGCCATACACTCGTTGTATACAGCCAGGCATGCCATACAATATGGCATCTCAGACTACCTGGCAATGCCATACAGTATTAGAAATAAGTTGGATGTTATATAATGGAGAAATAATCAAGTGGATAATTAGTGAAATAGAATTGTAATTACAGTAAATTTGGTGTATAAAATATTGAGCAAATGTGAAGGATTATTTAACAGTTAACTTTTTGTAAGTATATGTGCCCCTGTTCCTGATCATTTAAGTTATTTATTTATTTATTTATTTATATATATACAAGAAGGTACATTGGGTTTATGAGAATACATGAATAGTATAGTAATTGCAATCTTGTAAAGCCACTAGTACGCGCAGCGTTTTGGGCAGATATGAGACTATGATTTATATACTGATATTAATTAAAAAATGAATTATCGAACTGTCAATTAAAATGTTAGTGCCAATTAATAAGGGTAGTCTCTAATAGATCATTAATTTCAACATGAACGTTCTATTATCTGCAGGAATACAAACCACCAACAGCTCTGGACATCCCGGTTGACATGAGGATTAGTCTCTTGTCTAATACGTCAAACGCTCACGGCGTTCTTGGCTCTAAAGGTAAGCAGATTTGTGTTACAAAAAGCCTAATTGAAAAATTATATTAAGACCTATTATTATGCATGTATAAAAGTTTCAGAGGAATATTGAAATTATTTATTACAAAGTTCTTGTGTCCAATAGGTTTTTACCTTAAAGTTTTAATATTATTTTTTTTTTATTTCTGTGTGATATCTGCAGAATACACTCGTGTGAAAGCTTCGAGCTTTCAACATTATGGTACTTGGTAGATCACTTTTGGATTGGGACGTGTAGTCCCCTCTGCTGACAAAATTCAGAACCATTTCTTAACAATAAGTGACATCAGGAAAATGATTACATATGGCTGCAACAAAATCTCTACACTCATGCCTTGATGCTCAGAAATTATCCCAAAAGTAACTATCCTTAGAGAGAACTTGTTCTTTTCATTTATTCTTCTTTATTCTGTCTCGGAAACTATTGCCATCCCAGCAAGTGAAATACTGTGGAGAAACTAAAGCATTTCATTGGATGGAAGGTACGGCCACCGAGCGACAGAGGTCTCTAGAAATAGAGTATAGAAATGTTATGAAAAATCATTTAAGTCGTCAGTACCCACCCAGCCTCTGGAAAGTGAATGGCAGTTGTGTCTGCATTATTACGCTAATCCGGTAACTCCCCAGACATGATATTTTAAATTATTTGTGAAGACAATAGTGCCTCCCTGAATAAACTTGTGGAAATAATGGATGATATAACGGTTTTGAGTGGTTGCAAATATGGTGATTTGATCCATCGGGGCTCCCTCTCTGCCTAAGTTACCTGTCCTCTTACAATTATAACTGAATTTGGCCATTTGCCCGTATGGCCGAAAATGGACGTAATATGAAATGAAAAAAATTGAAAATATATTTTGGATTTTTTTTTTCAAAACAGCAAGGGTCCTCTGGTAGGTTAGGAGGGNAGGTAGAAGGGTAGATAGTAGAAGTAGGAAGTAGATAGTAGAAGTAGAAAATTAGAAGATAGAAAATAGAAAATACTCTAGTAAAAGTAGAAAATGCTGCCACCATCCATTCTAGATCATTACATACAAGACAAGGAATGGAACTTGTCCGTATCACCATAATATACTCAAAGATGTTATCAAGAGGTATGCTCCCTCTGTATCATGTACTCATTAATTTCATGAACCAGTAACCGCTGAGGTTTCCTCATCTCACTCAAAACTCCAGGTAACAAAGTTAAACACAATTTAAATAATAACTTTCAATTATATTTCACATACTAAGTATCAATAATTTAAGCAAGTATAAATGTTCAAAGCTTAATATTCAAAGTGAGTCATCATCCAAGAATTCGAGAACCCTACAACTCGACTGCCCCTGATCGTCAAACAACACCTGTTTAGTGAACACGACAAAGTCTCCTTAATGTTCAACTCACCAAGTGTCTGGGCTTATAGCTGGATAGAGGGGGGGGAGGTCTGTAGTTGACAGAGACTGTCCCGCCCCACCGGCTGACCGCCTGTGTGGACGGCTGGCCGCTGCTGTCTGTTCTTCTGTCTATGGCTCTGCTTCTGCTGTCCTTCTCCTGCTCCTGAATCGATAGCTCTCCGAGTATATATTGGGAAACCTAGTGGCTAACTCCGCCCACAAGTTAGATAGCCTCCGGCACTCTACCAAGCCACTCCTTAAACGTCGGCATGTTTGAAGGCTACCCGGCTGAATTATAAGATTAGCGAGAGCCAGGTGAGATTCGCATGACCTGACCTCGGGTCAATTCGGTGTCATTAACACTAGAGGTGTGAGATCCAGGCCAGACAAGCTGGCGTCTGTCAAATCCTTGTCTGTGACTCATATATCTCCATGTATGTATTAAATAAAAATAAACCAAACACCTTTACAGTGTTACATAGAGGTAAAGAGATAATATACACTCTGGTGTTGACATGTTACCCGTACACACACACTCTGGTGTTGACATGTTACCCGTACACACACACTCTGGTGTTGACATGTTACCCGTACACACACTCTGGTGTTGACATGTTACCCGTACACACACTCTGGTGTTGACATGTTACCCGTACACACACACTCTGGTGTTGACATGTTACCCGTACACACACACTCTGGTGTTGACATGTTACCCGTACACACACTCTGGTTTTGACATGTTACCCGTACACACACACTCTGGTGTTGACATGTTACCCGTACACACACACTCTGGTGTTGACATGTTACCCGTACACACACACTCTGGTGTTGACATGTTACCCGTACACACACACTCTGGTGTTGACATGTTACCCGTACACACACACTCTGGTGTTGACATGTTACCCGTACACACACTCTGGTGTTGACATGTTACCCGTACACACACTCTGGTGTTGACATGTTACCCGTACACACACACTCTGGTGTTGACATGTTACCCGTACACACACACTCTGATGTTGACATGTTACCCGTACACACACTCTGGTTTTGACATGTTACCCGTACACACACACTCTGGTGTTGACATGTTACCCGTACACACACACTCTGGTGTTGACATGTTACCCGTACACACACACTCTGGTGTTGACATGTTACCAGTACACACACACTCTGGTGTTGACATGTTACCAGTACACACACACTCTGGTGTTGACATGTTACCCGTACACACTCTGGTGTTGACATGTTACCCGTACACACTCTGGTGTTGACATGTTACCCGTACACACACTCTGGTGTTGACATGTTACCCGTACACACACACTCTGGTGTTGACATGTTACCCGTACACACACTCTGGTGTTGACATGTTACCCGTACACACTCTGGTGTAGGTGGATTTTCTCAAAGACAAAGTTATGTTAAAATCTGTCATTACACACATGTACATTATATATGGAGCATGAGAGGGGGATCGAAGCAGCGTCCTGGGTCACTGCAGGCGCTCCAAAGATATTCTCCCATACTTTCTGGGAGTACTCTTTATTATTTGCATTCCTCCCTTGTGCTGTCTAAATTAAACTATAGCCTATTCCTCGGCTTCGCCTTCAACCTGTCTTTTTCTTGAAGCATATATGCTGAAACCAGCGCTCTGTCACTACAGGATCGTCGCGATCGGTATTGCCGGCGGTACTGTCCACCACCTCCATTCCCGCTAGTGCCATACTGGTGAGCCTTCTTCTTTCCTTCCTTTTACTGCAATGAAAAAAGTGTTCGCAGGATTCTCTCTCGGTACACGTTTACAGCATTTCCCGCTGGTATTGTTCCCACCTCGCCCGCCATGGGGGATTCGACTTTAAAAATTTTTATAAGGCCCTGGGGCCAGATTCACGAAAGCACTTACGCAAGCACTTACGAACGTGTACATCTTTTCTCAATCTTTGGCGGTTTTGTTTCCAATTGTTAAACAGTTAATGAGCTCCGAAGCCCCAGGAGGCTGTTTATAACAATAACAACAGTTGAATGAGAAGTTTTCATGCTTGTAAACTGTTTAATAAATATAACCAAAGCCGTCAAAGATTGAGGAAAGATGTACACGTTCGTAAGTGCTTGCGTAAGTGCTTTCGTGTATCTGGCCCCAGAACCCCAGAGTGAAGGCGTATACCCCTCCGACTGATAAGAAACGCCTTTGCCTTAACATTTATTGATAGTCATGTGCTACTGCTCTGATTGCGGAAGGGTCGAAATCTGCCTACAGATTTGGCTACTCGCGAAATGTCCCGTTTTCCGTTAGTGGGTCCTCTGGTTGGTTAGGTTAGTGCACCTTAGTACAACAGTTTTTTGACGTTGGGAACACCCGCGAGAACGGGCTGGTATATGACGCCCTTCTCCGAAGACAACCATTTTTGTGATAAACTGCCTGCTGTTGAATGTAGTATATTCCCGTGGCCTTTCTCCTACCATCGTAATAGGCGGTGAGAAACGTCTTTCGCTAGGTTACTTAGTGACCATACTCGCTTTAACTCATTGGCACTTAAATGAATAAAGACCTGCTCCTTATTGTTTTAAGTGCATTTTCCCATAAAGTCGTACTTCTTTATCTATGTATTTATTTATTTATTTATTTATTTATTTATTTATTTATTTATTTATGTGCGAGAAAGTACAGTGGTTTGTAAAAGTACATACAGTGGTTAAGGTACAATACACGGAAGCAGATGCATTGTCTGGGTTAGCTTTGATCACCATTGAAAGAGAGTTGATTGATTTATGGAGATTAAGCCGCCACAAGAGCGTGTAGTCCGTACATAGGTGGCAGATGTTTGGAGTGACTGTGATCTTTGTATTACGGGTTCACCATAGCCCGTGCTACATGGAACTTCTGTTCCGAGTAGCTGAATCTACAGCGACAACAACAACATGGTCCTTGATCATGTAACATCATTAAGTGTGTCTGGGCCTCGCCGCTGAAAGAGAGTTGACTACTGAGGTGAGTTATACTGAAGTGATGGATCAATTTGCTAGAATGAAGCCTAGACGCAAGAGACTAATGTAGTTCTTTCATACAGCTCTCCCCTTGCTTCGTGTTGTTTTATTTTTTACGTTTAAAATTCACACACATGGTTTTATTGTGTTTTCGGATTTATGGGCTTACTGTAAAACTTATTAAAAACAAAATAACAATTATGTATTTCCTTTAAAACTGTATCTTCCTTTTTTAAACACAAAAATTATATGAGGCTACAATGATTCGGTATGTGTCATGGCGCGTGTTTCATGTGCGCGCAGCCCCCCCCCCCCCCCCACACACACACACACCCCACCCCCTTTCCTGGCTTCAGCACCGGGCCCCGCTCGGAATGATAACCCGGGATGATAACCCGGGGAAATACAAGAGTGCCACCCTCTGAACGTGTATACATCCACTCATACATCGATCTAGTTACATCTGTCTCTTTGCATGTAAATTTTATATTTTTTTATATTCACGTGTATTTTTCATTTTTGTTTGGGTGTATTTTCAAATCTATCTAAAAAATGTATAGTAATACAATAGTTATATATATATATATATTATATATATAATATTATATATATATATATATATATATATATATATATAATAAATCATCTAATTCAAGATTCTAAATGAGTAAAGCATATAAGATATAATAATTACGTGTGGCGCTGGCAGGTTGGGTTTGACGACGCGGGCAGACTGGAGGCGGTGAAGGTGGACATGATCTCCGACGTGGGCCACGTGGGCAACGAGGCCTCCGTGGGCTCCCTGGCCAGGCGGCTCCAGAACACCTACTACCTTCCCAATGTCTTGTTCCGCCCCGTCATTGTCCGCACCGACACGGCCGCCAACACCTGGTGCAGGACGCCAGGTAGGACAGTCTTCTTGACCTGGATCTTGACAAGATCCATCTTGTTGATGGATGGGCATGTTTCGTGTGGGTAGGTTATGGCTCTCTGGCTTCTCATGCGCCACTGATGACAGACAAGTGTTGCCAGAAAAGTTTGTCGGGCAATTCTGCCATTTTGTATAGCGGTGGTGTCATGTGACACCACATTTAGCAGCCCAGCCTCCTGTTGTGGTAGTACTTATAGTAACTATGAGGACCATAGTATATATACCGACGTACAACGAAATTAGAAAATATAAATCTGAACTATTGAGTCGGACAAACTGTGCTTCAGGACGACACACGGTACAGGGTACGGTGTCATGGTACACGCTTCAGGACGACACACGGTACAGGGTACGGTGTCATGGTACACGCTTCAGGACGACACACGGTACAGGGTACGGTGTCATGGTACACGCTTCAGGACGACACACGGTACAGGGTACGGTGTCGTGGTACATGCTTCAGGACGACACACGGTACAGGGTACGGTGTCATGGTACACGCTTCAGGACGACACACGGTACAGGGTACGGTGTCATGGTACATGCTTCAGGACGACACACGGTACAGGGTACGGTGTCATGGTACACGCTTCAGGACGACACACGGTACAGGGTACGGTGTCATGGTACACGCTTCAGGACGACACACGGTACAAGGTACGGTGTCATGGTACATGCTTCAGGACGACACACGGTACAGAGTACGGTGTCATGGTACACGCTTCAGGACGACACACGGTACAGGGTACGGTGTCATGGTACACGCTTCAGGACGACACACGGTACAGGGTACGGTGTCATGGTACACGCTTCAGGACGACACACGGTACAGGGTACGGTGTCATGGTACATGCTTCAGGACGACACACGGTACAAGGTACAGTGTCACGGTACATGCTTCAGGACGACACACGGTACAGGGTACGGTGTCATGGTACACGCTTCAGGACGACACACGGTACAGGGAACGGTGTCATGGTACACGGTACATTCGTCACTTGTTAAGTGACGAATATTAAATCTCTCACCTACGTGCCAAGGAATTTACTTTGAAATATTTCCAACATTTTATGTATTTTATTGAGCGTATTCAGGTACCAAATGTTCTCCAGTTCAGCAACTTCTCGAGCATTGTCTGGAACAAATAGAGCATTATTCCATCCTTAAAAAGTACTGTAATTGGTTTTACATTATCCAGACTCATATTTCTTGCACATGTGGCGGTTTATGGTATAAACTGCAAGAAATATTATTACTCTTAGGCCTAAATTTCCAACATTAGTATTTTCCCCTTGTCCATGGGAGTATTATTTCTGATGTCTGATCATCTGCTGACTTTCCTTCTCTCCAAGGAGAAAAACCGATCATTTTCAGCCATGCTGTAACTGCCACAGTTGCCAGGTCACAGTCGTGCTGTAACTGCCACAGTTGCCAGGTCACAGTCGTGCTGTAACGGCCACAGTTGCCAGGTCACAGTCGTGCTGTAACTGCCACAGTTGCCAGGTCACAGTCGTGCTGTAACTGCCACAGTTGCCAGGACACATGTCTGTTACACCATCAGCTCTGGCAGCGTAGCCTAACATTCCCAGACCTTTTACCTCATGATAATTATTCATCATAAATCTTAAAGAATACGATACCACTATTGTACCGGGATCCGTTACTAGTTATTAAAGGATTAAGTGCCTGGGTTTATATGTTGTTTTCTCTGGTGTTATATTGTTGTGGGTTATAAAATGGACAAGTATGCCTCACTTCCTACATGAATGTGGTTCCCATCCATTACAGGTTTGCCCGGTTTTAAATAAGAAGAAAGTTGCGTTTGACGTAGTGGGAAAGAGACTCATCAACTACAACTCTTGCGTTATTTTATTGATTAATGTTTTATTTTAACTTTTGTCGTATATCATAGAATATATCTTATTTAATAAATCCAATCAATTTTTTGTATTACCTGATTCTTTAAAAAAAATTACGACTATAATCCTGATTTATTACAAATTTACTGATATATTGAGGATATGATTTTGTTTTCCATAGGTACTGTGGAGGCTATTGCGACCATGGAGAATATCATTGAACACGTGGCTAGCTATCTGAAGAAGGACCCACTTGAAGTGCGACTTGTCAACATGGTGGCTCCAGATGTGGCTCGACTTATGACTCCACCTCATGTGAGAAATGTGGTCAAGGATGATATCTTGCCACAGTTGATGCAGAAGTCTATGTACGAGCAGAGGCAGGAGGAGATCCAGATATTCAACCAGGTAACCTCTACCTAACTTAACTTAACTTAACCAGGTTCTTAATTCCGTTCTTGATGGTGTCTCTACATATTTTAAAAGAATTACTGTTGATACAAAGCTTCCAGCTGGTTTCTAAAAAAAAGTATCTATCGTCTGATTGCTAAAAAATAAAAATATCTTCCATGTGTTTCTCAAGAAAGTAGAGCACCTATGGCAAGGTAAGAGCTGCCCCATTATGAGTACATATCTCTTGGACCATTGGAAAGAGGAGGGGGGATCGAACGCCGACCTTGCAAGAAGCAAGATGATCACTCTACCCACTAGGATAAGTGGTCGAGTTAAAAAAAAGGGCACTTTTAAAGCTTTTTTTATGGGAATATGTTCAAAAGCATCCGTTTAATTAATCATGTATACTTATACTTTTAAGTAGAAAGGAAAGATGGAAATTTCTGAGGGAAATTGACCAAAAGAACTTATTTAATTACTCACTATATCCAAGTACGTTTTTGTGGGACCGTTGATAAAAATGTTATATAGTGGCAAACAGCCAAAACAGCAGAAAAATGTCTTTAAGAATGTTTTAGAATTCTTATAATATGAAACAGGCTTATAGCACTCTAAAACAATTAGAAGGCTTAAAATTTAAGGGGAATGAACACGCATGCTAAGCTAAACATATATGTGTTGCCTCTTTCGTGTTAACATGTCAGTACCTTGTGTTGCATTACCAGGAAAACAAGTGGAGGAAGAGAGGCATGTCTATTGTCCCTCTGTGGTACGCCCTCAACTATCCCTCAGTGTTCCGGTATGGCATCCAAGTGTCCATCTACGAGCACGATGGCACCGTTGCTGTCTCTCACGGAGGCATTGAGATGGGGCAAGGCATCAATACTAAGGTGAGATGGGGCAAGGCATCAATACTATGGTGAGATGGGCAGGGCATCAATACTAAGGTGAGATGGGGCAGGGCATCAATACTAAGGTGAGATGGGGCAGGGCATCAATACTATGGTGAGATGGGGCAGGGCATCAATACTAAGGTGAGATGGGGCAGGGCATCAATACTATGGTGAGATGGGGCAGGGCATCAATACTAAGGTGAGATGGGGCAGGGCATCAATACTATGGTGAGATGGGGCAGGGCATCAATACTAAGGTGAGATGGGGCAGGGCATCAATACTAAGGTGAGATGGGGCAGGGCATCAATACTAAGGTGAGATGGGGCAGGGCATCAATACTAAGGTGAGATGGGGCAGGGCATCAATACTAAGGTGAGATGGGGCAGGGCATCACAAATATTGCTCAAACTACCCCTAAGGTTCGGTTAGCATGGCGTTCGTTATAGCAGTCTTCAAGTCTCAATTTGTTTTCATAACTTCATCTCAATCTTTGCTATCATCTCATTCTTGTCATCTTCATACTTTAATTTGACGTGCACCAATTACTCGAATTTGGCCTATACATTAGTTTACACCCGTCACTAATATTCCTGCCATAACCTCCTTCATGACTCCATTCATGTAATATAATGAGTAGCCAAGCAGACCCACAAACCCCTGGCGACCACCGACATAAATATCAGACCTGTGGCACCAAGTTCACTCTTACACATGCAATACTCCCTACATAAACAAAATCACAGCATTTAACAATATCCTGTGAGACCCATAAATGCTCATTACTCTCAAGGCATTTTTGATCAATTTTGTCAAATGTTTGTACATGTACATAAATCCCATACACACTTTAACATTTATTTTAAACATATATTATCCATTAGCTGTTTTAATGCAAATATTTGATCTACACCTTCTTTTGCCCTGAGGAATCAAACTTGTTCAGTAGTGATCAATTTCTCAACAACGTCGTGGACCCTTGCAATTGCTATGCACTGTTGCTACTGTACCTAGTAAACTAATGTCTCTTATTCCCATGTTCGTTACGTCCTGTTGTCCATACAGTGATACAATCGCTGCTCACTTTTTTCCAATCATGTTCCAGATTCTTTATACCCGCTTCATTCTTTTTATACATAACATTTAATGAATTCTACATGTACCCCTCAACACCTAAGCTTTGCTACAATTCGTCTTTTTACTGATATACTCACCCCTCCCTGTCTATATCTGTAAAAGAGAATGTCTGTCTGTGCAAGGTTGTAGCCCAGACACATGGGGGCTAGCCTCACCCAGCTTTGCAGGGGGTGAATGATCTGGGGTACGGGACAGACATAGGCTGGTCGGGGTGGCCTGTATTAAGAGAGAGCAGCGTGCCAGGGTCACATTCTGAACCCCACAACGATGTTCGCCACCTGCACCTAGCTAAAAAAAAATCTTATAGTAACTATTAGCAACTGATTTCAGGAAAATTAACATATATTTTCTACTATTTACATGTTGGTCATAGTAGCATAAAACAGATAATTCAAACAATTCATTGTGTTGGTGAACAGGGAATCAGAATGTATTCGTACACGTTAGGCTTTTATCGATTATATAAGCCCAGGTGATATATCTAGGCCAGGTGATATATATAGCCCAGGTGATATATATATAGCCCAGGTGATATATATAGAGCCCAGGTGAATGGAGTGTAGTAAGGGCCGAGAAGTGAGAGGAGAGAGGGAAGTACAAGGGGAGAGGGGAGAAAGTTAGAGGGGGAAATGAGAAGAGAGGATAGGGAAAGAGAGATAACAGAGATAAG
>WNGS01004511.1:15500604-15514434 GCA_020271785.1 Procambarus virginalis | reverse complement strand
TTGTTACGACTATCTTGTGGGTAAATAATGTACTTACTATCTAACGTCATTTAAGTCCGTTAAGGTCCTGTAAACTGTGACTTGAAATGATGTTAAGTTGAAATAAAAAAAACTTGTACACCTAGTGTTATAAATAAGGAGTTATGTTCCTAGGGTACGGGAGAGTTGATTTTTGGTAATTTTTCTCACCTAAACATTCTGGTATTCAAGAAATAATTAAATGAATCTAAGGCAAGATTAAATGGTAAAGTTTAATTATAATATGTTACATAAGAGACGCAGTACAGAACTTGACGCAAATTACCATTTTCTGCCGAGTGGTGAGGCCATTATAGAATTATTCATCCGATTCAATTGTGACCATGGGGTCATTTAGCTCGCATGTAATCTCTTCTTCATCTTCTTTCTGTTCATGACCATCATCATTCTTTTCTTTATGTTCATCTTCCTTGCCTTTTTTGTCTTTTTGATCATCATCGCTGATGTCTTTCTTCTTCTTCTTCTTCTTCCTGCATCTCTCATTATCATTTTTCTTCTTCTGATGAAGCTGAAGTCTGTTGAACTGATGCTTTTTTCTTCAGTTTAAAAATTGCTCTGTAACAGTTAACACTAGAATGCAAATTCTTGCATTTGGTACGGCTATGTTCTGTCAGGATCATTATCAGTTAAGGTAGCTGTGAGTTTGTAAAGTGCCTGGAAATCTTGATAAAAATTGTTAACATTCATATTGGCTCAGGTTGAATGTCTTCCTCTTCTACCATTCATATTTCATCCAGCAGAAACAGTTCTTCATTGGAGGCTGTGTATTCATTTTTATACTAAATACAGTATTTGTAGAAAAAATTTAAACTAGCCCTCATAAGTATAATCAAAAGAAGGCACCAAGCCGGAAGACTGTAGCACCATTTAGCCCTCATAAACTGTACTTCATTTTATACAAGTACCACAGGCTTCCACATCGTTTTCTCTATCCTTCAATGAGGAACTTTAAAAAAATATAGGACTGTTAGTTTGATGAGAGAATTTATATACATACTGTACTTACTTACATTCCTAACAATGTAAAAACTAAACGATGTTAATTGGGCTAATGTTAAATGGATTCCCCTGTAATTTGATTTAAACTAAGTTATACAGTAATGTAGATATTTATGATGAAGTTTCTTAATTTGAATTGAGTGTTATGAAGCAGCAGCATCGTGATTTTGAGCGAGGAGCCATTTTCTCTTGTGGCAAGAACGACGTTCAGCACAATTATTACTCTTAGTGTTAAGTGTTCGACCTTCAAGGATCTAAGGAGAATTATTCTCATATAAAGTATGAGGAAAGTCTCTCATTTATAAATTATTTTAATTTTATCTTTTGATGACCTCATAATTTATGACTGAAATTATTAAGATTATTAGTAGTTAGTATAACTAAAGTATTAAATGTAAGCTGTTGTCTAGTGATGAGAGGGGATCTCTCTGTTGATATCTATATATATATGCACATCGGAGACACAGTCTCTGTGGTGCAGTGGTAAGACACTCGCTTGGTGTTCCGCGAGCGCTTTGTCATGGGTTCATATCCTGGCCGGGGAGGATTTACTGGGCGCCAATTCTTAACAGTAGCCTCTGTTTAACTCAACAGTAAAATGTGTACTTGGTTGTAACAACGATTCTTCGCGGTGGGTATCGTATTCCAGGGACCTGCCCGAAACGCTACGCGTACTAGTGGCTGTACAAGAATGTAACAACTCTTGTATACATCTCAAAAAATCTCAAATATGCAGGTGATGGCGTGGTCATGTGGTCATCTAGGTACTGGGTAGCGAGAGTATTTGGAAGTGAAGTGCCTTGTACTGTATAGTAGAGGTATGATTCTTTGCAAAGTTCTTATGCTTATGGTGTGATGATGAAGGTACATACTGAGGTACATTAGTTTATCTTAATTTAATTGATATGCCAACAATTTATTATGCTTTTGGTTTTTCTGTTATGAAGCTCAACAGCTCTGCCACTGAGTAACTCATCTCCCCAACAAAGATGAGTACAGGTATAGTGTAAGAGCTTGGTAATCCGAATTCCAGAAACCTAAATGAATTTGTGTTTATAGTTTTTGAGTATATAGAGAGAGAGGTAAGCTGGTAAATTATGGGAATATATGGGGAAAATGGTAGGAGTAACTGGTTCAAAAAACTGCTATAAATGCAATGAAATTCATCCTTTTAATTGGGCCTCAGTGGTTCCGCAAAGATAGTTCACTGGGATAGCTCCACACAAGTCATATAAGTCCTAGGCTAGGAGTACTGCTTATTGAAGATCAGAGCCTGAACCTGTATCGATGCTAAATGCCAACAAAAGCAGCTACACCAGGGCTGAATGATAAGATCAATCAACAAACAACCAGGACAAGAAAGACAAAACCAACAGAACAGAAACAGATGAAAAATAGCAGAGAAATAAAGAAAAAATGAATTTCAAGAAACTTCTTCCTGTCACTGCAATGTAAGACGTGGGTGAGATAACAAGAACTCAGCCACCTGTGTACCATACATACGGTGACAGACCTACATCAAAATGTCCAGCCGCAAGCATTGGAGAAAAAGTCAAATCAGCTAGGTACATCTTTGGACTGATCTGCTGAAAGAGGCAGAGCCTTAAAAATGCCCAGGTTTGGACGGTGGGCAAAAAGAGCCAGATATCAAGGCCAAGACAGCCACAAAGGAACCAGAGAGATCACCCTGCCTGTGTAAGTCTCCAATCTGGAAAACATCTGGAGGAAGAGCTGGACTGGACAGAAGAGATGAAGGAAATCCCACCTCAACCAGTCCAGCCAAAAGGCAAACACTACAAAACCCTCAAGGTTGGCAATGGAGCCATATAAGAGGGAAGTCCCCCGTTTCACACTAACAAAATGGTCCACCTAAGGCCAACTGAATGTCTGCAGAGCCACCACAAGGATGTGTTGCCAATGGTTCATGTTATGGAAATGGAATGAAAAATGAGAGAGACTATCCATCAGAATATTTCACACACCCTGTATGTGATATGCATGGGAAAATCAAACCTTAAGAATCCAGAAGCTAAGCTACTAGAAGAGTACAGATCCAAATTGAGAATGACCAAAGTGACCCACTCCATGATTCAGAAAATAAATCACCGAAGAGTGGTCAGAATGGAGCCAGAGAACAGAGCCAGGACAAAGACTGACCCTCCAAAGGGCTTGCCTCACTGCAGCAAGCTCGCACACCATACTGTGTACCTGACAGAGAGAATCCACTCAATGACCCCTGAGTGGTCTGGGTAGCACTAGTCACAAAACCCCAACCTAGGACCAAGGCATCCATAAACAAACATTGAAAGTTTGGGGGAGGGGGGGGGGATGGTGCCATAGAACTGAATCCCAAAAAGCTTGAAAAAGAAACCAGCTTTGTTACAATTCAACCACTTCAGAGTTCAACTAAGTGGTAATGATCGCATGGAACTGAGGGAAGGACTCCTGACCCAAGACCCCAGAAGCTAAAACGTAGGAGCAGGCAAACTCCACCATAGAACCTTGGAAACTACCTGGAAGGTCCACGAATTGTGGGACCAGGAACTGACAAACCTGGTCAGACTCCCACCCACATTAGTACCATCAATGGGGTTGTGAGAGTATGGTCTCTCAAGATTCTCCCACTGCTGACTTGAATGGCTCACTACAGTGCACAGTGCACCTAGCCATGCACAAGGCCCTATCTCTTAACCCTGGATGGAAACTGTCATGGCGGGTGTCCCCAGGATGCCCACATATTCAGGAATACTTGTATCATGCAGAGGCCGTCGTATGCCCAAGGGGAAATTAAATAAAGAGGAATTAAGCATTCATGCCATAGAATCAGGGAGTACACAACTTGAAGATACCAAGGTGTGAGAGACGGGATGCAAGCAAGGTGAGAGATAAGCTCTGACCTCTGGAGTCACTCTCAACTGGCACAATGAAGAATAATAACAGTGACATGGTCATGACGTTACTCTTGTACTCATCATGTAACGATCAATATCATTGGTTCTGGCATCCTCACTGCAACGCCACTGGTCACTTGGTAGACCCGGTGTTTGTGCCCCAAGGAATCGTGCAACCCTTTGCAAGATTATTCTTGTGAGGAACTTCGTACGTGGTTGATGTGTCCTGTCTATCGGCCAATGGACAGAACACCGTCCGTTCCTCACCGTTAAGTTAAACTCTGCTTTCTGCTCGATATACCAGCTCTCGCCCAGAATCGTGACCGTGAATATATTGTTTAGAAATCTTCTAAAGTGACAAAAGTCTGTGAATCACCAGAGCAAAACAGACTGGTATCAGGTAACATTTGTGAGATCGAGATCGTCTGTGATTAACTCGGTGGTCTAGAGTGAACTAAGTGTCGCTGCCTAAGTAATCTGTGTGTGACTTTATCATAGTGTACCTACATGGTACAATATAACCATAGCGGCTGGTGCTACTCAGTCCCGAGAGTGTAGCCAGCCACCGCCAGCTGTCACTCACCCTGCCTCACTGTACTACGTGACATCACAGCTGTCATACCTTTACTCACGCGCCAGTGCCATCAGGGGTGTGTGTGTCTGTTAGATATACAGCATGCCCTCCTGCGAGTACCCCGCCGTGTAAAGTACGGTTGTGTTGGGAAAGCCTGTCATCAGTGTTCTCACGTCATAACGAGCAGGACCAGCTGTCAGGTAACCTACGAGGTCTTGCATGAATGAGCATGAGAGTGAACGGGAGAGGTAGACATACCTGTAAGTACAAGATCTTGTTTTTATATTAAGTGTCTGTGTTGATCTGAGTGGTCAACCACAGTTTTCACCTTCTCATAGTTGACACAGGTATAGGTGGAGAACAAGACACCAGACGGTGAATGCGTGTTTATCTGTGTGGTATCATGACATTACACTCGTCTGTGAATGTAAGCTTCACCTACACCAAACATTTAGTTATTGTGTGACATAATTATGGTGCATGATTATTGCCTGTCCCATTGACAGTGCCATTGTTGATTTACTGTGCATCATCATGTTATTGTCAGAGTCTTGAGAATAACAGAACTTAAAAAATTTTCAATTTAGCAACTTAAATATTCTTAAACAGAAGCATCTACTTAAAATCAAAGCAGATTATGCCTGTCAAAAACCAATTGGGGTCTGAATACTGTAGTTTGTTATTAACATAAATAAAACAAAATTCACTAGCTTCATCAAAGAATTGTTAATAAGAAAATAAAGTGCAAGTGCTTGAGGAAAAAAAAGAAAAGAAAATGCACTGACACTAGGTTGAGTTTGATGATTTTTTTTCAAATACAACTACACAGTAGGGTTTTTATTTTTCTTTGATGGCATGACAATATAATGGCAAGGCAAGTTATCAGTTAAATGATAACTTGCTATCTTCTATTGTTTACACACAATTGTTTACCCTTCTTTTGAAAACTATAAAAATGGCTACTGTGTGTTGATTTTGGGGATCAATGTTCCGGTCTCTTACCAGTCTACAGGGTATTATCCTTGCCTAAAATTCATCTTCAATCTATTCCAAATGGGTTTTCAACTATTCTCCAATACCCTTCAACTCAACAAGTAGTAGACATCCATCAGTCTCAGGAGACTATGGAGTTGCACTCTGGTTGTCGGTCTGGAATGGCCTCTCCAGGGTGCAAATCCAAGGTAGGGTGATACAGGGGAGAAGCTGTCACCCATGCAGCAGGTCCTCCCCTTTCCATGGTGCTGAAAGTCTCCAATGGCAAGGCAAACACCAATATGATCGCTTCCAGCGCCATCGCAAGAACTCTCAAAACAAGGTTGAAAGCAACAACGAACTACCCTAGGGGCTCCAGCTCCGGAGTTTACCTCGAAGTTGGCAAAAGAAGGCACAAGGTTTCCAAACCCGGAGACCGCCGTGGCCGGGGCTGGAGAAGAACCACCCCCAGCAAGGGCAAGAACAACCCCAGTCTCCTGAAGCAGAACTTGGGCTGCTCGAGCCCTAGGAGGTGGCTGTCTGACTCCCACACCTACGGGTTCCAAACAGAGATCGTCACAGCCCCCTTTCACCCGAGACAGGCTTCCTTTGTGACCCAGCAGAAGGATGAATAATAATTAATAATTATAGAGGAACCTCGGGTGACAAGCTGCCTCATCTACAAGCATTTCAGGTAACGAGTGAGCCACTCGCAGAAAATTTGTCTCGATTGACGAGCTGCTGCTCGGTTAACAAGAAAACCACCTGGTGCTTCGTAGCGTTCCCGCGGGTTCTCGCAAAATCTCGGACGCCTCTGATGACAGTGGTGTTGTTTTACTGGGCAGGATAAGCATCCCTATACATTTATTTATGCTTTTGATTGGTTTCTTTGTGGTTGTGTGACTACAATTTGTAACCCACAACGTTGCCAAAGAAGCTGCTTGCTAAAGATAGTGTTGTCAAGAGGAACACACACAATTACTGTAGATTTGAAGGAAATCATAAAGCACGAGCGTGGTGTTCGTTTGACTGTTCTCGCCAGGGAGTATAGCAGGTCCTCATCAACAATCTGCACCACCTTGAAGAGGAAGGAAGAATTTAAGAATCTTGATGTGGCTAAAGGCATTACTAAAGTTACCAAGCAATGTCTCCCTCAAGCCAGCAATGACTTCATAAGGTAAAGTACAATTGAAAACAGTAAAATATAAACATTTATAATAATTAATGTATTATAATTACATTATAAAATTTCATATTGATGTTTTTCGGGGTGGAAAGGATTATTTGTATTTATTATTTTAAATGGGGAAATTCGTTTCACAAGACGAACACTTCACATGACAAGCCCGGTGCCGAAACGGATTAAATTCGTTAACCGAGGTTCCTCTGTACAACAATTATTATTATTATTATATAATTAATTAATAATTACTATTCTTCCTTCTGCTGGGTCATGAAAGAAGCTGTGATGATCTCTGGAACTGTAGGTGAGTGATTCAGACGTCCACCTCCTGGGGCTCCAGCGGCCCAAGCTCTGCTTTGGGAGGCTGGGGTCATTCTTGCCCATGCTGGGGTGGTTCTTCTCTGGCCCCGACCATGGCGGTCTCTAGGTAATGCTAGAGCCCCGACCCACGGTAATGCTGAGGGAGGGAGGGAGGGAGGTGGCATCGTCTTCTGACTGTGTGGGGCCACCTTTTATTGACTGGACTTACCATACCAGCTCAGTGGTTCGCTATGGTGAACACAAATGTAAATACTTATATATAACATGTGTATAAAGTGTAATAACAGCAATAGGAGTATGTTGGGAGCCACTATTTTGGCAAGGGAGGTGCGTTGTCTGCATGACATGTCATGAAGTTTACTGGTGGCCACAATGGTCTTTGGACACCATACCAGCTTATTTGTACAGGTATGGTGAATAAAACATGTAGATACTTATATATAGTGTGTGTGTATATAGTGTAATAACACCACAAACAGTATTGTTGGAGGAGAAATATTAGTGCGTCTGGCCTTGAACCAGTGACGGCAGCAGCTACCAGGTGACCGTGTGTAGCTACATCTTTTATTGCCTGAACTCACCATACAAGCTTAGATGTACAGTTATGGTGAACAAAACATGTAGATACTTATATATAACATCTGTGTTTAGTGAGTAAAAGCAAAAACAATATGGTGGGAGGAGTATGTTGGCGAGTGAAGAGGTGAGTGAGGGAGTGGTGGCGAGTGGCTGGCTGGTGTTTGGTGGCCACTCTTTGTTACTTTTTGACTCACAATATCAACTTAGTGGTTCGTTATGTTGAACAAAACATAGAGATACTTATATATAACATTTGTATTTAGTGTAATAACAGGAAAAATATTTGTTTATTGTTTTATGAACATAATAATTGGATCACTAATATGCACACCATAATTTTGAGTACAGCGATGATTCACACATTTTATTATATAAATATATCACAATACACACTATTGAATATTATTACTGCAAAAAACAAAGAAAAAATCAGATATTGAAATAATTAGGTAATATAATCTTTGTGGCAACCCCCACCTGACAACTGGGGCAGAGCAGACCTCATCTGGTGCCTGCTCTGTCAACACCACTTCTGTTGCCAGACTTCCCCGCCCTATTGCGGCCAAAATATGCCACCTACGATTTTTTTGTTATTTTTCACGTGATCAGGGAACATAAATTAACACTTTTATAAGACAAAAGAATTTTTTGGATTTTTTTTTTTTGTTGCACCTGTGGGTGTTGAAGGCAAAAGGGCCCTTAACGGTCTAAGGGTTAATTATGTTATTGATCAATCATTTTCTCAAGTTTAAAAATAATCAATTCTTAAATATATACTGTAACCACTTGATTATCCGGGATTCGAACATCTGGAAAACGCCCTTATATGGCCAAAATCATGACCGGATAAAGTTCTCAATATCCGCCCAAAATGGCCATGGGAGCTGGATAAAAGCTGGTTTAGCCGGATAAAATATCGGAGCCGGTTAACTTGCTGCCGATGTTACACTATCTGGACAGTCAGCTGGATAATCATTGAATTGTCCGGATATGAAAGCCATGGGGCAGGCCGTATTGTATTAATCCCGTCTGCCTGTGGCTCGAGGTGCATGGTGTAGGAAGGGGTGGGGTGGGTGGGTGGTGTCGGAAGAGAGGGGAGCGTTGGGAGGGACCACCTGGGGGAATAAGGGGGGATGTGGAGCAGTCTATACACTACAGTACAAGATTACAATTAATTTTAGAACAATTCATCATAGCCAAAATCAAAAGAAATACTAGTACAGTGGTACCTCGGAATGCGAGTGTCCCTGTATGCGAGTTTTTCGGAAGACGAGCAGGATTTCCTCGAAAATTATGTCTCGGAACGCGAGGGTTACCTCGGGACGCGAGTTTGTTGATACGCGTACAGGCCGACCTAGCGCGTGGTCGATTGGCGATCGTCGCCCCTCCGCCCCTCAGTTTACCATTGTCTCGCGCCCAGTGACTATCCCACATCAATTCTTCACCTGGATTTTCAGTGTTTTGTTGGATTTTTGGTCATTTGACTATACAGTTTGTTATTATATATCTCACCATGGGTCTCAAGAAAGCCATTGATAAGGTTCAACCTAAGAAAATAGCTGTGAGTAGAGGCAGTAGAGGATGTCCCTCCTTGATTAAGAAAATGTGTGAAGTATGGGAAGAACTGCAAAATTTTGTTGAAAAAACTCACCCAGATAAAGCTGTAGCAGGCCGTTGCATTGACCTTTTAAATGATAATGTGATGTCTTACTACAGACAAGTGTTAAAATGTAGGGAAAAACAAGTGTCTTTAGAGAAATTCTTAGTAAGACAAGCAAGTCCTAGTGGTATGCAGGCAAAATGTGCCAGTGTGTGCATACCAGTGAAGTCCTCACTGCCTGATGTGATAATGGAAAGGGACTCCCCTTCCAAACAGTAACTCCTCTCCTCCTCACCAGGTTCCATACGCCTACAGCATTCAAGAGCAAGGTAAGTAATAACTTGAACATAGCTTTGTAAGTTTATTTAGATGAATTAGGTATAAAAATTTAGTTTGATATGGGGTTTTTGGGGTAGTCAGGAACGGATTAATTCATTTCCCATTATTTCTTATGGGGAAATTAGCTTCAGAATACGAGTTTTTTGGAATAAGAGCTGTCTCCAGGAACGAATTAAACTCTTAAACTGAGGTACCACTGGACTATAATTATGTAATAAAAAATACCATACAAGTTTCCTAAAAACAATTTGCACAGGCTGAAGTTTCCTTCAAAAAAATATTTTTTTTCCTGCTGGCGGCCTACGTAACATGCCTCCGTGCCCCGACTGGACCCGTCCATGCCTGGTCAAGCCATGTGCTCTCGACCCCTCATGTTATACCACAGTGCCGTGCCATTAGCAAAATATTTTTTTAAATAACTTTGTTATTTTCATAGTAACTTTGAACATTTTTGGCCAAGACTATGTCTGGTAGCAGCATCAATCGTTCTGGAGGAGTTGAGAGGAAGAAGGTTGACCTAACAATTAAGGACAAGCTACGTGTTATACAACTTTGTGAAAGAGGCCGGTCGACTTCACCACCAGTTTCCGCAGTGTAGTGGTAAGACACTCGCCTGGTGTTCCACGAGCGCTTTGTCATGGGTTCGTATCCTGGCCGGGCAGGATTTACTGGGCGCAAATCCTTAACTATAGCCTCTGTTTAACTCGACAGTAAAATGAGTACTTGGTTGTAAAAGCGATTCTTCGCGGTGGGGATCGTATTCCTGGAACCTGCCCGAAACGCTACGAGTACTAGTGGCTGTACAAGAATGTAACAACTCTTGTACATATCTTTAAAAAAAAAAATAACAATAATAATAATAATAATAATGTTGCCAAGGAATTTAATATAGGCACTAGTACTGTTTCTGATATAAGGAAACAAAAAGAGAAAATTCTGAAATACACTTCAACCTGTGAAAGTGAAGGTGCAAGCACTAGCAGAGTGTGTGGAAGAAAGACTATGAAAACTTCGACGCACGTACAGTTGAATGAGGCTGTGTACAAGTGGTTTGCTCAGTACCGCACAGCTGGCGTGACAATTCGCGGCCCAGAAATACAAAATGCTGCAAGCAGGTTTGCAGCAAGCCTTGGAATAAAGGATTTTGAGGCCAGTGAAGGGTGGGTTGCAAGGTTCAAAGGTAGGCACAATATTGTAAAGAGGAAAATTGTCGGTGAAAAATTGAGTGCAGATGAAAGCAGTGTAGAACCATTTAAACAGAAATTAAGAGCATACATTTTGTCAAATAATTTATATTCTTATCAAATTTATAATGCTAATGAAACTGGGCTGTATTGGAGGAGTTTACCAAAAAAAACTCTAGCAATGAGGAGTGAGGGTTGTGCCAGGCCGTAAGGTCA
This sequence comes from Procambarus virginalis, assembly GCA_020271785.1. NCBI lineage: Eukaryota > Metazoa > Arthropoda > Malacostraca > Decapoda > Cambaridae > Procambarus > Procambarus virginalis. The sequence continues at coordinate 15,503,537 of WNGS01004511.1, read as the reverse complement.
ACAAGGACAAGCAGTCAGCCATGATGTGTGCGAATGCCGACAGCACAGACAGAATCACGTGTGCAATTGTTGGCAAATCAAAGAAACCAAGAGCCTTGCAACATTGCATGGACAGACTGCCAATCAAATATTATAACTCACAAAATGCATGGTTTACACAGATCTTTCTTTCCTGGTTTCATGACGTGTTCTGCAGGGAAGTTCATGTCTATCAAGTTAAGAAACTCAAAGAAAGGCCAAGCGAAGTTCGGGCTTTGCTGCTGCTTGATAATGCGCCTGCCCACTCCAAAATTGACACGTTAACCTCACATGATGGCAAGATAACGTGTATGGCACTTCCTCCTAACACAACCTCTCATCCAGCCTATGGATCAGGGACCTGTGGACCTGTGCCACAAAGAGGTTGTACACCAAAAAGATGCTGAACGAAGTTTTGGTGGTTTTGCCTCTTCCGGAAGATATTGAACTTGGTGTGGATAACAGGGCTAAAAAAAAAAAAAACTCCAAGAATTTGAAGAACTATACAATCAAGGAAGCCATCTATAACTGGACCAAGGTGTGGAGTGAAGTAAAGGAATCGACTGAAAAATTCCTGGAAAAAACTCCTCACATCTACGGTCAGAAAGGAGGAGGAGGAGGATGAAGAATGCATTTGAAGGATTTACAGATGAAACCATGGAATGTTCAGAAATGCCGGCAAAAACTTAGAAAGACAGGATGTGGTTGATTGAATTGAAAAAGATGCCAATGACCCAGGATATGGTGTGATGAGTGAAGACGAGATTCTCCAGTCTATTACTGGTGAGGTTGACGTAGAGATGGAGGATGAAGAAGGCAGTGAAGAACCAACACCAATGACCACAACATACAGTGTACTCATGACCTATGTTGACGGATTAATAAATTTTTCATCCAATTGTGCTCATCCAGAAGTTGGAAACATGTATCAGTACCTGAGGCGAACAAAAGAGCTGATCATACAACTAGCCAGTGAACACAGAAGGCAAGCTACACTTTATTCTTATACGGTACAAAAATCAACCCAAGCGCCTTCAACAAGTGAGGCGTCACAGGCAAGCCAAATGCCTTTAACCAGTGAGGCTTCCACAGCTGGCAGTCAAAACTAACTTTGCCTAATGAACTGTACACTAATTTTAAGTTTTAATTTTAGTGTTGTGTTAGTATAGGTTACGTAAATTGTTAAAAATTTTTAACTTCAAGATGTGTGGCATCAATCAAGAAGACGAACACCAACAAGGTAAGTTGAGGTTTCTAGTTGAATATTAATAATATATGTGGCAAGGCAATTCAAATTATTTTTGTAGTATAAAAAAAAAAAAAAAAAAAAAAAAAGAGTTGGAAATGGTTAGTTTTGGACTCGTAGGTGAAAAAGTGCCATTATCAGAACACGTGATTATCTGGCTGGGGGTCCTTTCCATATAGTTCGGATAATCGCGTGGCGACAGTATGTATATGAAATATTTAATATTACAGAACAGAATACTGTATTCTTACAAAAGGCTTCTACCAAAAGCTCTTTTAAAAATGACAGATGTTGTCCTGTCTCAATTTAATCAGTTTCTTATTATTGAGAACTTTTTAAATTAAACACAAGAGGTCATAGATTTAAACTAACTAAACAAAGTTGCCAAAGAAATATAAGAAAATCACTTTCGCAAACAGAGTGGTAGACGGTTGGAACAAGTTCGGTGAGAAGGTGGTGGAGCCAAAACAGTCAGTAATTTCAGTTATATGACAAGAGTGCTGGGAAGAACGGGACCCACGAGCGTAGCTCTCATCCTGTAACTACACTTAGGTGCTGTATTATAAAATTCATTATTATTACCGGTATAACTGATTAAAAAAACTGAAAAAAAAGCCGATATACTATATATATATAAAACCAAAAAGTATAACGAAGACAGAAAACTAACTAAAAATTACTAAAGCTCACTAGCGTATACAGATGAAGACGATAAGTCACAACAACATGCTGAATAGGTACATTAATAATATATCCTTCAAAAAGAAATCTAGTACACACAAAAAAAAAAAACACCAGCAATTTTTTGTCATTTTCCCATTATTATTACATTATGTACTTCATTACATGTGCACACATTTTGTCCAGCACACACGCGCACACACACATACGAATAGAAACCTTCATTTTCTATTATGAAATGAATATATATTTATTCAGTTCCAATTATTATATTGACTGGTAAACTTTTTATTTTCAATGCAATTCTTTTACCATTTTCTAGCGTCACCCACATTTTTGTTTCTTCAGATGTTTAAACATTTCTGGCTCCCTAGATGCTACTTCTGAAAAGCTTACAGTTTACCTTAAAGGAGGACCAAATACAGTATACATAAACACACGTTCCAAGGTTCATAATCCACCAGCTAAATTATTTGTTAAGATTGATAGCCATTATAAGATGCATATATTGTACTAGCTGTCATATATAGTATCTGAGGAATTCAGGTTTTTATTAACCAAAGTATCACAGTATATATATACAATATTAACTAATGTACATGATTTTAGTGTTGGATAAAGGGAAATATTTTGGTGTAATTTAGAAATAAGACCACATTCTTTAACTATTTTATGCTCCTTAAACCATGCAATAATATTTTGACTAATTAGGAAAAGGAACCTAACCAACAATGTTGGACACAAAGCACCAATTACATTATTTACATTAAAAATTAACACACTGAGGCACAAACTATTGGTCAGAAATAGTCACCTAAAAAGTCAACATTAGTGTTCATATGGTTCATCAATGATAAGAGCAATCTGTGGAATAAACAGCAAATAAGCCATTTGCAGCGAAGTCACTTCCGATATATTTCTAAACTAGTGCTAACTTTTTACCAAAACATTGCTGCAAGATACTATATTTTAAGTTGGCTACATGACA
>WNGS01004511.1:15440604-15498104 GCA_020271785.1 Procambarus virginalis | reverse complement strand
TACTAGAAACCGGTTCAAGTGAAGTGAATTTTTCAGAGGACGTATTTTTACAAGACTGACAATAAATGCAGGTAGACTGTACCTTGCCTGTTTCACCAATATATGAAGGTAGCACCTGTGTTCCAACATCCACTATATTTACCTTGAACATTGGATTAATATTCCTACTGAATTCCTCCTCTTGATGAAATACATAGTTACTTGGACTATTTCCATTGAGCTCTCTGTCTTCTGTTTGAAGAACATCATTCTCAGTGTCGGTTCTTGGCGAGCCACAGGAACATGTAGAACAATGACGCTTGGCTCTTTCACGCTGCCTTTCCTCTAAAACAGCAGCCATAATGGCTGCAGATACAGCATCAACTGGCTCTTCCTTCTCATTTTCCTCTGAAAAAGAAAAAAAAAGCAATAAGGTCAATTGTAGCTACTACATACAGTCCATCTATAATTACAGTACTACCACCAGTCTATGGATACAAATTTCCTCACTAACACTATAGCTTTAATATTTTCCTATACATAACATAAAACTGATTTAGAACAATATATATGCAATTACAGTACTGTACTTTAACTATTTCCTGTTGTTGTTGTTAAAGATTCGCTACCTGGAACAAAAAGTTCCAAGTAGCACGGGCTATGGTGAGCCCGTAAGGCACTTTTGAAAACTATTTCCTACTTTCAAATGCAACATTGATACTAAAGTATAAATCGAACACTAGAGAAGTGATACAGTCTATAATCCAATTACAGTACCTCACAGCATTATTCTGTAAAACTTGATTTTATAGTTCTGCACAATCTGATTTTGCATAGTAAAAGCATTGATAGCACATAGCATTGTATTCAATTTTACAGTTACTGTATTTGATTCTACACAGTTGTGAAAATCAGAAATTACAAAAAAACAGTGTTGTCGAGTGTACTGTAATAAAATGTCTGTCTCTAGTGGGTCTCCTTAAACCAAGCTGAACTACTCATTCATACCACTCGCTCACAAACAGACGGCAGCCCGAGGTACTCAGGGACTCGAGACACAAATCACACACCATCCCCATGCATGACCCCAGGCACAGATAATGATGGACAGCAGGAAATGGACACAACAAAGATGCACTCCCAGCCGAACAAACCGAGAACCAATAACCAATAGATCCCACAAGAAGCCTTTACCTTTTACTATTAAATAATACAGTACCTTTAATATGACTATTTGCATAACTAAATATGTAATAACCTAAAATATGGAAATACTGTAAATGCTTGTACCTGGATGGGGTTCTGGGATTTCTTCTATTTCCCAAGCCTGGCTCAGGGCCAGGCTTGACTTGTGAGAGCTTTTTCCAACAGGTTGTTGCTTGGAGCAGCCCTCAGGCCCACATATCCACCACAGTCCGGTTGGTCCAGTACTTTTGGAAGAAAACTATCCAGTTTTCAATTGAAGACTCCACGTTTGTTCCGGCAATATTTCTTATGCTCGCTGGGAGTGTGTTGAACAACTGTGGACCTCTGGTGTTTACAGTGTTCTCCGATTATGCCTATGGCACCTCTGCTCTTCACTGGTTCTATTCTACATTTCCTTGCATGTGTATGAACCTTCACTTGTAAGAATAGGTCCAATACTGACAGTGGCTTTTGCATTTAATTTTGCAAATGTGAAGAAATATTTTGGGATTACACAAGAAATAAAACAAGAAATATTCTTGTAATAAGTTGAATATTACTATGTCAAACATATCATAGGTTTGTTAATGTTGGTCATGTATTGTGCAAAAAATTAAATTGAGCTCGGCTCAGAAAACAAAAATTCCGAGCTGCTTGGATACTCTGCAAAAAGGGTTCCTGATCCAATCATACTCTTCTGATGACAAAGAAGGGAAGTACTTAGCAAGCTTTTCACCCAGATTCCATATGGATGGAAATTACAAAGAAAAGGCAGGAAGTTGTACTTTTTTCCATATGCTTTTACAAATTCTTGCAGAATCCCAGACATGGGCTCATAGAACCCCAGTGCTCCACAACCCTTAGAGAGAATCATTGCTCTTAATAGTGAACCAGGTCATCTTCCCGTCCCCTGGTAGGACATAATGACTTATAAAAAGCCTGATGGGGCATGATAAGTTCTAAAGCTATTAAACTCCAGGGAGCCACTGAGGGGTCAGACCAGAAGTATTTGTGAAACCATGTTCTAATGGTTTAGCAGAAACAAAATAATGCACGATATAAAATAGTGCCCTCCCTCCAGGTCATCATGGAATTTGCATCATTGTTGAACTGAGGGTGGAGCAGCTGGCTGACCCTTGCCTGTCTTCCTCCTCCCACAAACAAGGAAAAAAGGCATGGCAGTGCTAGTTTCATGAAATTTTGATCGTTTGTCTACATTGTTGGGGGGGGTTCTATAATTGTTTCTGGAGGATGAAGTCTTGTTTAAAGCCAGCAGTGGGTCATTTTGTTTTGTTGACTTCCTGGGTACCTTCCTCGGTGATGGCATAAATGAATAACTTATTGTATAAATGCCACTGCTCCCTTTACCTCTAAGGGGGGTCATTCAGATTCTAGCTCTTAGTTCCTAGTAGGCCACAGAACTTCGTGACTGATGAGACCTAGTAGTATGACACACTATCAAGAGATAGTAGCTTCAGGGAGCCACAAGGGGTTCCACACAGAAAATTGCATATTTAAGATGTAGCAGGAGGGAGTTTGCTACAAATCTATTCGTTCATGTGAGAATACACTACCATATACAGTACGTACACTTTCACATCTAAAAAATTACAAAATATACTTAAAATATCTCATATTACTCTTATCAACATACCTGAATATTTATTAACTGAATAAACCATTGCAGTTGGTGGGAAAGTTGGGATTGGAACTTTGATCACTTTAATTTCTGGCTTAGGGTTGTCCCGAGGTTCTCTTGCAAGACGAAATTTGGCCTTCTTTTGGACATCTGATGGAAGCTAAAATGAAAGAAAGGCAATGTTTATTCCTAAGATTACATTCATCAGCACAATAAAAACCAGCACTGAATATAATGAAACCCCTCTTGGGGGATCTTTGGTATCTCCCTGTTAGCAACCTGCAAGGGCTGCATACTGCACCCAATTCAAACCACAGATCGTTCTTGCAAGTCACTGTAAGCCTACAAAGAACCAGAGATCAAAACCTGGACCCCCCTCTATAGAGGTGCAGAAAGCCGAGGATAAGAAATCCCTTGGACCAACAAAAGGCCACCAGAAAGGTAGAGCAAAACAAAACGCACAACAGCAAAGTAAACACAACACGAAATGAGGCCCTGAAGTGATCCACGCAGTCATGAGGCAGTTCACCTCTATTACTGACTGTGCACCATCAGGTGGCCACAAATGCAGATACTAGATCCACCCAAGCATCTTGTCAGTCATTGAACCAGGAAGACTAAAAATGAAGCCCCCCCTGAAAAGGGAACTGAAGGTCCAGGGAGCTTCAAACAACCCACCAGAAAGAGGCATTTCATTACATTCAATGCTGGTTTTCTAGGACGACTCCATTATGGCACCCTGTTGCTATCTCACCATGGAGAACAAAACACAAGAAGGAACTCACCAGGGGTGGAGGAGCAACACAAGCTCGGCACGGACCAAGACATCCAAAAGGTGCTAGTACTTCATTGGACCACCAAAACCCATGAACACAAACATCAGCCTAAAACATATTAAACAACACTGCAGACAGAGCTGCAAACTTGCGAACATCACAGGCCTGAGGGTACACCACAGGCTGGTGGGTAAACTTGATGACACTGCAAATGACCTGAAACAATCGAGTGCTGGAACAAGGAACTGGGCAGTCTACAAACAAAGCATCCCCCCCTACACACCACTAGCGGTGCTACCAGATACCACAAATGATGCACTTCCAGCCAAACCAACATCAAAGGATTCCTCAAAAAAATAGTGAAATCATTCTTAGTAGGAAAGGGGGGGGGGGGGCCTTCAAACAAAGAAAATGACGAAGAGGACCAAAAAAGCAAATTATTATTATTAGCATCTTTATTGACAAAATTAATTACCATTTTGCATAATCTGAGGACTTCAATTAAGCCTTACTAAAGTGAGGATAATGCTAGTATTCACTGTCATGCAGGACAGAGGGTCATACACAAGACAATAGGTCTAAACTGTAGGCTGAAGCACATGTATATCATGGTTACAATCAATGTTTTAATGTATGAATATGTGAAAACAACTTTCTATTGTGCACTGCCACACAAGGGCAGGGATGGGTTCATAAGTGATGCAGCTTAGAAGTAATATAAATAAAATTGAAAGAAGCAAAACCCAACTTTCAGCGAACATGAAGCTCCTGAACCTTACAACTGGAAGCGAGTGCCAACAAAATCAATCCCAGACCAAAGGAGCGACAGAGGACTGAGAAAGGAAAAGGCCAGCGTTGAATGTAATGAAATGCCTCTTTCTGGAAGAGCCTGGTGGCTCCCTGAAGTTATCTGGCTGAGATTTCTCCATACTAAGGAGTCCCATCAGTCATGGAAATTTTGCTTTGCCTACCAAGGACCAGAGCCAGAATCTGTCAGAGGCACAGGGAGCGAGTTACAATCTGGCACCCCACAAAAATATAAAAAATAAAATGCTGGAGGGTTTACAGTTTCAGGTTTCACCCTCTTTCTTTGATCTTCTAGTTTTGGCATGTTTAACGTCTCCAGTCTCTCCTCATAACTACAGTATTTGTTTTTCAGTTCCGGAAGCCATTTGTAGCATGCCATTGCACCTCTTCCAGTTTATTTATATGCTTCTTGAGATTTGGGCACCATACAACTGCTGCATATTCCAGTTTTGGTCTCGCAAAAGTCACGAACAGTTTCTTTAGTATTTCACCATCCATATAAAGTAATTAAAAGCAAGTCTGAAGTGGGAAAGCAACGCATACTCTCACAATGTTCTTTGTGTGTTCCTCTGGCGACAGCTTACTATCAAAACCACCACTAGGTCTCGTTATTTATTAGATTTCTGTAATTCCTTTCCACATCATTTGTAAATTGTGTGTGGTCTATTTTCATTGATTCCACCATTCCATGACATTACATTTATTCACAATGAATTTTGCCACATGTTGCTCCAAGCACTTATTTTATCTAGATCAATTTGAAGGGCACTACAATCATTCGTGTCTCCTATCTTCTCCAGTATCTTAGCATCATCTGCAAACATGTTCACATAATTCTCAATTCTCTCTGGTAGATCGTTTATGTAGACAATGAACAATACTGGTGCAAGAACTGAACCCTGTGGTACTCTGCTAGTAACACTTCTCCTGTCAGATACATTGTCTCGTCACCCCTTCAGCATGTTCCAATTTCCAGAACAGCCTCTTGTGTGGGACTGTTAAAAACCTTTTTTGGATTCAGATAGACGCAGTCAACCCAACCATCTCTTTTCTATAGTATCTCTGTGGCTCTATCATAAAAGCTAAGTACAAGTACTGTAGATTTGTTACATGGGCTCTTTCTGTTCGAAAACCATACTGTCAGTCTATTATTATGTCATTACTCTCTAGGTGTTCAAACCATTTGGCTTTAACTATTTTTCTAGTGTCTTGACTACCACACTCGCTAATGATACTGGTCTATAATTTAGAGGTTCCTCTTGACTACCATTTTCACAAATTGGTTATCTAGAGGTTATCTTGAGGTTATCTTGAGATGATTTCGGGGCTTTAGTGTCCCCGCGGCCCGGTCCTCGACCAGGCCTCCACCCCCAGGAAGCAGCCCGTGACAGCTGACTAACACCCAGGTACCTATTTTACTGCTAGGTAACAGGGGCATAGGGTGAAAGAAACTCTGCCCATTGTTTCTCGCCGGCGCCTGGGCTCGAACCCAGGACCACAGGATCACAAGTCCAGTGTGCTGTCCGCTCGGCCGACCGGCTCTGGTACTATGTTTGCCTTTTTCCATATATCTGCTAAGATTCCTGTGCACAAAGATGTCTAGAATATTAATTGGAGTGGAATGCTCTGCTCAGTTGCACATTCTAGCAGTACCCAAGGTGAAACTCCATCAGATCCAACAACTTTATTTCTTCCTAGCCCCACGAGTAATTTTTCCACTGTCTTGAGATAAAGACAATTATGTATTCTATGGTATGTTCTGGAATTGGTGTTTGGTCCAGCTCTCTGAAATTCTCATTTTCTACAAACACACTTTGGGACTGTTCATTTAGCATTTTACACATTTCTTTTTCTTTCTCGGTAGTCATGATCCCCATTCTCAATCTCAGTATTTCATCTTTTACATGCAGCCTGCTTTCAGTGAATTTAAGGAAAAGGCCTGGATCTGTTTTACATTTGTCTGCTATACCTTTCTCAAAGTGCCTTTCTGCTTCTCTTCTCACTGCTGTGTAACTTTCTTGCTTGTTTGTAATGTTAGTATGTTTGTGGGCTAGGCCCCTTCCTATATTGAACCCCTTTTCTTATCTTTTTCTCTCTGGCCCTCTCACAATTTCTGTTGAACCAATCCTGTTTTCTGGTCCTGCATCTGTTTGGTAAGAATGTTTGTGTGCCTTCAACATATATTTTGCAAAATTTGGCATACACTCTCTTTTTACTTCCTTGCCTAGCAACAAGTCTGTCCAATTAAACTCATTAAAGAATTTTCTAAGTGCCCCATAGTGTCCTCTCCCTTGAAATCGAGTTTATCAACTGTTTCAATGCCCCCATTCTCTTCTAGATTATACTGCAAAGCATATTTCATTTCCAACAGGACATGATCACTCTTTCCCAAGGGAGGAAGGTACTGGATGTCAAATATTTCTTTCTTTCCTGGTGAATATTAGATTACTCGCCTAATTGTGCTTATGGGGGTTGAGCTCTGGCTCTTTGGTCTCTCCTTTCAACTGTCAATCAACTGATGTACAGATTCCTGCACCTACTGGGCTCTTATCATATCTACATTTAAAACTGTGTATGGAGTCTGCCTCCACCACATCACTGCCTAATGCATTCCATCTGTTAACTACTCTGACACTGAAAAAGTTCTTTCTAACATCTGTGGGGCTCATTTGGAGACTCAGTTTCCACCTGTGTCCCTTTGTTCGAGTACCTCTTATCTTTCAGCGACATTAGGTGGAAGAATGTAAGGCTGCATTTCCCCGTAACTCATGCCTCTTAGTTCTGGGACTAGCCTAGTGGCATACCTTTGCACTTTTTCCAGTTTAGTCCTGTGCTTGACAAAGTACGGGCTCCATGCTGGGGTCGCATACTCCAGGATTGATCTTACATATGTGGTATACAAGGTTTTGAATGATTCCTTACACAGGTTCCTGAAGGCAGTCCTGATGTTAGCCAGCCTCGCATATGCCGCCAATGTTATACTTTTTATGTGGGCTTCACGAGTCAGGTTTGGTATGATATCAACTCCTAGATCTTTCTCTCTCTCCATTTCATGGAGGATTTCATCTCCCATTCAGTATTTTGTTTCTGGCCTCCTGTTTCCACTGCCAAGTTACATTACCTTACATTTGCTCGGATTGAACTGGAGTAGCCTCTTGGACCATTCATTCAGTTTGTCTAGATCATTTTGTAGCCTCATACTATCTTCCTCTGACTTAATCCTCCTCATAATTTTTACATCACCTGCAAACATTGAGAGGAACGAGTCTATTTATTAAATTTAAATTTATTGCTTATTTAAATTTATATAAATAGATTATGTGTGTGTGTACTCACCTAGTAGTATGTCTCTGTATGTCTGTCTGTGGACAGTGGACCAGTTACATAACACTGATTATTAGTGTCTTGGTGACCTATTGTTGTCGTATGTTATTGTGATATCTTTTCCCAGGAGTTGATATATCATTGCTGTGTACCTTGACCTGTTACAATTCTGTGTTAAGATATTATCATCACTAGTGCAAAGTGCCTGCATTTTTTATTGACAAGTGTTATCAGTGTGCCATTGTATACCAGTCGATTACCCCAGTATTTGCTAGGGCTAAAAAGTTATATCACGAGTAATGTATTCAGGTAGAATCCTTCTGTAGCCTTTACAAGTGGCAAGAGACAAGTTTTCTGTTTGTTTAGCCATGTGGCTGCGAGAGACTGGTAATATAATGAACCCATGTATATTAGTGTTAATTTCCTTTAATAAAGTGTTAAGCTACATACACTTTTAATTAAATCCTTTTCCCCATACTATACATAAGACTGCTGTATGACTCCCTTATTCACTTGGATAATTATTCTTGGCATATCTCTAGGGTAAGGCTACTTCACAGCCTTGTATCTTTTTATAAATTTTGATGTATTGAACTCCTAGCGTCTTGTGCCTTCTAGCAAACTTCGCTTGGGCAAGAGGATACCCGACCTCAAGATTATATATATATATGATATGATATAGTGGAACAGATTATATCTTCGGGTTATTATCTTGGCCAATGGCATGTCGATATCTTGTGGTTGGCTCTTTGGGTACTCAAATTGGGCTACTGCAATTGCAGCAGCAGCTGCTGCAGGTCCTCTATGAGAGCTCAGGTATTACAATGCACCTTCACCTAAATCAGTCCAGTTAAAATACATCCAACACAAAAGCCTCGCAACCGGGGGAACAGAGCCATATGGAACAGAAGGAGCCAGTTTCAGGCATATGCAAAGAGGTCCACTTCAGGGCAACCATGTCTTGCAAAACCAACTCAAGGATGGGTTGTCATCCACGTCCACTCCGTGGAAATGGGACAGAGGTGAGATAACCCGTCTGCGAGAATGTTGGGCACACCCAACATGTGAACCATGTAGAGAAGCAATCCTCAGAAACCCAGAAGATTTTTGGGGGTTCGACTTAAAAGACAAAGTGACAGAGAGAGGGGAGGGGGGGAAATTGGAAGTGAGAGGAGGAGAGTGGAACAGAGAGGGGTAAGATCTGTGCACCACCAGGTACCCCATCTAGTTCCTTACATAAAAGAAAAGACCACAGATTATTGTAAGTGGATGGGTGATCTAATATGAACCTTTAACCATCACCATCTATATGTCCATCTTTTATCTAATACCTCCCCTCCCTGTGACAGTGGGTTGCAGTAATAATGACTATAAGGGTTCGTTCTCGATTCACAATCTGGTATTTAAATCCAGTATAACAAATTTTTTTTTTTTAATATATTCAAGAGTTTCTTACATTCTTGTACAGCCACTAGCATGTGTAGCATTTTGGGCAAGTCCTTAATCCTATTTTCCCCGGAATACGACCCGCCAAATTGTTTAACAACCAGGTACCCATTTAAAATGTTGGGTAAACAGAGGCTACAGTTAAGGATTGATGCCCAGTAAATCCTCCCCGGCCAGGATATGAACCCAGGACAAAGTGCTCGCGAGATGCCAGGTGAGTGTGACCACTTCACCTGTTAAAAATGGTTGAATGCATTTCCCATCACCTAATGCACCTGTTCACCTAGCAGTAAATAGGTACCCAAGAGTTAGTCAGGTCATTGTGGGGTTGCATCCTGGGAGGGGGGGGGGAGAGGGACCTCAATATAAGCCAAACATGTATATGTACACTGGCTGCTTGCCCCCTGACACTATTATTATTTATTAAATCACCATTCACAATAAATTTCAAGGCCTCACATTGTTTAATAAAACATGAAAATTAACACTGCTCGGGTGACTTGGTCTCGAGTCCCTCATTACAATATTTGTTAAAAATTTAAATTTTATCCGATCATGTGAGTGATTTCAAAATGGGCGCCTTTAGATTGCATACAATTTGATACCAAAATGAAAGATGTAACACAAAAATTGATGTCAGAACACTGGAAAGATATATAGTAAATAATTTTGTAGTAATGAGCGTCCAAAAGTTAAAATGTTAAAATTCCATTTATTGTTCTATTATTATAGGACTTGTTTTAAAATACACGCCTTTATATTGCGAACAATTTGATACCAAAATGAAAAACATACGAAAATTGGTGTCAGAACACTAGAAATATATAAATAATTTTATGGTGATACGCGTCCAAAAGTTAAAAATATTTTAAAATTCCATTTATTGTTCTATTATTATGGGACTAGTTTTAAAATGCGCACTTTTATATTGCGAACAATTTGATACCAAAATGAAAAACGTGACGCGAAAATTGATGTCAGAACACTGGAAAGATAATAAATACTTTTGTGGTTCAAATTTTTAAATATTTGCTAAAATTTCACTTATTGTTCTATTACTATGGGACTAGTTTTAAAATATGCGCCTTTATTTTGTGAACAATTTGATGCCAAAATGAAACACCTAACACGAAAATTTATGCTATCAAACTAAATGAGTATATACATTACTCTGCAGGTGTGCCAATTGGTGCTCGTTCACGGGTAACTTGGCCGACTTTAGGCTTTGCTGTGGGGAGTCACGCCGGGTTTTTAGACCTTATATGCATATACCCCTGTAGAGAATTCTATTGCGAACACAATGATACCAAAGTGAACTACATAACATGAAAAATAATGTAAGAAAACTGAAACGAGTATACACATTTTACTGATTCTGCGCGCTCACGGGAAGCTTTACCGACTTTAGGCTTCGCTGTGGGGAGTCACGGCGAGCTTTTGGACCTTATATACATATACCCCTGTAGGGAATTCTATTGCGAACACAATGATACCAACACGAACAACGTAGCACGAGAATCAAGGTGGGAAAACTGAAACGAGTATACACATTTCGGTGTTGCCACATGCTCGCCCGCACCGTCGGGAGCATGATGGCTGAGTCTGCGGCACGCCTGCACCATGTGTGATAGTATTAAGATCAGTAGCAGGAATGAATAACATCTATGACCTGGACCGGTTAAAAAATACATGAAACAGGTGATAAGGCACAGGATTTTCTTAACTGTTAATTAAGGCAGAGGTTATTACATGGAGACTATTGATCCTTAAGAGTTGTACTTACAGAGTCCAGTTTGTGAGAAGCATACTTTGATGGATTACACTGAAGTAACTGGATAGCCAGATTAAGATCATTCTTGTACCGGTCCTGAAATTTAAAATAAAATGCAGAATTAGCAGCTTCACCCACATAACAGGCAGAGCTTACAATAATATCATACCTCTCACATCATCTCTCCAAAAATAATTTTCCAAAGAGTACTTCAATTTTACTTTGTATTGGCCACAAATTGTAGTAAAAATTTGGCCTACTTTGATTTCTAAAACAATTTACAAGGCCACAAAGGCTAGCAACAGCATCAAGCATCCTAATAGGAACATCCATTGTACTTTTATTTACAAAAAACAAACGCCGAATGTAATGAAATGCCAATTTCTCGTTGAGCCCCAGTGGCTCCCTGAAGCTATCATCCTTGATGTATCTGCCATCCAGTAGGTGTCATCAGTTGCAGAGAACCTGGTCCCCTCACAGAGGTGCAGGGAGCCGAGGTAGTAAGTTATTCATTTATGCCACCACTGAGGAAGGCACCCAGAAAGTCAGCGAGTCAAAACAGACCACAGCTGGCTGCCTCCAAGACCTGCAGACTCAAAAACAGCCATACAACTCCCCAAACAATGTAAACAAATGATTGAAAATGCTATAAATCTAGCGCCCACTCGTTCGCCCCATGGCCATGGGGCAAACAAGTGGGCGAAGGCTCAGGCCATGGCCATGGCTCACAGGCTCTTTACCAGGGAGGAGGGAGCACAGTAAGTATTATAACCAAAACAGCCGAGAAAGCCGACCCAAGGCCACACAGGGGTGTTAACCTCAGAGAGAAAGGTGTACTTTCATCTAGTCTTATACCCCCCATGGCTGCTGTGCTGAGCAATGCTGTGCAGTCCTGTGCCTGCTGTACACTCAGCATTGGTATTCACCTATATCCAAGAGCACAAGTTCCTTGTGTCAAGTGTCCATGGATCGGAAACTGTATCAGCAGTTCAGAAATCATGTGTATGATGACATATGATGCCTGGTTACACTAGTGGAGGGCAGTTTTTATAATGAGCCTGTAATCATAGAGATGGGGGTCTTACCCCAAAGATAGCTGTAGTGTGGCAGGTATCCCTGACCTGACCTGACCCAGCCATCAGTTCTAATAACCCCATTCCTACTGCTCCCATCCTCATCAGCAAAGCCAAGAGTTCAGCCAGTCAGATACATGTATGGTTGAAATGGCATTCTGACGGGTGCTCTGTCAGAAGCCTTTAATGTAGGTGATGTGAGGAGCTCGGTTGGTCTGCCTTTGCCTCCCTCCTCATTCTCGTGGAAGCTGTCAAATAGAAAAGACGAGTGCTCCCGTAAGCTGCAGAGCACTGTCACCCTAGACAGCTACCTGTACTCATTCCAGTCACACTCTGGTTGAGACATCTCCCCATTCAACACAGGCTACAGAACAAGAGTGCTCTTATGTGGAGTGAGTGTAGAGTGAGAAAAATGTACATCTTGTGTACACAATTGACTTACATTTCATGTGCTTAAATGAGATCCAGTGAGTTTAGTGGATGAGTTTGACCCGGTTTGGTGTACCCATTCACAGCGAAACATCCCATGGATTGCTGGTCTTGACAGTGTACGTGTTGATGATTGTATTCTAAACACATGTTAGTCTTTTATTGTGCATGCAATTTAATTTCCCGAGTATCATTTTGAGCTCCAATTTGTCTTTTGGCGTATGGCAGTGGTGTTAGGTAGCCGTTATTGTTGAGGTGGTCAGTATTACCAGTGTTAAGGTTAGGTTGCATTATGTCACCCGAGTATCATCACCAGGAATATGAACTGTGCGTACAGTTTGCCTATGACACCTTATAAAGACAATTATGCCATTTTCATGTGTAAATACATCTTTGTTTCGTATTCTAATTTTAGTGAATAAATTCGTATGTTAAGCCCATGGTATTTCAGAAAATCCTCTCTCTCATATTGCAGACTTTTGCTGATTTGGTCCCATAAACAGATCCTCCACCTATACTAGCGCAATAAAAAACAAATACTTTTTGATATATGAATTACTGTACTCTGATTTCTCCGCACCAGCAGGTAGAGATTAGACATGATCTACATCTGGCAGGATCTCCTCAGGATCTTGTGATATTGATAATTACATTGAGTGGCTTGCACACCTGTCCTAGCTTAGCTGAACACAGTTGTGGTCCAACATTAATCTGGGACAACCTCACATATGTAAGCAAAAATATACAAATCTGTAAACAGTACAGTATACAAACATTAAAAGGGTTAAGTGGTACTCAAAGAATTTTATGACAAAACAAAAAATAGAACAATGTCTTTGTGAGAAAATGTCTGTCTGAACTCCTATCACTGAACTTACATTTTCCTGTTTAAGTCTGTTAATAGCCTGTGCAGCAGTGGTGAGGGCTGTGGTAAGGCTGGCAGTGTCAGCAGCCAAACTTGACTTCTCGCTCTCAGTGCGGTCCACCAAACGCAATAGCTTATCTTCAAGACCTTGGTTCACCTTCTGTAGTCGTTTGTGAGCCTCAAGAAGCCTGTGAATTAAGGAAGGTAAGACAGTAATACAAGTATATTTGCTCTACAAAAACCTCATGATCTAAATACAGTACATCGTGGTGAGCTCAAGCAATTGCAAAAGTTCACTCTGATATCTCTATCATATCTACACATTAGATTTGTAATAAAACTAATTCTGAAATTCAAATATCTAAAAAAAAAAAAAAAAAAAACATTTACCATGCAACATGTAGTTGCCATGCCTGTGTGTGCATTTAGTAATTAAAGATTCTAACTAAATGCAAGTCCACGTAATACTGATCTTCTCTGATACTTGTACCAACATCCATCACTGATAAAAATATGTTTTCAAAAGTTTTGTCAGTTGTTTTAAATTAATAACCGATTGAGGGAAAAAATACAAACTGCTGGTTTGTTATTGGTAGTTGGAAAGTGTGTTGTAGAGATTATCAATGAAGCCATCAAGGCATGAGAATATACTGGAACGTGATGACCAGACTGCGTGTACTAGATAAAGAGATGACGCAGTAAAGATATAAAATAGCAAAGGAATTGACAATAGACAAGGAATGAGTATGTAGTTTGATGACACAATGAATATGAGAAGGGCTTCTTAGGAGAGGTAAGGTATGTAGCAAGTGAGTAGGTGGACAGGTATGTACTTGCTTATGAAGCTAACCAATACTAGGGTAGCTCAATGCTGTATTGGAGTACATGGAAGGTAAGTATGTAAGTATGGAGGAATCTGCCACATACAAAAACTAACTTGTAAATTACATTTGCCAAAGTTTATCCTACATTTTTGCTCTGGGGAAATTGCTTCTTCAGATAAAAATAAAAGTAGGAAAAATATTTGTCAAGACCAGGGCTTTAGCTAGTATACAAAAATCTAAGGCACATTTGGCCTCCAATTTGAAAAAAGGTAAGGGTCAGAGAAAAATTTTGTCTACTTAATATCTATCAAAATCCTAATTGAGAAAAATGGGAAAAAATACAAGCCTTAAACTTAAATAAGAGAAAGTAGGTAATATAAAACCTTACCTTTAAAGTCCTGTTAACCTGGTGACATAATCATTATATATTAATTTGAAATCTATGAATATGTGGTTGAAGAACAAGATTACTTTTGCAAAGACATTACAGTATTATTATTATTAATTAAACATCCACAAACACCAATTATTTTTGCAGGGCCAAGGCTGATATTAGTATAACTGAGACCTGGAAACTTATGTCAAGCCCTGGTCATGACTGGCTACATATAAGCTTTGAACATAAATGCTAAAGATCCTACCCCCCAATGGAACACCTAGTCTCATCAAGAGTTAAGCCACACTTAGAAGGAGAAAAGATTTGTTTTTCTTTAAAAAAAAAATCCAAAGCAATCCAAAGTTGCTCAAGTGTCAATTAACATCAACTGTGATTATATCATTAAATAAATTGGCAAGAAAATATCATCTAAGCTACAGTAATTGAAAGTAATTTTGCTTGGTATAACAACAATTTTAACCAGCATTGAAAAGGATATAAAGGACACAGATTTTACTTATTAATAATTTTACTATACAGTACTATCAAAATACTGTACTGGTAAAGTTGATTAAACATAAATTCCTTACAATCGCAGCAAGTTGGTTATGCAAAAACTATCACTTTTCAATCATCAATAAATCATGGTCTGCTAATACTAAAAAAATGTAAATGAATCCAATAGACCAAAAGGAAAAGTACTTTAAGGGGGACATTACTTCCAAATTTGCCCAAAATATGCAATAAATGAAAACTGGTTCGATTTCAATCAAACTTTTTTGACGAGTTGTACATGAAAAAGAGTTTCATCTGGCCCAAGTCTCAGCATCGTAGCACAAATAGGAAGGGAGGAAAAAAAATATTGAAGTAGGTGTCAAAATTATTCTAAAATGGTCAAAAACGATTATCAAACACAAGTGTCAACTGAAATCGTATATATGACTCTGGGCTATCACAATAGCATATATTTAAAAAATATTATAATTAGTTTGATTAGAAAAAATTAAGTTAAATTTTTTTTTTTCATTTTTTTTTTTATCGGACGATTTGCATGAAACTTATACACCTGACTGCACATAAGCCTATCTGTAAGGGTGCCAATTTTGGAGAAAACTGGTCGATGTCAACCTCAGCCACAGACGGCAGCACCTTAGACTTTATTATTTTTGTATTTATTTTCAAGTAACATAAACGTCCAAATAACTTTTTCATTTTTTATTCAACTTACATGAAACTTACACCTTATATGTAAAGTGTATGTCTCTAAACTCCCAACTTAGCATTTTTCCCTAAGTTCTAAGTAAGTAATTTTAGTTTTCCTAAGTTTTAATATTAGGAATTTAATTTTTAATTTTTAATTTTCCTAAGTTTTTTAAATTTTTTAATTTTAGTTTTTTCCTAAGTAATTGATTTTATAACAGCAATAAACATGACATATTTGCATAATTTGGGGGGG
This sequence comes from Procambarus virginalis, assembly GCA_020271785.1. Classification (NCBI taxonomy): domain Eukaryota; kingdom Metazoa; phylum Arthropoda; class Malacostraca; order Decapoda; family Cambaridae; genus Procambarus; species Procambarus virginalis. Next base: position 15,482,154 of record WNGS01004511.1, on the reverse strand, counting down.
AACTTTGACTATTTGTATAAGGAAAACTAAAGATGTTTTGGAAACTCCCAAAGTTGGGATCCTTTATTATATGCTTATGTGTCAGAAAAGTGTCATAGAATGATTATATCTGAAAGGAGTGTTTGTTTATTTAAACTTGAAAATGTGTAAAATTTGTTAAAAAAAAAAAAAAATCTCCCTTTTTATTTAAGCTGCAGTACAATTGCAGCCCTTTTCATATACAACTAGTCAAAAAATATTGGTTGACATTGAACAACTTTTCCAAAACCATTCGAATGGCCCCTTAAGTTATATCTCCTGTCAACCGATATTTAAAGTCCCGTACAACAAATGAAGCAGCATCATGACAAAAGTTAATCTCAACAAATGATATGTTGACAATGAAGATAAGTTACATTTAAATCCAACTATTGTATTTGCCGGCAAACACGACACATTTTTTTTTATTTTTAAATGTATCAATAAAGTGCCCTGCATCTAATGTGGCCGTATTATGGATGGGAGACTAAGAGGCATAGGCTAGGGATCCGGACAAGCATACTGCGTAAATTCGCGAAGCACAAAAATATGTTGCTAATAATAAAATATTGAAAGCAAGCCGAGTTATCACAGTCTGTAATCACAAACTTATGATAGGTCGGCAGTTATGAAGGAAACTCGCATCATCTTAACCAGTACACATAACCCACACCTGATATGTCATACATTATTACGACTGTTACCTTCAACACACATTTAATCATTATCTAAATGAAAAATGATCCTAGAAAATTGAAAGGAATGTTCATCTTTCATCCGCCTGTTAGCCCATTTGCAATGCATGAATGACAACACCAGAGCGCTGTGATGGGGCGCCACCACCGCTGGGTGCGCTGTGATGGGGCGCCACCACCGCCGGGTGTGCTGTGGTGGGGCACCACCACTGCCGAGTGCACCGCCCTGGTGGCCTGATGCAACAACAAAACATCACATGCAGAAATACAAGTTTCACATCCTGTATAGCAATTCTCTTGCCCAAATTATAAACAACGACACCACAGCTGATCTTGGAGGTGGTAAGAGCTGTGGTACAAAATCAACTTTAAAATATCTTTCAATAAATGTACAGTATGATGAAATATACTGTACTAAAATAGTTTTCCACAAAATATCCTTGTAAGATAGGGGTGCATCTTTTATGCCGGCAAATAGGGAATATCATAATTCCCAACAACCAGTAAAGGACCCAGAAAGGTAAGCAAATCAAAACAGATCTCTGTCTGCTTACACAATTTCTCCCCATCCTTTACGAGATCTCCTTCCTCTCGGGTACCTCCTGCAGCAGCTCGGGAGGTTCTTACATACATCCATCTAGACCCAGGTTTTGCTTCACTGATGGACCTTCCTGTTTTGAGTAGGGTCTTCTTATTGGGTGCATTATGGGGTTCTCGAGTCTTCCTGGCTGGCAGACAATCCCTAGTTATTATTTGGTGATTGGCACAGTTTTTGTCTTATCTGCATGCTGAATTGGCATGAGGTGTGAGAACTGTACTGCAGTGTTTCTGAGGGACCTGTCATTTATGCCTCTCAATGACTGCCTGTGTGCTCCTGCTCTTTCTCAAGACGTGGGTCCCGTGCAACTCCATGACCAGGTTCCATTGTTGTTGGCAGTACTTATGGCGGATGACCTTCATGTTCGCCTGTATTTGGGTTCCATGATGAGTGTCCTGGCCCTCCTCAGGGCCAGGACCTCCCTGCCAAAGGCAGGGAGGTCATGGCCTTCTCTGTTGTTGCGCCAGCTGCATTTCCTAAGCTGTATTCTCCTGTACCCTGGGAGGCGATGACAATGTTCTCTGCTGCCTGACTCATGTGTTGGCAAGCTGTCTTGGCCCATTCTTTGAATTCATCATCAGCCCTTGCTCTTTTCTCTTCCTCTCCCTTTTCTCCTCTCCTCTTTGTCCAAGATGTTATTGAGTAGTTCCTCTTTTCAGCATTTGTAGCTTGTCAACCTGTTTTTTGGATTCTTGTTCTTGTTCAAGGCAGTTGGGAAGAGCTGGGGCATCGCATGCTGTTGGTTGAGAATGGCCATCTGTGCAGTCAGGTGCCAGGACTTGTGTGGTTCCTTTGGCCAGTCTTTCTCCATCCATGCTCTCTGGTTTTGGAAGCTGGTTTCTCATGGTTTGACTGGCTCTTTCACGGTTCAGCGCAAGAATCGGTGCAACCCTTTCTGCTGGCCCTCTCCGTTTTTTCCTTTTCCCTTTCCGAGCTGTTTTCTTCAATATGGTGCTGGGGGGGGGGGTGGGGGGGGGGGGAGGCACCCAGGTTTGCCAACTCCTGATCCCAAGATTCATGGTCTTTTTAAATCATTTCCTCACGGTCGAGTTTGTCAGTTCCTCCCTATCCCATGGATTCAAGTCTTTCCGGACAGGCTTTCTCTACTCTGCAACAATATTCAACAAGATTTTGTGGCTCTCCTTTTACCACTTCCTTTCTTTTCATCATTGCTCTTCAGTTTCTAGCTATGTTGTACTCGCCTTTCTTTCTTGGCTTTTTCTCGATCAGTATCCCATGCTGAATATCGTTGCCTCTTATTGTGTAGTGCTGGCAGAGCTGTTGCTGCTTACATTCGGGGTCAATACTATCTCTGCTCCATTTCCCAAGCTGTAAGACATTACAGCCTTGTTTTACCTCTGGCCTGCTCATGCATCACCTGAGCCTGTTTGGTGTCTGGACTGTGTTCTAGCATTTCTTTCTTGCTCTCAGTTGACAGTGTCCCATTCTGTCCGTGATGGTTTCTTTACCCACTGTATTGCACACACACCGATATCATAGAGAAATGGGGGTGCACCCACCAACATAAAATGTTTGTTAGTATATCATAAGATTCAAAACTTGCATGCAGTAGGTTGGGTACCAGACGGAGGCCTGAGATCTCCAGCGAGCGTCCGCTATTTTGTAAAAAATTACCAGGATACCCCACGGCCGCAGGTAGGCTCAGTATCAAGTGAGCAACCATGGCCGACACACATGCTTTGAGCTCCCATTCATTCATGAGGGAGCCGGTCGGCCGAGCGGACAGCACGTGGGACTTGTGATCCTGTGGTCCTGGGTTCGATCCCAGGCGCCGGCGAGAAACGTTGGGTAGAATTTCTTTCACCCTATGCCCCTGTTACCTAGCAGTAAAATAGGTACCTGGGTGTTAGTCAGCTGTCACGGGCTGCTTCCTGGGGGTGGAGGCCTGGTCGAGGACCGGGCCGCGGGGACACTAAAAAGCCCCGAAATCATCTCAAGATAACCTCAAGATAACCTCTCCCCCCCCCCCCCCGAGTCGCGTGGTTGAAAAATCACTATTTGAAGACGAAATTCAGGACATACTCTTTGAAGAGAAACATGACTGTGATGTTGATGAACCAAAGCTTGATAAAGACCTTACACAAGTATCGGATACAGGTGATACTGACACTGAAGACGAGGATTCAGAGAACATGTACTGAATACGGCTCTCACCAGCCCTGTCATGCTGTCTGAGGTCAACACCACTGACATTATCATCACCTGTACTATCTGCCACTCCTGAACAATGTGATAATGTAGGAGACAAGTCATTTCCTGGGTTCAATGACATTGTTTCTGATATAAGTAGCATAGATGAACCAAGTGTCAGTGGCTCTTGTGGTGGTATTACTAGGCGAAGATTTGCTGTCTCAGCAGCACAACCTGCCAAGTGCCATGTCACCAGCCATGTGGATACTAACAACAGTGTGGCTTCCACTTCAGCTTTTCGTGGTCGACCTACTGTAGTGTAGAAGAGCATTCATCTCCTGGCCAACGGAGTTTTATTACAAGAAAACAAAGCAATGGTGTTGATGTTTGTGCTGGTGGCAGCGATGTGGTGACTCATGTGTAGGTGACAGAGTAAGCAGCACAGGTGTATTTGTGTGGAATTTTGTGACAACTTTGCATCAGAAATACCAACATTTGATAATACGGGTGTTGGTGTTACACCCACTTTCCCATATACTGGTGACAATATGAGTGAAAGCAAATATTTTATGGCTTATTTTGATGAGCCATACATGAACCATTTTGTTGATGAAGTCAACAGAAACAGTACAACTCATTGCATGTGACTTATTTGCAGCTTCACCTATGATACAATGGAAAGAGACAACTGTAGCTGAAGTCTGTACGTGTTTCTTGCATTGTATAAGATGATGATATATGCTGTGAAGCACATTGTATTATTGCAACAAAGACTACACTGTTTCAACCTCAGTTTTCAACAAGTACATGTCACAAGATAGGTTCTTGCTGCTTCTAAGGTGCTTACACTTTGAAAACAATGATAATATGGATTGAAATTATAAGGCGTAAGATAAATCATAAGTGAAAAAAAGTGCTCAGTGATATGAGAGGATTACCTTTTACCAGACCAGAATGTAATGATTGATGAATTGCTAGTTCTTTTCAAGGAATGTCAAAGGATTGGACTGTAGAGGATGGGTATGTTGGGCTAAGGCATGGTGGATCCAGAATTAGGTTCAAGGAGCTACGGAGGGTCAATTGCAGGAACAAACATACTGTATACAGTAATGTATAACACCAAAATTCACATAAACTGCCATATTAAGTCCAGTATCTGTCCTACAATTATCAAATCCTTCTCATTCATATTAATGTCTAGATTTTATGAGTAGAGACCTCATAAAATCCCTAAATTGTAAACTTGTTCCAAGAATATACCATCAGCACAGAAAATATTAAAATTATTCTTAATCTAAAAATATATAAAGCCTATACCTGTACTTAGGCTCTTAATTCTCTGTCTCCTTAATGAAACCTTTATTGTTATAGTTTAGTGTTGACAATAACATCCCAATGAACTAGCTGTAAATTCACATTACAGCACTGAGAAATGCAAATTAACACAACAGTCAAAAAATCATAGCTCTTGCTTCCATTTACGGATTTTCCCTTCAATTTACCAATCAAGGGATATTCTCACCTGTCATATTTATCCTGCCAGTGATCACACTGTGCTCTCAGGACAGCCACCTGACCTTGTGGGTAGTGATCAGGCCTGTCCTGTGCCATCTGTGCTTCCAGCTGTACTATGGCTACGTCACGATCCAGCAGGCGTCGCTTCAACACTTCCAATTCACTACGTAGGGCAGATGTGCTAACTCCACAGTTTACACAATCACCCCCCTGCAAAATAAAGAAAAGTATCCAAATTATTTCACATAACATAGTCTAATCTCCTGCATCTGGTCAGTCATCGGTACCAAAACACCGGCGTTCGTTAAATACAATGAAACTTTGTTCTGGCAGATCCTTGGTGGCTCCCTGTTGCTAGCCAACTAGGTAGATCTTACACATTATGTCACACCAAACCCTTATTATTCTCCAAAAAAGAAAACTAAACAACTTTGAAAATGAGGCACAAAATAGCTGGAACTTTCACCTGCAAATAACAGCTTACAACTGCCAGGTGGCAGCATTGGTAACCACTGGACCACAAAGTGCTATCCCTCAGTAAAATCAGTAAATCAGAGGCAAAACAACCAATACACACACACCCAAATAAAGGAAAGGAAGGGTCCAGAAAGTGTCAAAGGAACCACCAGAAAGAGGCATTTCATTAAATTTAAAACAGATGCTCTGGGAGGACTCCATGGTAGTGCCCTGTTATCATCTCACTTTGGAGAACAAAAAGGGAAACTTGCCAGAGGCAGGAGAACAGAAGCCAAAAACTCCTGAAAAAGAGGTAATGAATGCTGGGTAACCTTACCTGATGCCACAAACCTGATGTGACCCCCAACACACAAACAAGATATTGTGCTGCCAAATGCCCTGAGCCCGAAGAATTAAACAATACAATACACACAGCAGCAAACTTTTACACAAAATGGGCTCAAGGGAAAACTGTAGGCAGGCTAAATGACACTGCAGATGACCTGAGACATGGGTCTTAAAATTGGGCCTAGGACACCAGGTCAAGAAACATGGTCACCTAGAGCACAAAAATAATGAAGGACCACTGCAACTGGACACAAAATTTAATGAACCCTTGGCCGAACGAACCAAGAATCAATCACAGGACCTCTCCAGAAGCCGGCGATCTATTTCTGAGCCAGAAAAGGAGTAGGCTGCAGATGAAGAAACTGCCTACCTCCTACCAGCATCAAATGAACATAACCTTCTTGCTTCTAAAGGATAATACAAAGTTCCCTCTCCTGGCAACCAGAATGAAAGCCAACAAAAACAGGCTGGTTGGAGACCAGGCCGTGGGGCCTTTGATTCCTGGAACCTCCACAAGGTATATACAAGATAGGTATATAGGGGTTTATATATAGCAAAGTTATAGGGAGGGGGCCTGTGGCTGAGTGGACAGCGCTTGGAACTCATAATCCTAGGGTTCGAGTTTGATCCCTGGCGATGGCGGAAAACAAATGGGCAGTTTCTTTCACCCTGATGCACCTGTTACTTAGCAGTAAATAAGTATCTGGGAGTAAGACAGCTGTTATGGGCTGCTTTCTGGGGGCATGTGTGTGTGTGTGTGTGGGGGGGAGAGTTTATTTATTGACAGTCAAGAGACAGGCCAAAAGAGCAGAGCTCAACCCCCGCAAGCACAACTAGGTGAATACAAGATAGGTAGACTGAAGGAGTGACCAAGAACCTAGGAACTAAAGAGAATTTAACACTCAAAGAGACTGTACGCGAACAAGGGGACACAGGTGGAGACTGCGTACCCAAATAAGCCACAGGGACGTTAGAAAGAATGGTTTCAGTGTAAGAAGGAACAGAATGAAGGTGAAAAAATGTGATAACTTCGCCAATCCTGAAAGGGAAACAGACGACAACTTGCAAAATGCTGCTGACATTGTATAAAAAACAAATGCCAACCAAAAAAAAGCTCCACCTGTTCTAAATTATATAAAAAATGGTACTGGATGCTAAACAACAAACGACTAGGACAAAAAGAATAGGCCCACAAGAACTGAAATTGAAAACAATCAATGAAGAGACAGGGAAAAAAAAGTAGCAGTAGACTTCACATTCAAAAAAGCATGAAGATGGAACCAAACTGCAATTTCCACCATTTGGCCAGGAACACGAACCTAGCCAGCTGGGAGCCCAAACCAACTATTTGTTGAGGTAAACTTTGATGTGGACCCCAGCAAATGAAGATGAGAAACCACAACCCAGGTCAATTTGGTGAAAGTCTGCGGATCTAGATACAAGCCAAACGGGATAATGCAAATTGATGATGATAATGCCTCACCATGAACCTTAAGCAATCTCTGAACCCGAGATGAAATGAAATGTGTTAATAGGCATCCTTCAGGTCCATGAACACCATCCAAGTACCTGCCTGCAATACCAAGCAGACCTGACAATGGTGTAAGTAAAAGTTATTAAAATCCAAAAGGTCAAGAATGTTCAGTAGGTCCAGCAAGTCTTGTTTGGGGATTGAGAACAGATAAAACACCCACTGCAAGGCAAAGAATAACTTAGCCACTTCAGAGTGAAACACCTCTGCAAAGACCAAAAGAAGCTTCAGGGTAGATGACTAGCCCAGAAACTCCCCCCATGACACCAAATGATGGGTTGACAGCCACCCTCCACTGTAGGACCTGAGGCACACCATGAAGGCCCAGCATCACAAGCCCAAAAGCTGGCAAAACAAGGCAGACATTCTTTCATAGCAGTATCAAAGGGCAAGCCACAAAAGTGCTTGCACAAAACACTACGGGTTGATGGCCGCTTTCACAACATCTGAGAATGGTAATGACCACAGGAAGCAAAATCTGGAGGAGGCACCAAGGCCTGGAACTTCAGGATGCCTAATTCAACCATCAGTAGGTAGGTCCTAAGCTAGGAAGACTACCTTCGAGAAGCAGGGACTGAACCCTGGTTTAACTAAACCTAATTGGAAGGCTGGAACGCAATGGCATTAGTCAACATGATGGAATAGACAGCTGCCTAATGGAATAGAAGAAGATAGAAAGAGGAGGTGGAGGATAGGGAAAAGATTCAAGCAGAATCTAAAATGGCTTGGAGAGAAGTTAGCAGCTTGGGGAAAGCCTTGGGGAGTAGCTGCTAAGTGGGCAAACTAACAATTTGCAGGAAAATACTGTGGTTTCTCTTGGAAAAACTGAAGGGGCTGAAGGTCATTTCAGGCTGAATAGAGAGAAATCTCCAGTCTCTTCCTTCAATGCCAAATAGCAGGGGCATTTGGAAAGATCCCTGGTGTGCTGTGGAGTAATTGCCAACTTTGATATGCTGTTTAGTCACATACAGGGGTACTCGGTTTAAGAATTTAATCCGTTCCTGAAGACAGCTCGTAACCCGAAAACTCGTAAACCAAAGCTAATTTCCCGATAAGAAATAATGGGAAATGAATTAATCCATTCCTGACTATCCAAAAACCTCACTTCAAACTAAATTTTATACCTAATTCATCCAAATCTACACTACAAAAATATGTTCAAGTTATTACTTACCGTTGCTGATTACTCCTGTTGGCATATGGAAGATGGTGAGGAGGGGGGGGGGAGGAGGAGAGGTGTTACTGTTTGGAAGGGGAGTCCCCTTTCATTATAACATCAGGCAGTGAAGATTTTTCTGGAGTGCACTCTCTGGCACGTTTTGCCTGCATACTACTAGGACCGAGTTGTGGCTCACTTCTTGATTTTCTCACTTTTCTCACGAGGAAATGTTCCATTGAAGATTGTTTTTCCCTTCTTTACAACACTTGTCTGTAGTAAGGCATCACATTGTCATTAAAAAGATCAATGCAACGGCCGACTACAGCTTTGTCTAGGTGATTCTTTTCAGCAAAACTTTGCAGTCCTTCCCATACTGCACACATTTTCTTAATTAATGTGGAAGGGACATTCCCTACTGCCTCCTCTTCCTCCCCCGAAGATTTGTTGTACTGTACTGCCTAGCTAGTTCAACAACACGCGTATCATTTTCACGCTTCCGAATGATCTCTTGTTTTTCCTCTATTGTCATCCTCGCATGCAATTTCTTGCCTTGAACCTTACCATTGGTTTTCTTGGGACTCATAGCAAGATATATAATAACTTTTATGCTCAAATGGCCAAATATCCGACAAAAAACTGTAAAGCCTTGTGAAGAATTCAGGCGGGATAGTCACTGGGCGCAAGGCACTGGTAAACTGAGGTGTGATCGCCGTGTCACCATGCGTTAGGTCGGCCCGTACGCTTATCAACAAACTCATTATCCAATGCAATGCTCGTATCCCAATGCAAATTTTCCGAACAAATCAGGCTCGTAACCCGAAAAACTCGCACATAGGGACGGTCGTAACCCGGGGTTCCACTGTACTTGGGAGAGCAGGATATTGCCTAAAGAAACAAACTGGTGGTATAAAAATAAATAACATGAAAGTAAATACAAAAAGTACCCTACTACAGATTTTGTAAGTTGAATATCATAAAACTCACCTGCTGGCCATAACTTTTGTTCATCTCTCTGGGTGTCCCTTGTACACCCTGATCTCTGACAGCATCTGCAAAAATGAAAAAATCTTTTAACCCCTTTGCATTTGTAATATCTTACAGTTACACAAAGAAATCACACCAGCATGATATAACACACCAGCATGATTCACAGTCTCCACACACCAGCATGATTCACAGTCTCCGTGGTGTAGTGGTAAGACACTCGCCTGGCATTCCGCAAGCGCTTTGTCATGGGTTCGTATCCTGGCGGGGAGGATTTACTGGGCGCAAATCCTTAATTGTAGCCTCTGTTTAACGCAACAGTAAAATGTGTACTTGGTTGTAACAATGATTCTTCGCGGCGGGGATCGTATTCCAGGGACCTGCCCGAAACGCTATGCGTACTAGTGGCTGTACAAGAATGTAACAACTCTTGTATATACAGTATCTTAAAAAAAAAAAAACTCAGAGTGAATGGGAGCTACAAGTATATGCAAAACTTGGACTGGCTTCAGTAGAGGCCTCTAGACTTCCTGTGGATTTAGTTGAATCATAGGTTTTATAACTTATACCATGTTGTGGTACAGGGGTAAGGTGCGTGCCTGGCAGTACAGGTACCTAGATTCCTGGTTTGAGTCACCTCCTTGCTCAAATTTATTTTCTCATAACTTATACAGTAGTGTTAAAAAATTTTAACAATTCACCAAAACTCATGAAATATTAATGAGTCACATCTTCATTCCTGGCTTGTGTGTCCCAAGATTGCATGACTGTGGAACCCTGCAATGTTCAATATCATTGCAACACTTGAGCTCTGACCTTGCAGACGATGAATCACAATAACGTGGCTGAAAATATTATGTCCAAACCACACATCAGAAAATGAAGATACATTATTTTTGCCCATACTGGACCATTGTCATGACTTGATAATGTCCAGGATGGACCGATAAGCATCGTAATTGCTACATTTTTTGATGAGTGGTTTGGACATCTCTTGACCTCTTTATCCCTGACAGTCACAGGCACAATACACTCAAGCTATATTTCAAGTCACATACTTATAATATATAATAATATAATAATAATAAATAAATATTATATATATATATATATATATATATATATATTTATATAATATATATATATTTCCCGTGGGAAATATCTTGTGGGAAATCCTGTGGGACCCTTGTGATGGACCCACAGCAGGACCACTGTGCTGGACCCCCACAGCAGGACCACTGTGCTGGACCCCCACAGCAGGACCACTGTGCTGGACCCCCACAGCAGGACCACTGTGCTGGACCCACAGCAGGACCACTGTGCTGGACCCCCACAGCTGGACCACTGTGCTGGACCCACAGCAGGACCACTGTGCTGGACCCCACAGCAGGACCACTGTGCTGGACCCCACAGCAGGACCACTGTGCTGGACCCCCACAGCAGGACCACTGTGCTGGACCCCCACAGCAGGACCACTGTGCTGGACCCCCACAGCAGGACCACTGTGCTGGACCCCCACAGCAGGACCACTGTGCTGGACCCCCACAGCAGGACCACTGTGCTGGACCCCCACAGCAGGACCACTGTGCTGGACCCCCACAGCAGGACCACTGTGCTGGACCCCCACAGCAGGACCACTGTGCTGGACCCCCACAGCAGGACCACTGTGCTGGACCCCCACAGCAGGACCACTGTGCTGGACCCCCACAGCAGGACCACTGTGCTGGACCCCCACAGCAGGACCACTGTGCTGGACCCCACAGCAGGACCACTGTGCTGGACCCCCACAGCAGGACCACTGTGCTGGACCCCCACAGCAGGACCACTGTGCTGGACCCCCACAGCAGGACCACTGTGCTGGACCCCACAGCAGGACCACTGTGCTGGACCCCACAGCAGGACCACTGTGCTGGACCCCACAGCAGGACCACTGTGCTGGACCCCACAGCAGGGCCCTCTTGGGCAGAGCTGGACCCCTAATGAGCCCCACTGAAACTCCACACAGGATTCCTATCGACATTACACTTCACATCCGTTGGGTTAAATGCTGAACCCACTGAGGGTATATTGGGCACCCAACGGGTCCCTGATGACCCTACATTGGGCACACATTGGACCCAACGCTGGGCCCCCTGTTCATCCCACACTGGAAACCCACTGACCCCTTTGGTGAACCTGTTGTCCTTCCCCACATTAGTAGACCCCATGCTGGACTCCCCCCTGCAACTCACTCTTGGAACCCACTGAACTGCTCGACACGTAAACACTCCAGTCGTCACCCTTGACCCACAAACTCCCACGTCATTTCCTATTTGAGTGGCTGGCGGTGGCCTGGCTGAGGTCCAGGGTTACCGAGTGTGGAGGTGTGGGTTTACTCACCAGTGTGGAGGATGGGGAAGGCGTCGAGGGTGAATACGGTGGAGGGAGTGAGGGAGGTGAGTAAGGTTGACAACACAGCTGGCGGCGCCGCCTCGCGCCACCAGTAGGGTCCAAGACCTGGGTCAATTTTCACCCTACCCACGTCATCGCTGCTCTCTGAGTAAACCTAACTCATCCCGACCCAACCTAACCCAACCCAGTCTAGTCTAGTTTATCCTATTCTAATCTAACCTAACCCAAATATGAGATAAGCTGTTGTTTCATATATGGTATACACTCACGGATGCGTGACGTCACTTTGACGTCATAATTTTATCCTGGCTCAGGTTTTAGATTCGTGAAGAGTTACTCGCGCCTCTACAACTACACCATCCCCCCCCCCCCCCAACCACAAGAACCATCCCTCCACCAGGACCTCGCCCCTCTATCCCTCCCAATCACCACGACTTCCCTTATTTGCATTTCCCACACTTGCTCCTTCCGCTCCCCAACCATAATTTCCCACCACCACCAGCCTCCCAACCTGCAACAACTTCCCCACACAATCTTTCCCCATCACCACCGCGTCCCCACTAGCAACTACCCAAACCATTGACATATTCCCATTAATCTTTACAATTTAAAATCCAGCTTGAATTTGTTTTTATCAGGAATCAGCACAAATGGGGAGGGGGTGAACCTTTTACTTTTTTTACTAAGCTTAAGTACGCAAAGCAGTGTGCTGCTACCCTATTATATGTGAAAGATTACATAGTGTAGATAAAAAAAACTAGCTAAAAGTTCATCTTATAACTTATAGGATGGTTAGTCATACATGAAATTAGGAGAGAACATGAAATGTAAGGCTGCATGCTGATCTATTAGCCTCCACTAGCGTGCTGGGTACAGCACAAGAATATCTTCCAATATTCCTGAGTGTATGAAGTAATTACAGAGCTAAAAGTACCTCATACCATTTGGTCTGGACCCCTCAGGATTATTACTTTTTTATTTTTTATTTATACAAGAGTTCTTACATTCGTGTAAAACCACTAGCACGCATAGCGTTTTCGGGCAAGTTCTTAATCCTAATTAACTCTATAGAGTATGACCAGCTAAATCGTTTAACATCCATGTACCCATTCCCTGCTAAGTTAACAAAGGCTACACTTAAGGATTGGCACCTGGTCAATCCTCCACGGCCAGAAGGATACGAACCCTGGCGAAAGCGCTTGCGTCGAAGCGCCGGGCGAGTGTCTTACCACTGCGCCACGGGGGACATAAATATCCAGGCATGGAGACCTCATCTTCAGAAAGACAGCTGCTTTGGAGACGGTGCAACACCGGACAACAAAAATCATTCCACAGCTGTCATCTCTCGTATCAGGAAGGGTTGAGGGTCACAGGAATAACAACACTGCAAACCAGGCATGACAGGGCGGGTCTCATTGAAACTTGAAATACTAAATAATTTGGATGATGTTGATCCGGACAATTTTTTCATAAGGTCAGATGTAACACAAACAAAGAGCAATGGTTTTGAGCTCAACAAGCCACAATGTAGGACTGAGAACAGATGCTTTTCACGCAAAGGGATATAAACCAAGGGAACCGGTTACCCGCCGAAGCCGTAAAAGCCAAAACTCTGTTGGGTTTTAAAATACAACTGGAAAAGATCATCAGGGCAAATGGAGGGACCTTTGACAAGCCGCCGGCTTCCTGTACTCATCAAGGCCACTAGTATTAGTGGCCCTCAGGTAAAAAATTTCAGGTGATAATGTACTACCAACAAGAAGAAAAATTCCAAATTATTTTTATTATTTATTTGATTAAGCTTAATTTCAGGCATAAAGTTACATATTATAAGCTTCATGCTGTAAAGATAATCTTAAAATCTTATAAAAATAATTAATTTTTTTTTGTCCCCTAACTCCCCTTGCCACTTCGGGGGGGTATAGGGTTTTGATATAGCTCGGGCACCGATCCCCCCAGCCATAGGGCATGGCGAGATGGTACCACTAAGCATACCTAATACCCTAACAACACACAAACTAAAATACACAAATATGGCAGATCTCATCACACCACAAGAGTTAAGATGATACTAATAATACATAATAATAACCTGAGAATAAAAACATAATATTAATGGAAAATTCTTTTATATTGGTTTTTTTCTATATGGGACACAGCACACATAGGTAGAGGTGCACAGTATAACATTAAAAAAGAACAAACGCTGAAGGCCAAAGCAGCAAGCTGCCTAAGCGGCAGGATTGATGACTTGACATCGGCATACATGGAAAACTAGACACAGTGGAAGCTCCTAACAAAGCCCCGGAGCGGGAGGGATATCATGTATGCGCATGGGGTCCCTCCGGCCGCCGCCTTACCCACTCGCGGGCTCCGGCCAGGTCCTCCACCCTCTTGTGAGAAGCCATTGGGAGAAGTGGTACTCCGATGACAACTCTGCTTAGATAGTTGGCTACCAGCTATCGTGGCTGCGGTTCACCTAAGCGAGACTATATTGACCCTTATGCACCCTGTGCACAGTGATCCTGGGACTATGGTGGTCTGCCCCGTGACGTGGTCTTGGACCATATTCTATATATTGAGTATGTCCAGGTCAGGGCCTTCACAGAGCAGATCTCGAGGTCGCTCTTGGTGAGACCCATATCCATTAAACCACGTGCACTCTCCTTGCACCATCCTCCTCTCCAATTAAGGGTTATTGAAGAGGCGGATGCTGTATGCTTCCCGGTATACTCCCGGACCTTCTGCAGGATCTCGGGGTGCCGTACTTGTCGCACTTGCTCTGATGTGGACGGGAGAGTGGGAAGTTATCAGCTGAGACCTGGGTGTCTAATATGAAGCCTCGTCACCTTTGCAAGCTATGATGTCAGGCTTGCAGAAGGTCCCTCCATCTGGTATACGGACTTCGCGTTCCACCTCGAAGCCTCTTTGCCGCAGGCGGCCGGCTACGAACGGGTGATATCGTCATGACGTTTCACCCGAGCCCGTGCGTCTTGTGGCATGCCTGGGATATGTGGCCCAGGGTTCCTGGTTTCCGACAGGCATCGCAGAGACCAGAAGCCTCGGGTCTACCCCTGGCTGCTCTAGACGGCGTGGCCACAGCGTTTGCCCGGATCTGGATGGCGTGAGCAAAATCACCTCCCTTAGCAGAAGGGTACCGGATGCGACCCACTTGTGGCAGGAAGGTACCTCACAAGAGGACGCGAGGCCGGCCCCATCAACATGCTGTACAGTTTGCTTTCCACTCCTCGAGCACTCGGTCGTTCTGTTGGACGGGGTTCCGGCAGCCGTGGTGGGTCTACCATCGCCGCATTCGCGCTTGGAACGCGGGTAGGAGAGCCGCTGCCACTACCACTGGATCCTCCGANTTATTGATAAAACAATGTGATGAGGACCAGGTGAGGCTAGTTTGAGAGGAGACAATCAAGGATTCCAACTCGACTGTGCTCCCAGGCACTGTATGCTTGCTATCTTATTTTCTTTGTTGCATTCCGACAGCTTCGTGAAGCGTCTGCCATATGTACATTGGTGACATTGTATGCATTGCAGTCGGGAAAACAAAGTAGGAAATCCCTACATGGATGAACCTGAAAAAGGGCCAACACAAAGAGGCCCCCGCCCCTGAAATAAGCACCCTTCTGTGATGTCCAAGAATGTTGCTAACTAGAAGAGGCAAAGGCAAAAGGAAATGCTAAGGCCCAAGAATCAGGTATGATAACCTCGGAGCAGAGCTGCATTCTGTAACCACTGCTGAAGTAGACAGGCAGGCATCATCCCAAAACTAAACGATTGGAGTCAAGTAACCCCGAGAAAAAAATGGGCTCCGAATCCCCAGTGGGAGGCGCTGGCTCAGCTCTCTCAGCTGTCAAAGTGGATGGAGCAAACCCCAAACACAGATGAGCTACACCCCAGCTAGACCTTAGCCATGTTTAAAATCCTTCAGATGTTTCGGAGCCTGGAGCAAGAATGCAGGCCTCTGGACAGAAGGTTACAACCGACCCAACAGGCACTATAGTGAAGACAATATTAATGACCATCACTATGTAGCAGTGATAAAGGACATACTTTTAACTTGCAAGTTGTGAATGCAGACTTGGAAGGCTGATACATAGCAACCCATGCCAAAGATCATGGGCTTTCCAAGGCCTCAAAAAAAGGAACAAGCAGGACACCGAGGCAAAAAAGACACTTGTCAGATGAACTGACACCAAATGCAGACCTTAGGATAAACATGGCTGTGAAGGACATTAGTGACACACTACACCCCAGGTTCAGACACCGAACAAGCAGCGCTTGAAACCAAGGCTAGGCCAGCCACCAAGGGGCCACTAGAACCACTCTCCCACAGTAAGACTCCAACCGAGCCATAACCCGAAGCAACAACTGGACCTGGGGAAAAAGGTACATGTGACCTCACCTAGACCAGTCTGCCAAAAGGCGTCTACCGCAATGGCTCCGCAGTCAGGGAAGGGGGCCACATATTGGGAGACGCCAAGATCAAGCTGACGCGAAGAGGTCCACCTCTGGAAGCCCATACATCTGGCAGAGCTAACTGAATGAGTCGGCGTCGACCATCCATTCCGTGGACAGGAGAATGAACCGAGATAGGCCATCTGCCAGGACGATGGACACTCCCCAGATATGAACTGCACAGAGAGCCAAACCCCAAAATCCAGCAACAAGTCACTCGAAGTGACCAGCCCCAAGGACCGAAGAGAACCCTTGCGGTTCAGACAATGAACCACCTCAGAGTAGTCCGAATGTAGCCAGATCGTCAAACCCTGAACAACCCAAACCTTCTGAAGCGACAGCCAAACCACCACAAACCCCCGCACCATGCTGTGAGCCTGATGGAAGGACGGACCCTACCGCCCCTGGCTGGCCTGGTGAGCACTGATCCCTGGTGAGCCCCAGCCGAAAGGCAACACATCTGTGAACACGTCGTGCGAGGGCTCGGGTAGGAACTAAGACACTGGACCGTGAAAAACCCGAAGAGGAAGCCAGCGATGCAGCAGATAATGCAAAGCCCACAGAGGCCAAACCCAGCGATCGCGAGAGAGATGGAAGGGGTGTCCCCGAAGGAACCAGAACACATGCCAAAGTCAAACCCGACCTGGCTGGTAAACTAGCACGGCGAAGTTCAGTTTCCCCACAACTGCTTGAGCAACTGCCGAGTAATCCAGGACCCCCCCGCCCACCAGAAGCAGCTGAAGGTGGGACCGCAGCAATGCCTGCAGAGTGAGACAAGGTAGTGGACCAAGAGTCCCACACAAGGCCCAGTCAGGTCCGAACCTGGTTTGGAAACAGATGGGACTTCCTCCAGTTCACCAGGAACCCAAAGCCAGCAAGCTGGGAAAGAACCACACCCCTGGCGGGCAGACAAGTAGACCAGCTGGGAGCCCACACTAAACAGTCGTCAAGGTAGGCCAGAACCCAAACCCCTAGTAGATGCAGACAGGTCACCATGACCCAGGTAAGACATTTTAATACGTGAGATGCCAAATTCAAGCAAAAAGGAAGGCAACAAACGTGGTAAGCTTACCGCCCCACCACAAAACCTAACCAGTCCCTGAACCCCGGATGAATGAGAATGTGCCAATACGCGTCCCGGAGGTCATCCAGACACACCATCCAAGCTCTTGGCTCCAACAGGAGCTGGACCTGAGACAGTGGTCATACGAAAGGAGGGGCAAGGAATCCAGGGGTTAAGACGGGAAAAGTCAAGAATGAACTGCAGATCTGCACAGTTCTATTTCGGCACTGGAAACAGGTGGGAAACCCACCTGAGGGATGGGGTCGTTTCGACCACGCCCAAGCGCACCAATTTCAAGATGACCAGATGGAGCACAGGGGAAAAAAGCCTGCCCTGAAAGGGGAAAAAGCTTACCCTCAACGGGGCAACCTCAGGGGTCGTCCTGTTGCGGGGGAGGGGAGTCCCTCGGCGATCCCTCCCCATAACCAAAACGGGGCATCTGAGGCAGGCAACCAACCTAGGGCATTGCAGCAACCTAAACTGAGCATGCAATGCAGATGCTGCCTGTCCCTGAACCTCATGGCTATAGAATGGGTAAATTGGAGCACGAGCAGAGAACACATCTCACAAGATTCCAGGTCAAAGATGTCATTGACTCAACAGGCAGCATGACGAAGATGAAACTGGTGACTGTCACCCCTGAGACAAGGGCACATAACCTTCAAACTTTCACGAGGCGAGCTGGACTCTGAAGACATATCCATCGGTCCACCAAGCCCCGACGGGGTTTTCCAGGGCCCATAGGCTGACTGCTACAGGAAGCCCAGGCAAGGTGCTGCAAAGTCGGTTAAACCCAAGAGCTAACAAAGGGGGATGAGCTAAAACTGGAACCCCTGCAGACCAATAGCCAAACAAGGCAGACCCCCTCCAGGCAAAGAACACAAAAATAAATGAAAACCCTGCAAAAGTACATCTCCAGAAGGAATGGGAACACGGCCACTGTGTAGGTAGGCGAGCTGTGCAGCACCTTTCGCCCCAACCAGCAACAATACCACTTCCCACCCAAGGCCAACCAAAGGCCACGAAACTCCAGCTGGCCCCAAGGGTGGGGTAAATGCCAAGCAGCAAGAACCCCTACGAAAGTGGAGTCCCGAAAGTACTATGGACGGGAACCCTGGCACCCAGGGGTAGAAACCAATCTGGGTCACAGGTCTGTCGAGTGTGGTTAGGCTTACGGAATCAGCCGGTCCCTCCTCCACCACCGACACACACACACACACACACACTCTCAAAGGTCACGTGGTTCACCTCAACACCCATCCATCCCTTCCTGCCTGCCTCCTTCCCAGCCTGCCAGCCAGCCAGCCTGCCTGTCAGCTTGCCTTCCTGCCTGCCAGCTAGCCTGCCTGTCAGCTTGCCTTCCTGCCTGCCAGCCAGCCTGCCTGTCAGTTTGCCTTCCTGCCTGCCTGCCTGCCAGCCAGCCAGCCAGCCAGCCAGCCTTTCCCTCCCTCCCTCCTTAATTCTCCCATCCTCCCTCACTACTTCCCTCCCTTCCTGCCTACCTCCTAGCTCTCTCCCTCCCTCCCTTTCTCACTAATTCTCCCCCTCTCTCTCATACTGCCTCCCACCTAAGCTCCCCCATCCATCCACCCACCAGTCAGCCATCACTGACGCAATGCATACATATGGAGCCAACAAGGTACACAGATGTTTCTTGATTGTGCAGACATGTAAAACAAAAGCACAGAATGAACATTCCAGCCTCATGACAATTCAAATAATAGGAAAATAGGCCGTGAATCTGTGAAGTCACAGTGGGCAAACTGGACCATCTCCCATCCACCACCACAGGCCGGTGCGACGCTTGGCGGACCCCTTCCTACCCGAACATGCTTGTTCGGGTAGCATGACTCCCCAACCCCAATTGGGAAACTGGAAGTTTCGGACACCTAAAGTTCGGAAACCAAGTGGTGCTCTGTACTTACAGGGCGCTTGGGAAAGCAGCCCTAATTGCATGCAGCCCCAGTACACTGACTGTGGTGGCCAGGTGTGAAACATCACACACAGCGGGAAACACCACTAAGGCAAAAAACTGCCAAGAAATCAAGGCCAGAGTTGACGACCGCCCCAGATCACATCAGCAATGAACTGGGGGTGGAAGTAGCCAGCGCAGGGATCTGGGGCTCCCCCTCCACCTCCCAGGGAGGGGAGGGCTGCGTGAAGAAGCAGCATGGTGGCAAGCACGAAAGCAGCACGAATCACAGGGAAGTTTTCCCGCGGCCATTGTTCCCTGTGCCTCTCTGAGGGGGGCCAGGTTCTGGCTCATGGTCCCCGGTAGGCTGAACTCCATTACTAATGCCCTAGACTAATATCGCACATCAGTCCAAGGGAGCCGTAGGAGCTCCCACAGAAAATTATATTTTAATTGTCAAATGTGCACATACATATTCAGAAAATAAGGATATAAATACAGTAAGGATGTAAATTCAAAATGGTTCAAGTAACAGAACCTGAGAATTTTTTTTTTATCCATCAAATAAATCCACACCAACTATATAAGCATTTAAATTTTTTGTTTCTAGTATTATTACATCTTATTGTCAGTCTTGAGAATAACAGAACTTAAAAATTTTCAATTTAGCAACTTAAATATTCTTAAACAGAAGCATCTACTTAAAATCAAAGCAGATTATGCCTGTCAAAAACCAATTGGGGTCTGAATACTGTAGTTTGTTATTAACATAAATAAAACAAAATTCACTAGCTTCATCAAGAATTGTTAATAAGAAAATAAAGTGCAAGTGCTTGAGGAAAAAAAAGAAAAGAAAAATGCACTGACACTAGGTTGAGTTTGATGATTTTTTTTCAAATACACTACACAGTAGGGTTTTTATTTTTCTTTGATGGCATGACAATATAATGGCAAGGCAAGTTATCAGTTAAATGATAACTTGCTATCTTCTATTGTTTACCACAATTGTTTACCCTTTTTGAAAACTATAAAAATGGCTACTGTGTGTTGATTTTGGGGATCAATGTCCGGTCTCTTACCAGTCTACAGGGTATTATCCTTGCCTAAAATTCATCTTCAATCTATTCCAATGGGTTTTTCAACTATTCTCCAATACCCTTCAACTCAACAAGTAGTAGACATCCATCAGTCTCAGGAGACTATGGAGTTGCACTCTGGTTGTCGGTCTGGAATGGCCTCTCCAGGGCGCAAATCCAAGGTAGGGTGATACAGGGGAGAAGCTGTCACCCATGCAGCAGGTCCTCCCCTTTCCATGGTGCTGAAAGTCTCCAATGGCAAGGCAACACCAATATGATCGCTTCCAGCGCCATCGCAAGAACTCTCAAAACAAGGTTGAAAGCAACAACGAACTACCCTAGGGGCTCCAGCTCCGGAGTTTACCCTCGAAGTTGGCAAAGAAGGCACAAGGTTTCCAAACCCGGAGACCGNTTTACTCAGCACCATTATTAATTTGGTTACAGGATCACTTAAGTGATCCTGTACGCCAGCAGAGTGCTCCTGGCAGTATGGGTTGAGTCACTTCTGGGGTGTGAGTTTTCAGTTGCATATAGTCCTGGGACCATTCACGCTTGTTTGCATATATATATATATGTCGTACCTAGTAGCCAGAACTCACTTTTGGCCTACTATGCAAGGCCAGATTTGCCTAATAAGCCAAGTTTTCCTGAATTAATATATTTTCTCTAATTTTTTTCTTATGAAATGATCAAGCTGCCCATTTCATTATGTATGAGGTCAATTATTTTTTATTGGAGTTAAAATTAACGTAGATATATGACCGAACCTAACCAACCCTACCTAACCTAACCTATCTTTATAGGTTAGGTTAGGTAGCCGAAAAAGTTAGGTTAGGTTAGGTAGGTTAGGTAGTCGAAAAACAATTAATTCATGAAAACTTGGCCTATTAGGCAAATTGGGCCTGCATAGTAGGCTGAGAAGTGCGTTCTGGCTACTAGGTACGACATTATATATATATATATATATATATATATATATATATATATATATATATCCACCTTGATGCCTAGTTATGAGTTTCATAAGGTCTCACCTCACATTCTCAAAGACAAATTCTGTTGTTGTTTTAGTTTTAGCTACTCGGAACTAAATGTCCATATAGCATGGGCTATAGTAAGCCTGTAATTGAGTTTGATCATTCGCAATAACCTTGTTACTGTGATATTTGGGTCAAAGTTTTAAATGGAGGTGGGGTTTTCTCATTTTACATTGTTTTTTGCTTCTGTTTTAATGTACTGGTTTTAGTCTTGTTTTAATAACATTATCTTGGTGGCGGATGTAGATGCACAGTGTTCACTAGTGTGTCCCATTCTTCAACTGCTTTTCTAATTATTGTAGTCGCTGTGGAATTTACATCTACTGCAGCTGCTGGCGTTGGATTAATGTTGAGTTTGATGTGCAGCTTCAGTTGCTTCACATTCCAATAGGTAATGCAATAGTGGCGCCTCTGCATCTGTTCCACAGATATGACACTCTTTAAGTATTGGGTTTATTACCTCCCAGCAGCACTTGTAGCCAAGTTTGAATCTGTACTCACCTAGTTGTGCTTGTTGGGGTTGAGCTTTGTCTCTGGTCCCGCCTATCAACTGGTGTACAGATTCTTGAGCCTACTGGGCTCTATTATACCTACATTTGAAACTGTGTATGGAGTCTGCCTCTGCCACATCACTTCCTAGTGCATTCCACTTGTTAACTACTCTGACACTGAAAAAAATCTTTCTAATGTCTCTGTGGCTCATTTGGTTACTAAGTTTCCACCTGTGCCCCCTCGTTCGTGTTCCACCCGTGCTGAAGAGTTTGTTTTTGTCAACCCTGTCAATTCCCCTGAGATTTTTGTAGGTGGTTATCATATCAACCCTTACTCTTCTGTTTTCCAGGGACATGAGGTTCAGCTCCTTCAGCCTTTCCTTGTAGCTCATACCTCTCAGTTCCGGGACAAATCTGTTGGCATACCGCTGAATCTTTTCTAACTTTGTCTTGTGTTTAACTAGGTATGGACTCCAGGCTGGACCTGCATATTCCAGGATTGGTCTGGCATAAGTGGTATATAGGGTCATAAATATATAATAATTTTTTATATTTTCTGATACCCCTCAGGATTTTAAGTATCAATGACAGCAAGTTCTTGAGTGAACCATTAAATTAGGTCATCTGTAGAATGAGTTAAAGTTATAAAGGAAAAGGTAAATCAAAACATCAACAAAGCTTTACAGGTCAATTTAATATACAACCAACAACCTGCAATTCAGGTGACATACCTAAATACAGTTCCAGACCTCAAGCGCATACAGCCTATCTGACACACACAGCTTAGAAAAAAAACAATTTACAGTATTGCACAGATTAGAATAAATGTTGCATAAATTGCCTATCCTTGTAATATTTATAATACTGACCATTTGCACATTATTCACATGCCCACCTTTAAATTCAAGTTTAACATGGAACAATGTGGTGACACCAAGAATAAACAGCTCCAGTTACTTCACTATTATATTTAATAAAGATATTGTATTATACTTAGTAAAGGTACAACCGTTTGCACCAAATGTGTTTTACCTGCATCTTCTCATTATGAGATATATGAAAGTACTCTACAGTACTCTACTGTCATCTCCAGTATAGTACTTTACTGTATAGTATGGTACAGTACCTAGCCTCATCTACATGTTGCATCTATGCAGCTACATGATTGATTTTTGTATTTCGAGTGATTGTCAATGATCTTTTAGAAAATTACATAATAAATATGACCAAAATGTCTGGGAAGAACACTAATAGAATTAAAAAGAATAAATTCTAACAAACTTCATATAATAAAAATTAGGCATTCCAAACCGAAACAGAATAACTTTTCCGACAAAATATTTTGAAATACCAATCTAAATTAAAGATTATCTGATATAAATTAAAGATTATCTGAAATAATACAGATTGATCTTATGACAGTTTTAGAAAAAAAATTACATTTATTTAATCATTCATCACCTCACACTGACTGCTATATACAGTGGCTGTATTAGTATAATAATGGTGTCACCTTCCACTATATACAAAAATCTCACACCAGGCTGCTGAAACCCAAATGCTGCCTTGCAAGGACCAGAATCTGTCTCATTATGAGGCAATGGGAGCAGGGGATCAGATATCAACCTCTCAACTGGGGAAACTCCACCAGAAAGCAGAGGTGCAACAAAACAAGTGACTGCTTGAAGGAAATTAGGCCCTGGTAAGTAAAAAATGCAAACAATTGTTGCCATGGGATAAATTCCAAGAATGAGATATACCTGACTGCCACCAGATGGCAGTACAGGTCACCCAAGTCACAGTCAGTCTGCCTTCTGACTCTTCCAATCAAACCTTGAACTTAGAAAGAAAGAGAATGTGCCAAATGACACCATGGAAGCCAGACTATCACATATGCTGGCTCCATACAGTCATAATGGTTTATTGCTTTCTTCGAATAACTCCCTTACCTTACCCTGGGATGGGAAGAGATGGCAGAAACCATCCAGGAAGTCCAGGACATTGTGATCCAAAAGGTACCCAAGTAACTCCCTACTATGCTGACAGGGAAGTAACATGAAGGGGCTGGTTTCTAGACTGGGTAGGGTGAGTACTGAAAATGGTCACATGGTGGCGCTGCCTGGCTGAGAACCTACAGTACCTCAACCAGGAGTGAGAGAAATGTACTAGAACCAGCCCAAAAGTAATAATTGTAGCCATGAATCATAGCCAAAACATCTGGCAAAGTAGCTAAAGAAAACCCACCACTGCCAAAGCCCACAAAAAAAACCCACCCTCTACAAAAGGCTGAGGCTGCAAACAATGAGAGCATCCAAGTAGACTTCTGCTGAGAAACTAAAATGGCTGGCATGAAGAGCAACAAAGAAGCTGGTGACTTGCAGGAAAGGCACAACCAACTTGGGAATATCAACCAAGTCACAACAACAGACATGGCAAAAAATGTGGAAACCCAGAAAGAGAGATTTAGACTTGAGTGTAACTAGTGGTATGGTAGAAATGGTGCACTTCATGCAAACTGCACCTACTATCAAAAAGAAGAGTGTAACTACTTGAAGAAAACTCCTTGCACTGCACAAGAACAGAGAATCTCTGCCAAGTGGGTGCAAGGCCTCTAATCCAGCACCCTTCAAGCTGAAGGCAAAGGAGGCATAAAGGCATTTTGTGAGGCAAATGAAATTGAAGCTGACAAGCCTCACCATGCTGGGGCAGAACTGGAGCAAACAGGGCACTGTTGGAGCCACAAAGGGCACTCAAGAAAGACCTGAATAACTGGGTAGCCTCAATTCAGGCCGGAAAGCAGAAGAGGGGGGGATGAACTTAGGCTATGAGCCAATAACCAGAAATGCACACACTGCATAGTGAAGGAGGAATCCAGCTTGTATTGGGACAGGGAATAAAAAAGATTTGAACAGAACAAGAAACTTTCAGGACCAGGAACAATACTTGTTCAGGGCCTCAACAGAGGATACATACAGGGGTGTCATCCAGGCAAATTGAAACCTTAGGCATTTCCCAAAAGAAAAATTAAAATGTCAGGGAGGGTAGTCCCCTAGCCTATGTCACATCTCCAGAGGTAACAGACCCCAATACCACCTTAGAAAGCCTAGCAGCTGTCAGTAATCCAACCTTAGGCCAGCCATCCTCAATGGCATATTCATAAATTACACATGTAGGGTCTCCTAGTATGTACAGCTGACTTTGTTCTCGACTTACAATTAGGGATGCCAGGTTCTATTCTTGGGTGGAACAGAAGTGGTTGGGCACCTTTCCTTTCACCTAATGCCTCTGTTCACCTAGTAGTAAATAGGTAACTGGGAGTTTGGCAACCGATGAGGTTGCACCATGGGGAAGATCAGTAGTCTGACAACAGGGGAAACTTGATACAAGCCTAAATTATATATATATGTACACAAGCTTCCTGTCCCTGATGAAATGAATTAATTGTAGAGTAATTTCAATTATTAATAATTAAAGTGCATCTGGCATTTAGTAAAAATACATCAGTACTTGGAGGTAGCAGAGATATTGATGGATGTGCAATGGAAGCACACAGTCATGAATTGCATGAAAGCAGTTCCAGTGTATAAAGAGTTTTACAGCAGATGACTGAATGACCAATAATTACAAAAATGACCACATGGAAAGGGTGGCGCTAGTAGGCCTGCAGCTTGAAACAGATGAGCCTGAACCAACAAAGGAAAGGAAATGATGAGCAAATTGAAACCTGCTTAACTAGTCAAGGCAGAAGTGGTAGAGGAAGCTTACTTGTATGAGGAACAAATATCAACGACCAGACTCTTATGAATTCCCTCAGAAAAAAACAGTGAGAGATTGGGATCAATGCTACATGTTGAAGACAGACTAGGAAAATCAACTCTAAATCCTGGCCCACTGTGGCCATAGCCCAAGAGGGAGCTGCCAGTGTAAGCAGCCTGGCCAAACCCAATGTACAGCACCAACCAACAGCAAAACCAACAGCACCCATATGTGGATGATGAGGAACCCTGGATAAAGCAGGCAGTATGATGGAGACATTACAAATGGCCACCAGGGTTCAAAAATCATAAGGCACATTAAAGAAAACTGTAACCAGCAGCATAAGGTAATGAATTAGTTGGTGAGGCCATAACGACCCAACAGAAAAGACAAACTAGGCATACCCCATAAGGACAGTAAAGGACTGTAGACACACAAGCCATCACAGACAGGTAGGCAGACTGGCCACAAGAAAAGTGTCTGGGCAAAGCAAATACTGAAACCCAAACTTGAACAATTAGCTAGGGAAGGTGTGAGTAGCAATGGATAATGAGTTCATGTATGTGGCCCCAAGCGAACCCTTGGCTAAAGTGCAAATCCCATAAGACACACAGGAACAGGTCTAACACAATATGTAGGTTATTAATATGAACACACATACATTCTGAAAAGAAGAATAATTATTTTATACTGCCCAGAAGTGAGGCGACTCGAGAAGAATTAGCTCGGAGAGGAATTGGCCCATAACGCTTCAGAGCAGGTATCTCTGGTAGGGAAAAGGGAAAGGCAAAGAAAACACCAGGGAAGGCAACCCTGACCATAGTCAGACCAAAATGGAATGCTAAGGCACACACAGAGTGGGTGGCATAAATACAGTTATGAAGTATACATAAAAAGAAGCAACGTAATAGCCCCTGGTGGAAGCAAAGTTTCAGAGAAAGCCAGCACCACTTAGCTGAAAGCGAGATGCTGGTGATGGGCTTCTGCCGGTGACATCAGGGAGAAGAGAAGGCATGCTGGCTACGACTTCAAGTGACATGAGCTGCTATTTGGTAGGCAGTTAGGCACATCAAAGTCAGGATATTTACACTATGGTAATGATTGTGTCTTGTTTACCTAGGGTTGCTTAATCTTCAAGCAATTACTTGCTTTGTAATATCAAGTTTTCTGGAGGATTTTCTCCAGCTGTGATTAATCTCATATTCCCTGCTTCCCTCACCACACTGTGTGAACCAGATTCTGGTCATGTCTCCTGATGACAGATTGGTCTCTTGAGTTCAGGTGTGTTGGTCCAAGGTGGGACCAGTTAAGTGCTGAGAGCCGCTCTGGAGTACCTCTCAGAAATTTAACTAAATCTTGAGAAATTATTTAAAAT
Organism: Procambarus virginalis; assembly: GCA_020271785.1. Classification (NCBI taxonomy): domain Eukaryota; kingdom Metazoa; phylum Arthropoda; class Malacostraca; order Decapoda; family Cambaridae; genus Procambarus; species Procambarus virginalis. The sequence continues at coordinate 15,455,128 of WNGS01004511.1, read as the reverse complement.
TTGTTTCTAACTTTGGTAAAAGGTACATAAACAAAACAATATTTCTGATAAAAATAGATGCTTGTTTTCATCATGATAATAAAAATACAATTATGCTATGTCAGTATCAAAGATATGTGCACACTTAATTTATCCACTATACAGTTAAGAAAAACTTTATTTTGTCAAAAATCAGCGTGAATGTAATGAAATGCCATTTTCTTGGTGAGCTCCTGGAGGCTTCCTGAAGCTATCTGAACTGATATGTGCTATATTAGTTTGGGGTCATCAGTCACAGGAGTTCTTATGCCTACTGGGAACCACGAGCCAGAACCTGGTTCCCTGAGAGAGGCACAGGAAACAATGGCCTATGAGCACTTTAAATTTAAAATATTGTATGTCATAATTGCCATCAACCGGGGAAGGACCTAGAAAGGTAGGCGAATCAAAACAGACCACTGTCTGGTTAAACTGTGCAATCTACATCCCAAAAGATCAAATAACTTCTCGTACTTCCAATACAATTCCATTGGATTGACTTATCGTAATAGCTCTACCTGTGCATTGCCTAGGTAACTATATTTAGAGATGATGGTAGAGGCCATTTAATAATCTCATGAAAAAAATAGTAGGAGAAGGAAGGGAGTCTTTTAATCTCCCTTTGGACAAAATATACATTATGGAAGGGAGCAGTCGACAAGTCGATATTATTAGGAGAATATGGATTACATACTGTACTCCAAGTGTTCGAAAAAATGTGGACTACGACTGTGTGTCGACAAGGTAGACGGAAATAAAAAAATGCGGATTACGACCATGCATCACCGAGGTTGACAAAAAAAAAAAAGCAAACAGAACCCATGCATCAGGAAAAGCATAACACACGGTCGTTGTCCTGGTTTATACCGCAGTGTACTTATAAATTATACTATGGACCGGGGGAAATACAGTACAGTACAGGAACACCCCCCCTCAACCAGTCGTACCAAAAATTATCTACCTCATACAGGTATCTATATCTATATCTACCGCTACCTATATTCTCTGGCCTCAGTCAGAGAATGGCGCCACGTCCAATGGGAGACGCCAAGACCACGCTGAGAAGTCCACCTCAGGGCGCCCGTACGTCAGGCTAAACCAAAGGAAGGAGGAGAATTACACTTTGGTAATTACACTAGGCCCAGCCAAACCTGAACCCAGGTCTTCCGTAAAGTTACCAGGAATCCGAATCTGGCAACCTGGGAAAGAACCAGAACCCAGGCAAGCAGACAAGCGGATCAGCAGGGAGCCCACACCAACCAGTTGTCGAGGCAGGCTGCCAGCTAGGAAGATACCTGAAATATAATTGATATCAACACGAGCATACTAGACTTTGAAAGAGAAATTAAAAACATGCCCATGCACTCGGCTCTGGGACCAGATTCATAGAATTCGGTATTTATAAAGAAATGCAAAGTGCCGGTAGCACAGGCACTCAGTATAGTGTGGAGGAAGAGCTTGGATACAGTGGAGATACCAGATGCACTTAAAGTAGCAGACATAGCCCCTCTACACAAGGGAGGGAGCAAAGCATTGGTAAAGAATTATAGACCAGTTGCACTAACGTCCCACATAATAAAAGTATTTGAGAGAGTGATTAGGAGTCAGGTCACCAATTTCATGGAGACCAATGACCTTCACAACCCAGGCCAACATGGATTTCGAGCGGGAAGATCGTGCCTCTCACAGCTACTTGATCACTACGACAAAGTCACTGAGGCATTAGAAGAAAAACAGAATGCTGATGTGGTATACACAGACTTCGCAAAAAGCTTTCGATAAATGTGACCATGGAGTGATAGCACACAAAATGAGGCCAATGAGAATAATCGGTAAAGTAGGACACTGGATATTCAGTTTTCTGTGAAATAAGACAACGAGCAACAGTCAATCATATAAAATCGAGTCCAAGCACAGTTAAAAGCTCTGTACCTCAAGGTACAGTCCTTGCACCGCTGCTTTTCCTTATTCTTATATCAGATATAGACAAAAATACAAGTCACAGCTTTGTATCATCCTTTACAGATGACACAAAAATCAGCATGAAAATTACCTCGGCTGAAGACATTGAAAAACTTCAAGCAGATATTAATAGTTTTCGACTGGGCAACAGAAAATATCATGATGTTTAACAGTGATAAATTCCAGGTACTCAGGTATGGGAAAAATGAGGACCTTAAACATAATACAGGGTATAAAACACAATCAAATGTGCCCATAGTAGGAAAACAGCATGTAAAGGATTTGGGAATAATGATGTCTGATGACCTAATGTTTAGGGAGCATAGCCAAGCAAATATTGCGTCAGCCAGAAAAATGATCGGATGGATTACGAGAACTTTCAAATCCAGGGATCCCATCACAATGGTGGTACTCTTCAAGACATTTGTGTTGTCCATCTCGAGTACTGCTCAGTACTCACTTCCCCCCTTCAGAGCAGGAGAGATTGCTGAAATAGAGGGAATACAGAGAACATATACGGCACGCATAGACGCGATAAAGCACCTAAATTATTGGGATCGTCTCAAAGCCCTCCAAATGTACTCACTAGAACGAAGACGAGAGAGAGATATCAAATAATATACACATGGAAGATATTGGAGGGCAAAGTACCAAATCTACACAGTAAAATTACAACGTCCTGGAGTGAACGATACAAAAGAAAATGCAAAATAGAACCAGTGAAGAGCAGGGGTGCCATAAGCACAATCAGAGAACACTGTATAAACATCAGAGGTCCGCAGTTGTTCAACACCCTCCCAGTGAGCTTAAGAAATATTGCCAGAACAACTGTGGATATCTTCCAAGAGGAAACTAGATTTTTCCTCCAAGGAGTGTCGGACCAACTGGGCTGTGGTGGATATGTGGGCCTGCGGGCCGCTCCAAACCACATCCTAATGGACCAAACTCTCACAAGTCAAACCTGGCCTCGGGCCAGGCTTGGGGAGTAGAAGAACTCCCAGAATCCCATCAAGCAGGTATCAACCAGGTAACCTTGAAATGCACCCGATCAGTGTAAGAAGAACCAAACTCAAATACTGTAAAACCCTTATCCAACACAGAGGTGTAAACCAGGTCTCACAAGAGGTGTGCACCAAGGGCCTCCCAAACTTCTGCAAGGGGAAGCCGAGAGGAAAAAAAAGCCTCCGAAAAGACGAATCTGAGAAACCCTAGGGCACCCGGAAACGAACCTGTGGGAGCTCCACCTACCACATTCGCCAGCGGATAAGATACACAATGTTAATGATTTTTTTTATTAAAAAATGAGCCCCACGGCTAAAACAGCTGTAATATAGACAGGCTATCAAGGGCTGTAAGCTTGGGAGCTGGACGAGCATACAAGGCAAGGTCGCCAGGCACAAAATCGGTGCCCATAATAAAATAAAGAAAACAAGCCAATGACCACAGTCTGTGAACACAAGACTCGGGTAATAATATACAGAAGTACCACAGTCATGTACACAGGACAAGACTGCCCGGGAATACAAGACCAGGAGATATGACCACCACCCACAATTTCCCAGGGGATTGAACAGTGTAGGAAAAATGGATGAAACAATATGATTAGTACACCCATAATGGAACAGAGGAGGTAACCGGATACCCAAAGGAGCCCCAGAGACATGAAAAAGCACAAAGCAAAAGCGGGTTCGGAAGAAGTAGCCATTGTACAACCGAGCCCACGGGTTTTCCAGTGCCTGTAGGGTGAATTAGTGCTACGGGAAGCCCAGGCACTGGGGCTAGCCAGTAGAGCCATGTCAGGTAGCAGGCAAACTAACCACCCGTAGCAGCTATGAAACCTTGAGGGAAACAGAGGACTACCAACACAACCTAGGCTTCCACAATAATAAGCTAAGTAAACTTCCTCCGTCTAAACAAGGCGAGAACGCCAGTGAACGAAAAGAAAATGAAAACAAAACCCCTTGAAGACACACAACAAACTGACAGTCAGTTTGCTGAGCTGCCATTGCTCCCTGCGCCTCTCTGAGGGGACCCAGGTTCTGGCTTGTGGTTCCCGGTAAGCATAAGGACTCCTGACTGATGACCCTAAACTAATATAGCACATATCAGTTCAGATGGCTTCAGGGAGCCGACGGTCCTCCCCGCAGAAAGTGTTTCAGTAACATAATTTTGTATATTTTACCTGATGCATCAAGAACGATTTTTGTTCTTTAGGTTACAATTTTTACTACATAATAACGCGACATAAAACTGGCCACAAGAGGCGTATAATAATAAGCTTCTTGTCCAGGAGAATGTGGGCCTAATTTAATTGTACTGTAGAAAACAGGTAGACAGTAATGTAAAAAGTAAATGAACCACAATCTCCTGAATCACAAATAGCTTCTTACACATGCAAAAAACCTCAATAAGCCATTTTCATAAGAGATTATTATAATAAATATAAAGGTCAGACTAATCAGTGATTTGAACTGTTTGAACTGCAACACAAATTACTAACTTGTATTCCTAACTTGACTCCTCTCTCTTGTGTGTTACTGTTTCTAGCCAATCAAACACACTTATGCAAATTTTATAAATCACATTTGTACACAGTAAACTATCTATGTTCTGGGTCCCAAATGACAATGGCCATTACCGCCTGAAGAACAAACTTGGGATGGTGTTGTGAACATATCACGGACACCTAATCCTTTCTCAACAATGCTCCAAGGAAAAAGCCTCACCTAACTAATTTTCTATTTATTAAACCATCTAAACCAGCCAGATAACTTTGTGAGTTATGTATGACTAAGATTTACAATATTGTACTTTTAAAAACAAATCACAGGACAGCAGCCTGACTGGCCAAGCTCAATCTCGTTGTCAGTCTCATTTATGATTTACAGCACAAAATTTTAAGAAAACACTTTTGATTGAAGTGTGCATTCTACAATTTTTTTTTAGTTCAAAGAAAATCTATTTCTAAATTTGTCATAAAAATGTAAAATACCTAAACTATGGTGGATACACTTGTAATTCTCTATGCACATTAAAAATATACATTACCCATATTACTCTTTTAAACAAATTTAAAAAAGATTAAAAAGTTACCTCGTATTGTATTCTTAAGCAAATTATGGATAAGGGATAGGTACTAAAGAGCACAAAGTGCTAATAAGAATGTTGAAAAACTATCAATAGGTAGACTTTCCACGTAGATAACATTATACCTGTTAGGGCTTTATTAAATTTAACAGATATATACAGTGCCAGTGTTTATAGAGACCAAACAGGGCATGGGTAAGGTCAGGCAGGTTTATGTCAATGAGGTGAAGACGAGACATGTGGGATAATGTATAATTTATGAAGTGTTAACTTAGCAAGAGTGGCAGCCAGCTATATTGTAGTGTTTGATATGCTGCAAACTTCTATATACTGCTCGAGGAGCTTTAACTCTAGCACCTAGGCTCTGCCTCTATACCATTGACTAAAATGTTACATTTACATTTGGGCTCATGTACAGAGTGTTACTGTCACTACTTTGTCTCCCAGGGTGTGTTTCACTCACTACTCTCGTGCTTAAGGTATGCTTTCATATATATTGGGCTCATCTGAATATTCACCTTTGTCAATTTACTTCCATTCCTTTCAAATAGACTATCTTTATCCACCCTTTGATTTCTCTGATCTTGTATGCTATAACTTATGTACATTTGGGTATGTGTAATTACCCAAATATAGTTACAGGATGAGAGCTATGCTCATGCTGTAGTCTCTTTCCTATAACATACATCATATAACATTTAATTTGTGTGTGTGTGCACATATGTCTATATGCATGTGTATGTATATGTATATATGAACATGTGTATGTATTGTATGCATATAATGTATGTGTGTTTATGTATTGGTGTATATTGGCAGCAAATTTTCATTTAGACACTTTTCATTGAATATGGCTGCATAGTGTTGATTATTTTCTTGTTTAAGGTTTTTATCCCTCTAACTAGTGCTTTTGAATCTTGGTTTAATTGGAAGAGAATTTCTCTGAATATCATATTTGTTCAAAGTTGACAAAAAGAGCAAAAACTAGCTGTATATTATAATTACTAGCTGTACCCAGCCACGCGTTGCTGTGGCTCAGCAACCTTTCCCTGTCTCCCAGTCCTCCCCACCATTCCCCGTCTCCCAGTCCTCCCCACCATTCCCCCCCTCCTCCGTCCCCTCGTCCTCCCAGCCATTCCTCACACCTGCATCCCCTCGTCCTGCTAACCATTCCCCACTCACAGTCCCCTCGTCCTTCCCACTATCTCCCACTCCCCCGTCCCCTTGTCCTCCCCACTATTCTCCATTCCCCTGTCCCCACCATCCCCAACTCCCCTGTCCCCTCATCCTCCCCCACCATTACCCCCTTCCCTGGTCCCTCGTCTTCCCCACCATCCCCCACTCCCGTCCTTTCATCCTTCCCACCATTCCCCACTCCCTCGTCTGATGATCAAATGATCTGATGTTCCCATCAGAAAACTGGGAACATCAAATGATCTGGGGCTACATTCACAAAGAAGTTATACAAACACTCACGAACCTGAACATCTTTTCTCAATCTTTGGCGGCTTTATTTACAATTATTAAACAGTTAATGAGCTCCGAAGCACCAGGAGGCTGTTTATAACAATAACAACAGTTGATTGGCAAGTTTTCATGCTTGTAAACTGTTTAATACTGTAAATGTAATGAAAGCCTTCAAAGATTGAGGAAAGATGTACATGTTTGTAAGTTCTTGCGTAACTGCTTCGTGAATCTGGCAACAGATTTTCCCATCACTGAAATATAAGAAAAAAAGTTAAAAAAACGAAATGAAAAACAATGAAAAAAAATATACACTCACGAAATGAATGGTATGGTAAATGACACAGCTCAATTCCAATGAAATGACACACAAAATAGTTCAATCAAAATGAAAATAGATCGAAATATATGAAAATTCAATTTATCAATGAAATTGGAAACATTGAAATGGAAACGTAACATAATTAGTATAACGTGTGTTGGTCTTATGTGAAACAGATGGTGCTGTTTTTCAAAAACACATGTTTTTACCTGTCACAGGGGGTGGCATCTATATAGTAGGTATATAATAACACACGCGCATTTGAATGGAACATTGTGTCAAAATTTCAAAGCAACCAGTGAAGAACTTTCGGAGATTACAGCATGTGTTGCTCTTACGTCCAACAGATGGCACTGTTTTTCAAAAAAACATATTTTTTCCTGTCACAAATGAGGCATGTATATAGTAGATATATAAAAAGATGCACCTATTCGAATGCAACATTGTGTCAAAATTTTAAAGAAATTGGTAAAGAGGTTTCGAAGATTTCCCTCACATGAAAAACACAGTTTAAAAAAAAAAAACGTTTTTTTTACCGTCACAGGGATGACATCTACATAGTATGTATATAAAAACCCGCTCGGATGGGAATGGAATGTAGTGTGAAAATTTCAAAGCAATCAGTAAAGAACTTTCGATGATTATTGATTATGAACAAACGAACATTTCCATTTTTATTTATATAGATTATAATTTACACAATATTTCAAACCTACAAGGTTCATTCTCAAATGAGGAGTGACAAGGCATGAGGAAATATCTGATATATAAAACTGTGAACTCGGTTACATACAAATTATGTCAGGTGAATGGCAGAAGAAATAAGAGTAGAGGGAGAGTGAGGTGATGGGCCAATAAACTAAGCATAAAAGGTCAGGTTAGGTAACAGGGTAATGAGACCTCAGGTGACTGTAGTGGGCATGGCTTTTTGGGCAGTGGCATCATGTTGGCTTGGTTGCATTCCTGTCTTTCTCTCACACACATGGTGGGGTGTTCTCAGTGTTATGTGTCAGATATTTCCTCACATCTTCTCATTCTTCACTAGAGAATGAACCTTGTAAGTTTGAAACATTGAGTAAATTATAATAACTATAATATATTATACAGTTAACTTTTTTGTTCATGAACAAATATGACATTTGGAGAAATTCTTCCAATTAAACCAAGATGCAAGAGCACTAGTCAGAGGGATACAAGCCCCATAGAAGAAAATAATCACCATGGAATATGTACTCACCTATTTGTGCTTGCGGGGGTTGAGCTCGGGCTCTTTGGTCCCGCCTCTCAACTGTCAACCAACTGGTGTACAGGTTCCTGAGCCTACTGGGCTCTATCATATCTACACTTGAAACTGTGTATGGAGTCAGCCTCCACCACATCACTGCCTAATGCATTCCATTTGTCAACCACTCTGACATTAAAAAAATTCTTTCTAATATCTCTGTGGCTATCTCTCTGTGGCTTTCAGCAACCAGGAGGCCTGGTCGATGACCGGGCCGCGGGGGCGATAAGCCCCGGAAGCACCTCAAGGTATCCTCAAGGTAAGGCTTATTTGGGCACTCAATTTCCACCTGTAGTCCCCTAGTGTGTGTGCCCCTTGTGTTAAATAGCCTGTCTTTATCTACCCTGTCAATTCCTCTGAGAATCTTGTATGTGGTGATCATGTCTATCCCTAACTCTTCTGTCTTCCAGCGACATGAGGTTTAATTCCCGTAGTCTCTCCTCGTAGGTCATACCTCGCAGCCCAGGTACTAATGTACCCGGGTATGTATGTATGTATTATGTAGATTTGCATGCATGTGTGTGTGTGTGTAAACCCCTTACCAGTACATAAATTAAAAATATATATATATAAATACAGTACTCTATAGTACGTGGAAATTTGTATACACTACATACTAAACATTGGGCACATACTGTCCAGGCATCTGAACAGGTCATATAAATAACTTTTTCACTATATTATATAAACAAATCCTATAAGTGGCTAAACAAATTAATGAGTTTCTATTCATGACAAAAAATTCTTATTAATGAATATTATTAAAAAATATATATAATTTAATGCAAAACATTGGCATTTATTTACCACTTAAATACGAACAACACCATGCAGCATCACAATGCACTGTACATGATATTTATGCATCAGGCCAATTGGTTTGTTCCAGTTACCCAGAAGGAGGCTGCATTCACAATCTGTGCCGAGCATCTAATCTCCATGGAGCTCATCAGTCTCTATTAGACCTAACAATGAGAAAAATAGTGCAATTAAAGTAATCACAAAGTTTTCATGTGTGACAATTTCAGGATATTAACTGTCAAATGGCAATACTGTGCATGAAAATAGTGAAGATAGCAATAACAATGAAAGGCAAAAAGAAAGTGCTCAAGTGCATAAATAGTAAAATAAGAGAAATTACTGTATTATTATTAAAAAAAAAAAGACATTACACCTCTATCTTGTAAGCCCTATATACCAGCCAATCATGCAGCTCAACACCAAAACAACACAACATTATTACTTTGTTGTCTAGAAACTTAGTATACAGATCAAACATAATAAATGTACAGTATGTGATAAGGAATAGAAAAACTACCTGTATTGGCAAAATATAAACTGAAAATTGCAAATAATACCCTCACACATCTCTCATGCCAAGAATCCCCTTCCAATAGCTGCTAAAAATCTCCAAAATGTGTTAAATAATTCAGCAAAGGTGAAAAAAAAAAGTAGATGCAAGCCATAGGTCATCAGACATTTGTCATCGTCAGTAATTGTCATAGGAGTGGGTTTCATGCTGCAAAAACATAACAGATCAAAAAGCACCTTGCAGTTATATATCTTATGCATCAATACATTATTTGGACATACAAATATTTTTCAGGTGGCCAGTAAATAAGTGAATGTAAAGTGCAAAGAAAGCCATGCTATGAGTTGCTCTACAGCTGTCAGGAGATTTAGGAAGCAATAGTTGTAAAGTTACACGGCATCATTACCTGAACTCAATTACAGTAATGTCACAATCCATTATAATCTCTGTCACCTTCAAAATAAATACAGTACAATTACAACCTATTAGTGAGTTTAATAATGCTTATTAATCAACTTGAATATTTTAGGAATTGTGCAATCTGTAAACCGCTAGAGGACTATTGAAACCATACTGGAATATTTAACAGTTTACTATAGTTCCGTCTAAGTTATAAAATTGAAAAGCATTCACTATACAGATGCTCCTACCATTAAAGCAATGGTAAATATTTTTTTACAAATTCATTGCAAATATTAAAAACAAAAGAAAAAAACAAAAACAAAAATGAAATCGGCCATGATTTGTCATTTATGAAATACAGTAGATACAAACTCTATTGTTCAATCAATCGATTTTTTTTTGCTCTTGCATGGAAAATTGTGCTTAAATTTTCTGTCATACTGCTTCAATGTAAATGACAATGATATTTGATGTCAGAATTACATAGAAGAAAGATCCAGTTGTTGCCAACAAGAATGGTGCTCCAATAACACTAATTGATTTTGTAAAATAATAATCATAATAATCTATTATGTTGGAGGACAGGCAGCCAGAGTGTATTCATACACGTTAGGCTTGTATCAAGGTCCCCCCCCCCCCAAGTCATATTATTGACCCCGCCCAGGATGCAACCCACAACAAGCTGACTAGCTCCCGAGTAACTACTTACTGCTTGGTAAATGGGCATTATGGTGATATCAAATGAGCCCAACCATTGCTGTCCCGCCCGTGATTCGAAATGCTCAATTGTGAGTCGAGAACGAATCCAACTGTACTACCGGGACCCTCTGTAGGCTAAAGTGACCATTTGTAGGCTAAGAATTACAAACTTAACTTGAATTACTGTATAATTAAACTGTACTAACCACACTATGGCTTTAGTAGCTATTAATATACAGTACTACTTCAAAGAGCAAAATATAAGTTTAATTTTGATACCCAATAAAATATTGAAATTGAAGTTACATGTATTTTAGAGTTACATGTTTGTAGAGCACACAGGGGTAGGTGTAAATTGTTTGTAGAGCACATGGGGATAGGTGTATCATGTTTGTAGAGCACACAGGGGTAGGTGTATCATGTTTGTAGAGCACACAGGGGTGGGTGTATCATGTTTGTAGAGCACACAGGGGGTAGGTGTATCATGTTTGTAGAGCACACAGGGGTGGGTGTATCATGTTTGTAGAGCACACAGGGGTAGGTGTATCATGTTTGTAGAGCACACAGGGGGTAGGTGTATCATGTTTGTAGAGCACACAGAGGTAGGTGTATCATGTTTGTAGAGCACACAGGGGGTGGGTGTATCATGTTTGTAGAGCACACAGGGGTGGGTGTATCATGTTTGTAGAGCACACAGGGGGTAGGTGTATCATGTTTGTAGAGCACACAGGGGTGGGTGTATCATGTTTGTAGAGCACACAGGGGTAGGTGTATCATGTTTGTTGAGCACACAGGGGTAGGTGTATCATGTTTGTAGAGCACACAGGGGTAGGTGTATCATGTTTTAAAGCACACTGGGGTAGGTGTAGTATGGTTGTAGGAGCAGATGCCAAAGAAATATAAGAATATTCACTTTCGCAAACAGAATGGTAGACAGTTGGAACAATTGGGGGAGAAGGTGGTGGAGGCCAAAACCATCAGTCATTTCAAAGTGTTATATGACAAAGAGTGCTGGGAAGACGGGACACTATGAGCGTAGCTCTCATCCTGTAACTACACTTAGGTAATTACTACCTTCCTCACATAGTGACATTCAAACCTTCCATACTGATGTACCTTACACACACTCAAAATATAAATTTAAATCCTTAAATATACACGAAAATGCTTAGACTTAAAGCAATGCACACGATAAATGCCCTACTTGTTTCTTCCACGCATTTCTTACAAACAATGATCAGTCAAAATATACAGGGGGATCTTTGGTGCTGACAAATATTTAAACAAGTACAAATAACTGATATATACAGTTTATAGTACTATAGAAATATTATTATTTTGCAATATCTAAAGCTATACAAGGAAAGGAAAACATTATAGAAAAATAACTGCTGTTTTATAGTAGTCACTGCTTATTTTACAATAATTATTAAATTTTAAATATTTTTGTTTAAGTTAATACATATCCTAAAATTCATTCTTCTACAAAACAATAAATATTCATGACACAATATACAGTATTTGAATATAAATCAAGCATTGAATGTAATAAAATGTCCTCTAATTGGTCCCAATTGGTCTCCTTAGCTCAGCTAAGGTAACGCCAAGCCTTAGCGCAGCATGTCACGCCTCGCAGTGCAAGTCAGAAACTGCTGAGGCATAGGGTAACAATCAAATCTCAATTCAATGTAACCCTGATCATGGTTGGAGCAAAATGCAATGCTGTACGTGCAATGTGGGTGGCATAAACACAATCATGAGGAGTAAATGAAAATGCACACACCACTTACCCTTGATGGAACTAATGTTCAAGGTAAAACTGGCAACAACTAGCTGGAACTGAGATGCCAGTGAAGAGCTCTTTAGTGGCTAATAAGTGTTGAACTGGTGACCTGGGCTGCAATTTTGTAGGCAGTCTAGCATATCACAATGAGGGTCTTTACCATGCTATAATGATCATTTGCATTGTTTACCTAGTTGTGTCTAATTGCCTTCAAAATCACTTATTATATTGCATCTATTCTTCACTGTGGGTTTCCCCAGTTTTGTGGTTTGGTCTCTGATCCCCCACTTCCCTCACCTCATAGTGAGCCAGATTTTATTCCTGGCTCTCTTTTAAGGAATAGATGGGCCTTGGAGTCCTGGTATGTTGGGTAAGGCTTGGTGGTACCAGCTAAGCTCAAGGAGCCACTAAGGAAGACTACCAAAAGCAAATTACTAGCTTAGAAGTCATGTTAAAATGGAACTTATAAGCATTTGGACACGAAGCTCAAGACCTACCTAAATATAAAGTGCCTCTAAACCCTACATGAAGAGATACACCATATAATACTGATGACTTTTACATAGACTTTTATAGAAATTCCCACCTGATATAGACGAATGGATGTACTTTTACCAAGCTAATAGTTCCCAGGGCTAGATAAAAACAAAGTAATGGAATACTATGCAATTTGCCATTCTAATCACACAGTTTTGAACTTCAATTCCCTGATATTTTCTGTCACTGAACAGTATTGACAAATTTCTGTTCCTTCATATATAATATTAACATAGGTACTTGAAAAGATTCTTCACTGTAGGGGTACTTCATTCTCCACAATCCACTATCTGAATAGAATGGGATGACAGTAAGTCATTTCTACACAGATACATGAAATGCCTTTATATTTTCAGTGCATTTTTAACTACTAAAATACATACTATATAACATACTCTTGTTAGGATAACATGGTACTAACAGGACTGTAACATCATAGGATTTTCTGGGAACCAATGACAATAATCTAAGATCAATTGAAATGTGTTTCATGTCAAGTAGTTCAGGATGTCTCTCCCTAGTACATAGAATTATAGACTTTTTGCATGCTACACTAGTACAGCTTTTCTCTAAGTACAATGAATCCATGTACAGTATTCTTTTATCTACCAACTGATTCACTGACTTTGTTCCAACTTCTCCCAGTATGTATGTATGTATGTATGTATGTATGTATGTATGTATGTATGTATGTATTGTATGTATGTATGTATGTATGTACTGTAGTATGTACTGATATGTAGTATGTTACTGTATGTATGTACGTATGTATGTATGTATTTAGTATGTTAATTTATTTATAATATATATAACTATATATATATATATATATATATATACTGTTATATATATACTGTATAATATATATATATATATATTATATATAATAATAAATATATATATATTATATATATATATATATATATATATATGTAATATATATATATGTTATTAAATATGACCGAAAAAAAAGAGAAATAATTCTAACACGAATTTTCCATATTTCTTATGTTTCTTTTACTGTCGATGGTAATTAAAAAAATAAATTCTCCAAAATTCATTTTTATTTCTAGTCTGACGCAACGCCTGAACGCGTTTCATAATTATCTATTACATTTTCAAAGACTTTAGTTTACACACACAACTGTAACCTGTAAACATGCCATTTGCTTCCATATTTATACCCGCATTTGGATGAGGTGATATGGTACAACAGTTTTGGATGAGGTGAACAAACTTTTGACAAACACAAGACAGAACACGGAACATGGGTATTAATTGATATGAGAGCATAAGAATGAAAGTAACTGCAAAGGGCCTATTGGCCCATACTTCCTCTTGATGCTTCTATATTGGTACGGAGTCTTGAAGTGGATAGAATATCAAGTTTCTCTGTGAGAAACATAGGAGAGAGTGTACCCACAGAATCATCACTGCCTGATGTTATAATGGAAGGAGACTCCCTTCCCAACAGTAGCAACTCTCTCTCCTCCCCCCCCTCTTCACCATCTCCATATGCAACATGAGTCATCAGGAAAGGTAAGTAATAACTTGTACATACTTTTGTTGTGAAGATTTGGGTGAATTAGGTATAAAATTTACTTGAAGTTAATTTTTTGGGGGGAGTCAGGAATGGATTATTCATTTCCCCATATT
>WNGS01004511.1:15407320-15420672 GCA_020271785.1 Procambarus virginalis | reverse complement strand
CTATAGCATTCTTGGTGAATCTGATACTTTTGATATCGTTTGCCCTTCTTTGATACTAAATAATTACATACTAATAATTACTATAATTGATAATTACTTATCAATTATAATTGATAATACTTACTAAGGCTGTTGGACACTGATGTAATCTTGCCATGGATGCTAAAAAAAGGGGGCAAGAAAAGCACTTTGCATGCCATTCTCTTGGTACATAAGTCACGGAAATAGATCTACCAGAAAGTTGAAGACAGCTAACTTAGTCCCAATATAAAAAATGGGTGATAGCAGGAGGCTCTATACTACAGGCTGGATGTCCTTAACCTGTATATAAAACCATGCAAGGTAATAGAGATCTTGGCAAAAAAATGCTGGTAGCATAACGGGAGAGAAGGGACCATTAGCATGGGTTCAGTGATGGCAAATCGTGTGTCACACAGGTTTAATAGAATTATATGATCAAGCAAGAAAGAGATGGGTGGGCAGACTGCATTTTTCTTGTACTGTTGGAAAGCTTTTGACAAAGTCCCCCATAAGTGTTGCAGGAGTTGGAGAAAACAGGCTGGTGTAAGTGATAAGGTGCTCCAGTGGATATGGGAATATCTAAGTAGGAAGCAGTTACCTGTGAAGAGTGAGACCTCAGAATGGTCCTGGTAATGTGAGTGTCACCAGCAGTCCCCCCTCAGGGTTCTATACTCTAACCTATCTTATTTCTGATGCATGTGAATGACCTTCCAGAAGGTATAGACTTAGTCCTCTCGTTCACATGTTCACATGTTTAGCTGATGATTATAAAAATTATGAGAAGGATTAAGATAAGGACAGCATGAGGCTACAAGATGACCTGGACAGACTGAAGGATTGGCCAACAAATGGCTACTAGAGGTTAACTCGGGCAAGTGCAGTGTGCTGAAGATAGGAGTAAGGAAGAGGTGGCGGCCAAACATAAGGTACCAGCTGGGACAGAAAATCCTTTAGGAGCTTAGGAAGAGAGAAAGATGGTCCAC
The DNA here is from genome assembly GCA_020271785.1 of Procambarus virginalis. Classification (NCBI taxonomy): domain Eukaryota; kingdom Metazoa; phylum Arthropoda; class Malacostraca; order Decapoda; family Cambaridae; genus Procambarus; species Procambarus virginalis. The sequence goes on along the minus strand of WNGS01004511.1, from coordinate 15,419,668 downwards.
AGTTTCACATTAGTAGAAACGATAGAGCCCAAGAGCCCAATAGGCTCAGAAAAATCTGTAACCAGTTAATTGACATTTGAATGCGTGGGACCAAATAGTCAAAGCTCAACCCCCCTGCAAACACAACTAGGCGAGTATAGAAAGATTGTGGGCATGCCACATGCTGGTCCTGGTAGTGCTAGTCTACCCAGCTTTGTCCCCCCCCTCCCCGCTCAGCTCGTTGATGGCCGTGGGGGGACGGGCTTAGTAGGCGGCTGCCGAGGAGTGTGATGCTCTCTTGGGACAGTCCTCTGTCCCATTTTGTAGCCTTGTGCTTCTGCTGCTGTCCTCTTCCAATTAATGCTGAGCAACTTTTCCTTTTCCTTCTGTTTCGTTTGTTTCTCCCCCCCTCTTCTCCTATCTGCTTGCCGTTTCTGCCGACCTTTTTGCTTGTTTTGGTTATTTGTCCCTTTGGACTACTTCTACTTTGACGCCCGGGTGCTTGAGGAGGCAAATCTCTTGAACCCGTAGAACTGTTAGTACCCAACGTCGAGAGCGAGGGGAACCTTTTATTGTCAATCCCCCTTTCGTCACTGAACCCGATCTCGACGGACTGTCGGTTCTTAAGGTGTGTTTGAGGCATATACTCACAGACGCACCCCTAGGAGGCCCCAGCATGATTGGCGATAGCGTTCTTGTTGGGTGTCCTACCTCTTAATTATGGCTCCGTGGTGGGTGTGGGGGCACATTCATGAATGAGTATTTTTTTCTCGTAGCAATGATTACTGGTTTTACTGTTTCTCCTTTACCTTCTCAGACTCGTGGGGGTGGGCGACCAAGCCCCCGAGTCGGTCCCGTGTTGGAAGACCGGGCTCTTGTAGCCTCCGCTGCATTCCTTTGGCCTCTCTGACTCCTCCCCTCCCCCCTCTGTGGTTGGGTCGAGACCCCAAGCCCCCAGTGGTGACTACCTGGTGCAGCCCATCTCTAGTTGTAACTACTGCGCCTTTTAACCCCTCACTCTCTCGTCTGGGGGTTCTCAATGCCGCTCCTCATCACGCCCGCCCTCGCTCGATTCCTTCCCGTTCTGATACCTATCAAGCCTGTGTTTGGTCCTGCTTCTGTGGGCCAACATACTTTATCTCCTGCCCTCTTGATTCTGCGCCTCCTGACATTCTCTCCTCCATCGACATCTCGTTGATTCCGTGGATGCCTCTGTTACTTTCAACCCCACTCGTCTCGGTACACGTGTCGTTGCTGCTGCTTCTCAGGATGCTGCTTCCCGCTTGGCTGCCTTATCCTGCCTTGGCGAGATCCCTGTTCGGGTCTCATAGAACAGCTCGAGTTGAATCCAGTGTTGCACTATTCTGCCCCCGGCCCACATGTTTGCGACCGGTGTTCAGGACTCTTGCGGAACTGCCACTGCACGAGATAATTCGACATACCCTTGCTGCCAGGGCCATTCTATTCTCCAGGTGGACACCTTTACTCCCCCCCCCCCCAGCGGAGCTTTATGCTACTTCTCCTCTGCTCTTCGTCTCCTGCTTTCTCGTTTGTCAAGTCTTCCTTTGTGGTGGTAGTTGACTCTCATAATGCCCTCATGGCTCTTGGGTCCTTTAAATCCGGTTCATCCAGTAGTTGTCGAGATCCAGAATTGGCTGTTTCTTGTTCACAGTAAGTTTAAGTCGGTTGAGTTTTGTTGGGTTCCCAGCCATATTGGCGGTTGTTTAAATGAGCGTGCGGATGCTGCCGCCAAGAGAAGCTATCCGCTATTGTCCCATCTCTGTAAAGGTATTCCATATTCCGACTTTTACCCGGTTATCCATTCCTTCTCCTTACCCGTTGGCAGGTTTCTTGGTCGTCTGTTACTGGTAACAAACTCTGTACTCTTAAATGTTGTGTTTCCTCGTGGCGTCCTACCACTGTAACCGGTGATGGGGAAACTGCTCTGGCGAGGTTGTGTATGGCCATACTTGCTTATCCCATGGTCACTTGGAGCGCCGCCCTGATCCTTATTGTCTTAATTGCATTGTTCCCTCTTACGGTCGTGCATGTCCTTCTTGAATGTCTCTACTTCCGGGACGAGCGTGTCTTGCTTTCCGACCGCCCTCGCGGTCACTTCTACCTCAGTAGTATTCTTGGTGACTGATACTTTTGATATCGTTCACCTTATGCGTTTTTGTTCTCGTATTGGCATCCTTGTGATATTTAGCGCCCTATGATTATTCTGCACATTTGATGATGCTACATAGCCTTCCCGGTTTGGTGCCTTCTTTTGATAATTACTTACTACTTACCCAGCTTTGTGCCTTCTTTTGATAAATACTTAGTCCTAGCATTTAGCAGGTCTACACAAGTCCAACATCTGCGTTGTTTTATCGTTGTATCTGGTACCAGTGTCAGTTACTTTTATCAGGAATCTACTGAAGTTTCACAGAAAGGGATATTTTGACAATGCTTGATTTTGGGTGTGCTGTCCAGGTGCCTAAACCTAGCCTTTTTAAGCACTACAGTACTTTTTCTAGATAGGAACATCTGAGGACATGGCAAGTCCTCTTGCAGTATCTTCTGTATCAGTTCCGTGGTCTTTCCTATAGTTTTTGTTCCTTTTGTTTTCTAAGAATATAGTGATGGTTCTTGTCTAACTTCTGATCCAATTAATTCCAGATTAAGGACTTCGAAGCAGACTTACGCATAGTTGAAGGAGATGAGGAGGACGCTCAGATAAAAAAGATGAAGGAGGCGCGATCCAGAGCTAGAGCCAATCCAGCGAAGAAGCGAAAATCTGGTCGCGGCGGACATTTTCCGAACAAGAAAAAGTTTTAGTGTTATCATTTTACATGACCATCACTGCTTTTCACATGATTTTTTGTAATTTTTAATTACATAATTTAAAGATTGATAGTATATTAATCTAGTTTGAGCTAAAATTGTATATATTTTAGCTAAACAAATATAATCTTATAATTTATAAGGGGACAAGTGACTGCGAGGGACGGTCGGAAAGCAAGAACGCTCGTCCTGGAAGTCAGGACATTCAACAAGGATATGCCAGACTGCAAGAGACAATGCAATTTGGACAGAAAGGAGCTGGGCAGCACTCCATTAAGTGACTGAAAGTTAAGCGAGTATGGCAAGATGCAGCCTTGCTAGAGCCGTTTCCACCGCCGGTTACTGTGGCAGGAGGCCATGAGGACACAACCCTTAAGAGTATGCCGTTTGCTACAGTAACAGAAGACCAACAAGCCTGCCAACGGGTAAGATGGAGGAATGAATAACTGGGTAAAAGTCTGAATAAGGAATACTTTTACGAGAGATGGGACGAGCAGACAGCTTCCCTAGCGGCAGCATCCGCACACTCATTTAAAGAGACACCACTATGGCTGGGATCCTAGCAAAACTCAACAAACTTAAATTTACTGTGAATAAGAAACAGCAATGCTGTATCGGACAACACTAGATGAACCGGATTAAAGGACCCGAGCTATGAGGGCACTTCGAGTCAACGACAACCACAAAGGAAGATTGACGAGAAAGCAGGAGACGAAGAGCATAGAGAATAGCATAAAGTTCCACTGTGAAGATGCTAGTCTCCAGAGATAAGCGACACACAAGAGCTGTCAGGAAAAACAACATTAGCCTACACCGTCCGCAGACTTAGACCCATCGGTGAAGATGGAAACTGAGCGGGAGTGTGAAGAAAAGTGCTCAATGAAAAGGCATTTCAGGACCGTAGGAGGGGTAAAAGCTTCAGTGATGCGGGTTAAGGATGTACAAAACTACAGAAAGGAGACTCCATGGAGGCAAAGAAGGAACACGAGGAGAAATATTAGAAATACGAACTGAAAGAGAATCATGTAAGCTAGATAACCAGACAAAGAGGGAGGTGGTGAAGAGGAACAGGAACCACAGGAGGGTAAAAGTTAAAGCACGACAGAGGCAAGAGGAAGGATGTTGCAAGGACTGCGCATGATAGCGAAGACAGTAGCGATCATGGCGGTCCTGGAGATAGGAAGCCAGTGTCAACATGTCCTTAGCACACAGTGCCAGTGTGCTAAGGACGGGAGTCTAACGAAAGGCACCAGAACTGAGGCGCAACCCAGTATGGTGCAAAGCATCAAGACGGCAAAGAGGAGGAGGAGAAGCAGACGAGTAAGCAAGGCAACCATAATAGAGTTTAGACAGGACGAGAGAGGAATGTAAAGCAAGGAGAGTGCATCTATCCGCTCAGAGAAGTATGGTACAACACCTGAAGGAGGGTAAGAGATAAGAGATATAGTTAAATGCCTTAGAGCATTTAACTTGAAGGTAAGAGATATAGGGCGACCAAGACGAGTGTCAAAAATCAACCCCAAAAGCTTAGCGGAATCCTTATACACAATGAGGTGACCATAAAGGGACAAAGAAGGACGAAGAACGACACTTTCGAGTAAACGTCATAGCACAAGTTTTAGACGTAGAGAACCTGAAGCCATGATCGGTGACCCAAGACGACACAGCATCAATCACAAGTTGAAGCCGGCGTTGAAGGAAAGGCAAATCACCACCCTGACAGCAAAGGGTTGGATCGTCGACAGAGCGGAAAAGACGCCAGAAGGAAGAGAGTAAAGAAGACAATTTAGGGCAATCAAAAAGAGTGAGGAAGGGGCAGGCCCCGAGTCAGAACACTACCTTGGGGCACACCTTTGTATTGTATTTATACCGAGAAGAGACAGAAAGAGCGGTACCAAGCCTCACCCGAAAGGAATGACGAGAGGAAGCTTTGGAGAAAAGCGAGATTACCACCAAAGCCAAAAGAATAATTTATTCCTACTAGAAATGGTTTAATCTTATTACAGTTTGCCCTTCTGTATGCCAGCCTTTTGCTTTTCAGCCCTTTCCTTTGATAGATTATTCCTGCTTCCACCAGATACTCAAAATGTTAGGACACTGCGGTCACACGATTTGATTTCCCATTATGTCTGACTCGTTCAGGGTGAATATCAGATTAAGTCTGGCTGGTTCATCATTTCTTCTATTCACCCATCCATCTGCTCATTTGTTTGTCCATTTATCTATCTATTGCGTCTCTGTCTCGAGATAAAAATATAATTGTCTAATGTATGGGTGGTTGCCAGTAAGAGGAAATTATGAACAGTAATAAATTTGTTAATTTCTCAAAGAGATCAGTAAAAATTTGTGCACATTACTAAAAGAAAATTGAGTCGAAAAGCTTGTTTTGAAAATATTTCTCTGAAGATGGCAGGCAGTGCCAAAAATTGCTATGGTGTCTGAATGTGACCCTGACACTGTTCCCTTTTGAATTCTGCCAACCCTGATAAGCCTATGTTCATCACATACCCCGAGACCATGCCCCCTGCTAATTTGAGCGAGGCTAGCCCCCCCACCCCGTGTTGAAAGAGGGATTTTTGATCCTAGTGTTTCTATTCTGCCAAGTACAATATTATGCCCCAACAAATGAGGGTTGGAGTAATACATCAGTTTTTGAATTACTCAACAATTACAATTACTCATCACAATCATGAGTAATTCTTGTGAAAATAATGTGCTTTAGAGCAAAAATAGGATACCAAATTTTACTATACCTTTAACTTCCCTTCCATCTTTTCTAGAACTTTCTTGTTGAATTCTTCTTCTTTGAAACGTATGTATCCTTTTGTCATACCTCGGCTAAAATCAATCCATGCACACTGATCACCAAACTCTCCCAGGGACTCTTTAACGTCTTCCTGGTTGCTTCAGATCCTTCAGTCAGGCCAGAAAAGTAAAGGAACGTACCCTTCGGAATCTCCATCTCTGTCGTTTCCTACAGAGCATAATAAAGCAGTAGGCATGTTAGTCAAACTTGACAGGAATAAATGTGAAAATCTAGTAATTACAAGAAATCAAATATGATTCAAGCCACTTATAATTTCACCCAAAATAATTATTCTGAATTTGATTAATTAGTAATTTCCAAGTCACAGCTCCTTACATTAGTTTTACAGAGGCTATTACCACAATACAATTACCACTTAACCAATTTTTTATCCTACTATTGATAAAATAGTAAGTAATACTACTATTTTATACTACTATGACTATTACTACTACTAGTGGTGGTATAAAAACAAACATTAATTGATTTTAGCTTAACCATTAGACAACAGCTATAAAAGAAATGGTCGAGCTGCCTGCCTACCTACCTACCTACCTACCTACCTACAGAATCTGCTGGCAAACAAGACCCACACTTTTTTAGGGGGGGGGGGGGAATGAGACATGAAAAAGAACATGTTCAGAGGCAGTAGTAAGGGAATGCAGGAGGCAATGATGAGGTAGAGGCTGCAAACATGTGTAAATCAGTACACTGGCAAGAGGTGGTCCAAAGAACCAAAGCACAACTAAAGGAGCACAAACTTTTGAAAATGACAGAACACATCAGCAGGGATAATGGAGCACACACCAAATCACGTACCTCCCCCATTTAATAGCAAACATAACCCACACGAGAACGACTGAGTAACCGGTAAGAACAATGGTGCATTAACTAAACGAAAAATTCCTAAAAAAGCAGGAAAGGCATGATAAAATTACAACTGCCCTGCCACCATATTCAGACTGCCCTGCCCAGAAGGCACATGAACCAAATCAAGGGCAATAGGAGCCCAAGTGCTCCAAGTGGACTCCCCCCCCCCCCCCCCCGAGCCTCAGGAACCCGATACAGGTGCTGGGGCAGAGCCCTCTTCTTCAGGGTTGGTAGGCATGGAAAAGCAGAAAAGCAGCAGCAGGAAAAAACCTTCGAAGTAGGGAGTCTGTCAGGCTGACCCAGAAGCCTTGGTGGAAAATCAGGCTCTTCCACCTCCACACCCGAATCTGAAGGGGAAGCCCCTAAAGCCACCCCGACTCCGAAAGCCAGATGTTTGCGAGCAGGAAGCCGTTAAGGAGTAGGGTGAACCGCACCACCTGGGGAGGAAGCAGGGGCGTGGAAGGAACCAGGGTCGAAGTGACCAATGCCACTTGGTGGCATGGTTGGCAGTGTCCTCGACCCCACAGGCAGTCTGACGGAGGTAGTATGATGATCATTTTCGGAGGCAGGGGCAATGAACACCTTCAACCTCGCACAAGGTGAGAGCAGGCCCAAAGGAGTCCATTGTACGACCGAAAACCACAGTAGTTTTCCAGGGCCCGTAGCATGAATTAGTGCTATGGAAAGCCCAGGCACTGGGCCAGCTCAGGCAGTAAACCCTGTCAGGTAGCAGGCAAACTGACCACTAGTAGCTGTTATGAAACCACAGGGGCAACAGGAGAACTAACAAAACCTAGGCTTGCCCAACAAGAAGCCAAGCAGATGAACTGTCTAAACAAGGCAATAACATCAGAGAACAAAAAATTAAAACCCCCGAAGACACTCGACAAAACCGCAGTCAGAGAGAAACATCGTACCCTGTGTTGAAGACAGCTGCGCCACAGGCCAATAACTCTTCTACCCAGGCTGCAGGCCTGGTTGACAAGTCCAGCAACCAGGAGGCCTGGTTGACAAGTCCAGCAACCAGGAGGCCTGGTTGACAAGTCCAGCAACCAGGAGGCCTGGTTGACAAGTCCAGCAACCAGGAGGCCTGGTTGACAAGTCCAGCAACCAGGAGGCCTGGTTGACAAGTCCAGCAACAGGAGGCCTGGTTGACAAGTCCAGCAACCAGGAGGCCTGGTTGACAAGTCCAGCAACCAGGAGGCCTGGTTGACAAGTCCAGCAACCAGGAGCCCTGGTTGACAAGTCCAGCAACCAGAGGCCTGGTTGACAAGTCCAGCAACCAGGAGGCTGGTTGACAAGTCCAGCAACCAGGAGGCCTGTTGACAAGTCCAGCAACCAGGAGGCCTGTTGACAAGTCCAGCAACCAGGAGGCCTGGTTGACAAGTCCAGCAACCAGGAGGCCTGGGTTGACAATCCAGCAACCAGAGCCTGGGTTGACAAGTCCAGCAACCAGGAGGCCTGGGTTGACAAGTCCAGCAACCAGGAGGCCTGGGTTGACAAGTCCAGCAACCAGAGGCCTGGGTTGACAAGTCCAGCAACCAGAGGCCTGGGTTGACAAGTCCAGCAACCAGGAGGCCTGGGTTGACAAGTCCAGCAACCAGGAGGCCTGGTTGACAAGTCCAGCAACCAGGAGGCCTGGTTGACAAGTCCAGCAACCAGGAGGCCTGGTTGACAAGTCCAGCAACCAGGAGCCTGGTTGACAATCCAGCAACCAGGAGGCCTGGTTGACAAGTCCAGCAACCAGGAGGCCTGGTTGACAAGTCCAGCAACCAGGAGGCCTGGTTGACAAGTCCAGCAACCAGGAGGCCTGGTTGACAAGTCCAGCAACCAGGAGGCCTGGTTGACAAGTCCAGCAACCAGGAGGCCTGGTTGACAAGTCCAGCACCAGAGGCCTGGTTGACAAGTCCAGCAACCAGGAGGCCTGGTTGACAAGTCCAGCAACCAGGAGGCCTGGTCAAAACCCCGACATACCCCAAGGGCAAAAACAGCAAGCGATGAAGTCCTCAAACGTAGAATGATACCCAAACACCCCAGGAAAGATAATCCTGAAACGCAAGGGTAGTACTTACGGAACACCTAGGGAAGATACCCTGCGGTTATCCTTAGTCTGCACACTAAGACACCTGGCTATCATACCCCACACACTGCTGGTACAGCCAGATAGATCAAAATCTATAACAGAAAATCGAGGCCAGAGGTGATCCGAGCTGACCGCATCTCATCAGTAAAATAACGGAGTGGTGACTGGAGCCGGCTCCCCCTATAAGAGGGAAAGGGGGGAGGGTTGCTGAGCTGGTGTGCTAGTTGCATGAAGGGTTGATTGGTCTATTTCTAGAGTTGGTGTTCTTTCAGGATGTAAATTGCACAGGTTAACCCAGACAGTGGTCTGTTGATTTGCTTACCATTCTGCAATTATGACATTTTAATTAAATGTGCTCATAAGCCACTCCTCTCTGCGCCTCTGAGGAGGCCAGGTTCTGGCTCGTGGTTCCCAGATAGGCATAAGGACTCTTGTGACTGATGATCAACTAATATAGCACATGCCAGTTCAGATAGCTTCAGGGAGCCGATGGGGCTCCCCACAAAAACTAATTTTCCTTCAAATTGAATGACTACACTGGTTCCTACATTTTAAAACCAACAATGTTTTACTTACACAAAAGGACCAGAAGCAACACCCCATGAACTTCAGAATAAAGAAGTGTAGAGAATAATTCAACACTGCTTCTATTTTCAACTAGTACTTCATATAACAATTGTTAAGCCTGTCTTATCTCCCTCTACATGTTTACCATTTTTATGTTCTTATAGGCAAAATATCATTTTCAAACCAAAGTCTACTCTCATCAGTGTTTTTGTACACAGGACGAGAGAAATTACAACTATAGAACAGTAAAGTGCATAAACACATGCTGCCAAATTTAAATACTAAATGACTAGAATGAATTAAAACCTATTTCCAAATATTTGCTTTAAGTTTGATGATTTTTTTGTTATAAGTCTTGGAACTTTGGGAAAAGGAGAAAATGGAAATAATTTAATGATCAATTTTACGAGGAAACAATGAAAGGTGTCTTTGCAATTAAAGTAACAACAGAATATATCTGAAGATTGAATGATGGTAATCTGTTATGTCAAAACAGTGTGATCACTGGCTCTGGCTGTGAGTATATTTAAGTTTCACACGAGTACCAGTACAGCACTCTGTAAGAACAGATTTGCATACTGGAGATTTAATTAATCACCCCCATCTGGATGGTTAGACAACTTACTGGACTAACATCTTCCTTGTTCTCATCAGCTTTCTCCTCTTTCTTCTTCCTCGCTTCTTTCCTGGCTTTACGTTCTTCAATTTCCTTTTTCTTCTCCTCTACATACTCTTCATGCCATTTACGAAGCAGATGAACATTTTGATATTTGACTTCATTTAATTCCTTAAATTCCTTTGCTTTTTCTTCCGTTGGAAATACAATCAGAATTGATCCTTTAAAACCCTGCTTCTTCGATTCCTTGTCAAAATAATGACGCATCTGAAAATAAAAAGTTTCGCTGACAACAAATCTTAAATACAATGATTACAATATTATGGGTACATTTCTGATTTTGTACATAATTAATGGAATATCCAAAAAAGATAAATGCAGCGAAAACCGTTAATAAGACATTAAAGTTGAATGTTTGTATAGTTAATATAAAACCAAATGCAAATATCATGCAAATTCTACTAATCACTAATATCCTTGGGAGAATGAAGCACACCCTTGTCAATCCCCTTCTTTCTCCTCCATACACCCACTTCCTGTACCTAATGTGACCTTTGCCTAATCTTGTTTCACTCAGCTCCCTTTGTATTAATTTTGAGTCCCTAGTTCGTCAAGTATTTTTAGTGGCATGTGCTGTATTTTAATGAAGAGAGGGTCTCAGTATTGATAATATATATATTAAATAAAAATATACGCAATGTCAACAGCAGCAGCAGTACGCACCAGAATAGTTTCATATGGTCCATACTTCTTGAAGTATTCCAGTAGGTCATCTAGCTTCACTGACCCATCTTTAGGGAAGCCTTTGCAGTAGATAGTACGCTTCATTGTCTCTTCTTTTAGCTCATCATTGAAGATTGGTAATGGGTGAGAAGGAGATCGGCGAATCTTTTCATTATTTTCATGAATCTGAAAGTATACATGAAGCCATCTTTAAAATTTTTATAATAATGGAAATTTACCAAAATATAACCAATATTTGTTTAGTACTGGATGCAAAGGAAAGAATCCTGTCTAGATAAAATAATTTAAAGTTCTAGGTGAGTGGGCTGTTTATTCATCATACTAAAACATGCTGCCCAAAATTACAACTAATAATTTTTCATAAAACCTTTTTAAAGTGATTAACACTTTCGCTCGCTAGCGACAAGATCTCTAGTCGCCCATTTTTCTCTCAATTCCTCTCAGACGACGCGGCCGAGTGAAAATGTGTAAAATTTTGTAAAATATGTAAAATATGTAAAAATTTTAATTTTATCCGATCAATCTGGTAATGGTTTCAAAGTGAGTGCCTTTAGATTGCGCACAATTTAGCACCAGTCACTTGAGCAGGACATTTTTCTCGTGAATGCACCTCAAGCGGCGTTTGAAAAAATATTTCTATAAAATCCAATTCTTATGCGATCGACTTGGGGATAATTTAAACATGTTTGCCATTAAATTTTCGTTTTCTCTAATAGCCACATAGCCTATTTGGGAGAACGGAATTCGCTTGTATCTTCGTGGTAAAACTATTGTAATGTTGACACGACGAGTGTAATCGATAAAGTTTCTTTATTTGGTGCCAGTCAAATGCATCCTTGTGTGACATTTTATACATATGTTCTTCTAGAACATTCTATTGCAAACACATTGGTACAAAAATCAAGTACGTACATCAAAAATTAAGGTCAGGACAGTGAAAAGAATATACACTTTACAAAAGGTGTTTCGCCGATCTGCCGTTGGGAGTGCCGTAAGAGGTAACACTTCAGCCACTTCCCACACTCTTGCGGGTGGGCTGCGATCATGATTTTACATTTATATGTATATGTCCGTGAAGGGAATTTTATTGTGGTCACAGTGATACCAAAATTAACGACATAGCACAATTCTGGGATTGACAAACATGAAAAGATCATAAACATTTCAGCGCGGTTTGACGCTCAAGGCTAACGATTGCCAGTTTTTTTATTTGGTGCGGGTCTCATGTCGGGTTTGGTGAAATTTTGCATATATATTCCTCTAGAGCATTCTCTTGCGAACAAATTGATACCAAATTTAAATACATACATGGAATATTAAGGTGAGCAGACCGAAAAGATTATAAACACTTTAATGTTGCCGCGCAGTCGCCTGAAACGAACGGCGCACTCCCAGATAGTACAGTTAATTCCCCAGGCCGCAAAAGTGTTAAAATATGCTCATTTCATTCCACTAATGAAAACAATTACACTATGCCCAAAAATAGCTAATATCTGATGCAACAGATGGCTCAGAAAAATCAATTTGAGCAGGTTTCCATCACTTTTGGTATTAACATGAACTACATTTTCATAAATGACATACCGACATACTAAAAACACAGAGCACCACTCCATAAAGGAATAAGGCAAAGGCAAAAAATTAGACAGATAGCACTAACATCACACATCATAAAATTCTTTGAGTGCTAAGAAGCAAGATCACAAAATACATGGAATCCCAGCATCTCCATAACCCCGAACAACATGGTTTCAGAACAGGGCGCTTTTGCCTGTCACAGTTGTTGGATCACTATGACATGGCACTAGATGCCATGGAAGACAAAACAAAAAACACGTATGTAATTTACAGATT
>WNGS01004511.1:15379821-15401271 GCA_020271785.1 Procambarus virginalis | reverse complement strand
TAACCATTTCCACCTCCGCCTACGGATGGGTTATCGGGTGTGTAATTGATGAACTTAACAGTGACTAACAACCTTACTACACAGTTCGCTATAGTGAGCTAAAAGTCATCATCACTCATCTCAGAATGGAGTGATGAGATGTTTAGTCATCATGTTGGGTAGTGGTGGTTATGGCGGGGTTCGGGAGGCAGTGACGATAGCCTGGCTGCTACACATTTACTGCTACGCCCTGCTGGCCTGACTCCAGTCTCGTGCCTCCGTAGCCTTGGCGGTCACGTGACACATTGCGACGCCGCATCTCTTTGCCACAGGTTAAGAAAGCCAAGTAATCATTACCCATGTACTCCACATGTAGGTCAAGTACTTTCTTAAGAGTACTGATACATATGTATGTTTACCAGCTTGCAGGTAATTCGTTATTGCTAAATCCATGTATACCCGTTTGAACTAAAATATCATTTTGTACTTGTCACACATTCCTCCTTATTTTCTCTTGCTTCTTATTATTCTCACACATTTCTCCTAGCCTGTTGTCTCGCGCAGTCCTCATCAGTCATTCCATAATCACAACATCCAAAATACTCACGAGAATTGACAATAGAAATGCTAAGGTTATTTGACAATATAGATACATGATCAAAGACGTAGTTGAAAACTAAGTACCAGAAAGAGCTGCAGGGAAATAAGAGCATTCTTCAGCCTCAGAGAAGCTTAGTAAAGAAATTAAATGAAAAGAAAAGAAAGTGTCAGCGGTAGGTTCAATATAAACAAATTTAATGAGTAGTTTTGACAAAGCCTAAACGTTTGATAAGCTTTATACGAACCTGTCAATTGAAAGCTGAAAAACGGAACCCAATAGTTGGCGCCCGTAAGTCACACTCATTGTTACCATCTCCACACGTGAAACTTATTCATGCATACCTAAGTAAATAGCACCTAGGACAGCTCCAGTGTAATGTTGACATCATCACAGGAAGCATGGTGGTTCATCTTCCTTTTAATGTACTTTTCCACATAACATTATTGTTGATAGGACCTGCCTCCCTCCCTCTACTGAGTTCCTCGTCAACCTGCTTTCAACTGGAGGTGCGTACGAGAGCAGGGTTGAGACAGGCGTCGACCACACCTCACGTACCACACTTGTGGGCGCTCTCTTCTGGTAGTAAGGCACATTCCTATGTTAAGTTATCTTAGTCTCAAATGCGAAAGCCTTACTCAGTACAGTAAAGCATAACCTTGTCAACAACTGCTATGTCGGCTATGTGGAGAGATAATTTAAAAGGAACATGAACCGCTGTGCGAGCTTGATGAGGCCAACACCACATAATCTGTCCCAACTATTAAAATCTACTATTGGAACTTCCTTTCAACGGCTCACAAGACGGAGAAAATCACTCTGAAAGATACAACTGAGTGAAATGTGAGCCATACCAACACTAACCAGATGATACAGCTACCTTGAGGTTACCTTAAGGTGTTTCCTTAGCGTCCCCGTGGTCCGGTCGTCGACCAGGCCTCCTCGTTGCTGGACTAGTCAACCAGGCTGCTGGACGAGGCTGCTCGTAGCCTGACGTATGAATCACAGCCTGGTTGATCAGGTATCCTTTGGAGGTGCTTATCGAGTTCTCTCTTGAACACTGTGAGGGGTCGGCCAGTTATGCCCCTTATGTGTAGTGGAAGCGTGTTGAACAGTTTCGGGCCTCTGATGTTGATAGAGTTCTCTCTCAGAGTACCTGTTGCACCTCTGCTCTTCAACGAGAGTATTCTGCACATCCTGCCATGCCTTCTGGTCTCATGTGGTGTTATTTCTGTGTGCAGGTTTGGGACCAGCCCCTTTACTATTTTCCACGTGTAAATTATTATGTATCTCTCCCGCCTGCGCTCAAGCTCACCATACAATTCAAGAGCAGGAAGACAGCCAACTTGCTATGAAGAACTCTCCCGACACCAAAATGATCAACTTGAAGGAGATGAGTGTCGTCTGAACTTCACCACTTTCACAGATGTATTTAAGACAAAATTGCGCCTTGTGTATTCATTGCTTTCCTAAAGATGTTCCAGAGTGGAATGAAACGTTGTAGAAAATAAACCCTTCAATAATCACTAAAGTTTCTTTACCAGGAATTACGGTAACTTGATTGCTCTTTTTAATTCCGAAACTAAGAAAATCGTTAGAAGCATAGAAAAGCTTACACAAAGATCAACGACGCCGTATTGTGGTCATATTTAACCAAATATGTTTGATGGAACGCCTGCACGCTGCCTAGGTAGATAAAAAAATGTAATAATAATTATATATATATATATATATATATATATATATATATATATATATATATGCCTATATATATATATATTATTTATTTATTTATATTTTTATATAAATTATATTATATATAATATATTATTTGCCACATCCCTTGCAAATAAGATCACAACATCTTAAGCAAGTGTACTGGAGGTGACTACATCTCTCGGAGGAAGAAAATAAAATGGTATGAGAACGATTACATAAAGATGCTCAATGCAAATGTAAGGGCCATGAGTAGAGAGTACCGGAGACATCCCACTAACAGCAACCAAGAGCTGTTTAAAACTGTGTCAAGTAGCCAGGGAAGAGAAGATTAAAGAGCGGTAAAGACAATGGCTTAAATTCAACAGTTCTATTGGAAGGGAAACACCTGCAAGACAGGTGTGGGCGAAAATTCAGATAGCTAAGGGGGGCAGAACCCGGCCTGCGGCTCACAAAGACCCCAATGGTAAGGCTGAAGAACTAATACACAAGTGGAATGATGCAGCATCATCTTCCTCCCTCCCTGCAAAAATAAGCAGGGAACAGCTCCTCCGACATAATGACAGGAGAATCAGGATAACAAGAGCACAGACCAGTGATGACGAGTATGGGGAACCAATCACAGCCCAGGAAGTAAGGGAGGCTATGAAAAAGGATAAAAGTATAGCACCTGGTGAAGATGGCGTCATCTACGACATACTCAATGCACTGTGTGAAGTGTCTGGGAATCCACTACTCCACCTGTTTAACAAATCATTCCTAAGTGAAGTGTTGCCCACACAACGGAAACACGCAATAATTGTTCCCATACCGAAGCCCAATGACCCTGGCAATTACAGACCTATCAGTCTCATGTCATGCACTTGCAAGATGCTTGAAAGAATCATTCTAAACCGACTGTTGCACAAAATAGGCAGGCTAGGGGAGGGGGTCAATGGATTTGTTAAAGGACGGAGCACAGCAAATTGTATAGTTAATTACCTGGCTAATGACACAGCTAGGTACTCTGTATTTGTTGACATCAAAAGAGCCTTCGACAAAGCATAAAGGATTGCTATCCTGGACGAGCTTGCATGCATGGGTGTCAAGGGGAGACTCTTGAAATGGATTGAAGACTACCTCACAGGGAGGAAAGCCAAGGTCTGCTTCAATGGAGCAGTCTCAAAAACAATGAGTATAGAACTCGGTACTTCCCAAGGCGGAGTCTTAAGCCCCACACTATTCAATGTACTTATGAACGCCATTGCAAATATTGATTTTCCGGAAGGGACTCAACAAGTGGGGTATGCAGATGATGTCCTAATATAAGCCCCAACCTTGGGAAAAATTAAACAGTCCATTGCACTCCTTGGAAGGAAATATGTTGAGCTCTGTTTCACTCTCTCCACAAACATGACAATAGCATACTTTCATCACAAGCGGGGAGAAAATGAAGAACTACAAATTAATGGTGTAACACTTGAATGGGTTGAACACTATCGGTACATTGGCGTCACTGTCGGCTCTAACAAGGGGAAGAAAGAGGAGCTCAACCAACTCATGGGAACACCCAAAAGTCGACACAGGACACTGAAAGTCATGACCTGGAATGGACATGGAGCCTCTATTGCCGTGCTTAAAATAGTGTACACAGCCTATGTGCGCTCCGTCATAGACTATGCCGCACCAGTTTTGTGCACCTACTCCCAAAGCGATATGAAAAGGCTCGAAAGTATTCAAAATGAAGCCATGACAATCATTCTTGGAGTCCCAAGAACTACCAAAACGTCTAATCTACGAGAGGAATTGTCCCTCCCCAGTGTTAAAAGCAGAATTAAAAAACTGAATGCTAAGATTACAATTAGAATAGAAAAAGATCCCTATTACAATGATATTGCCGAGAAAAATCTGAGTTCTGTGCTGCTAACAGGAGAAAACAGGAGAAGCAAAAAATGGCATCACAGATCAGTCTGCTTCCTCGAAGAACTTCACCTGCTTGAGCAAGCCCGTGAGCTCCTGCCTGTAGAGAGGTTACCTCCTGGGAGGATGACTCCTGCAGGATTATCATCAATGAAATAGCAACGAAAAAATCCAACATGATACCACAAGAAATGAGGCACAAGTATCTCCAGGAAATTTATAAGGAAGCCGGAAATGAACTAGATCAAATCTACACTGATAGGTCATCAAATCCTGTCAATGGCAGGGCTGGTGCAGCATACACTGTAATTAAGGATAATGCTTTTAATGCAGAAATGAAGAAAAAGCGCGTATTGAGAACTATGCCTCTTCAACGCAAGCAGAGCTAACTGCCATTGTTATGGCGTTAAGATTCCTTGAAAGAAACACTAATGGTGCAGTGATCTGCACTGATTCAAAAGCAGCACTGCAAAGCCTAAGTAAAAATCGGGCAGAAAATCTTGCGATAGTCGCTGAAATTAAGAGAGCTGCGAAGGTACTAACCAACCAGGGAAGAGTCGTCAAGTTTCTGTGGATCCCCTCCCATGTTGGAATATGTGGGAATGAACGAGCAGATGTGCTGGCTGCTGATGGTGCTGAAGGAGACCATATTGAATACTTCATATCCAAGACTCTTCTACAAAATAGAGGTATTGCCACGCAACATCACCGTGACAAGGTAATTGAGGAAAGGAGGGTAGAAGCACAAACCAGTGAATTTGTACGATGGTACAACATGGTTGCAGCTGGCAATCATAATCATTATGGACGAAGAGGACGCGAGAGAGAATCAGTAATAGCGAGAATCCGTCTTGGTTACAAATATCCATGGAGATTCGTAATGGAAACAGCAGTTGATCAGCGGAATTGCAGAATCTGTGGTGAGAGTGACGGACACCGCCTTGACCACTATCTACGTGAATGTGAACACCTGAGGGACATTAGATATGTGTAGAATACATATGTGTAGAATAATAAACCCCACATTGTTTGAGTTAGGAAAACACTATTTGTCAAATATTGATACTGTTCTTAAAAGATTCCCCCATTTTGCACCCGCAAGATAACGTAAGTTTTTATGAGCTGACAGATGTGAATCTTCTAGTTTGAGGAGCTGTTCACTTGAGACAGTTAAGCAAGTCCCAGCTGTGTCTGGGTACAAGTGACAGGATGAACAACCCAGTGGGTTTTCTTCCTATTGGGGAGTGATGTAGATGTTGCTATGGCGGTGTGTTCACTCACAGGATTAGTGGCACTGCCCAATACTGTCACTATGGCAGTGTGTCCACTCACAGGATGAGTGACGCTGCCCAATAAACTCGCCCTCGGGGCAAAAAAAAAAAATACATCTCTGGCAGCTGTTCCTAGTCTCTGTACCTGTCTGTCCCCAACTAACTCCTCGAATATTTGAGATATTATCCTCTCACTTAAAGCTAAATCCAGTACCTCTTCTGAGATACCAGCCCTTATATAAAAAAAATTCGTGTTTTTAGCTCCTGCCATAGCATTGCTCTACAACAAATCACATGAGCTCCGAGCCTTCTCAGATACTCTTAAAATGGCTAAAGTCATCTCAGTCCATAAGGGTGGAGATCTCGCCGATATTTAAAATTTTAGACCAACAACAATTATGCCCACCTTGCCAACAAAAAAGAAGAGAAACTCATATACAAATAGCTCTACTCCTTCCTAGATAAACGCAATATACTTAGTTCTACCGAATATGGCTTCAGGCTACATAAAAGCACCAACGAGACTTAACCCGATAATACATGCAGCTCTTGACAAAATGAGTACTCCAGAGGTTGACTTGTTGACCAACGTAAGGCTTTTGACGCTGCTAACCACAATAACTATGGAGTCAGAGGTTACTTTCGTCGGTACTTGCACTCTTACTTAGTGACAGGCAGCAGTATGTTTCTGTGAACGATGCTTCTTCTTCCGCTCTGCCAATTAACATTGGCGTTAATTGCCACTCAACACATGAAACCAATTATATTTGCGATGGCATTACCTTCGTTTTCTTCCATGCTAACCCACTTATTATAAATGACTCGGGGAATACTGATCTAAATAAAGTCCATGTGTTATTGACTAACAAACTTACCCTTAAGATCGGTAAAACGTTTCACAAATTGATTGTAACACGTCTAACAATGAAATTAACCTACGAATTAACAATACCCAAATTATGAGCAGAGTAGATGGGAAGTTCCTTGGTGTTCACATTGACAACAAACTGAATTTCCATATACAATATATAACTAAAAAAAGTTTCTAAACCAGTAGGCATTCTTTCCAAAGTCAGCTACTATGTTCCGAGCTCTGCCCTAGTTACTCTGTATTATTCACTTATTTATCTATGTATGAAATCTGTGCTTGACGATCTACCACCTTAATTACCTCCGACCCCTAATTACTAAACAAAAATCAGAACAGTAACAACCTCCGGTCCCAGGCACCACTCTACTCCCTTACTGAAATCTTTGAAATGTTAAATATTAAGTCTGTGCACTTACTTTCAAGCGTTCTATATACAGTATATATTTTTGTATACGTTTTATGTTTTATCAGTGCAGTTCCCGTGGTGCAATGATAAAACCCTCGCCCGGCGCTTACCAAACGCTTTGGCCTGGGTTCGTATCCTGACAGGGAAGGATTGACCGAGCGCCAATCCTTAACTGTAGTCTTTGTTCACCCAGTAGTGAATGTTGTTAAACGATTTGGCGGGTCGTATTCCAGGGAAAATGAGGATCAAGGACCTGCCTGAAACGCTATGCGTGCTAGTAGCTTTACAAGTATGTAAGAACTCTTGTATATATATAAATAAATAAAAAATAAATAAAAATATAAAAACTCTGAACCGCAATGCCAATCTTGACCTTAAGCACTTTGTAGACTGTAGTAGAACTCATGGTCACCACACGAGGAACAAATATCTCTGATATTCATAGCGAGTCTCAACCAAAGCAGAAATGCTATGCAAATCAAGGGTCCCAAATTCTGGAATGAGCTCCCAAATGTAATTAAAAGCTATATGTCTCCCAACCAGTTTAAAAGAGTGGCTAAGAAATATAGTGATAACTATAAAAAATATTAAAAAAAATGTAAATATTTCATACAAAATATATACTACCAGAAATTTTAGCCAACTATTCCTAGTTTGCTACCTGTAGGTAGTTCATGCAGGCAGGGCCGGATTAAGACATTCGCAGGCCTTATCTTAGGCAACTCAAAGATAAGCGGCCTGATTTGAGAGCATATTCAATAATAACAGAAGCTAGTAACTACTGTTTTCCTATCATCTACGGACAGAATTTACCTAAATAGAATAGTAACGAAAATAATCAAGTAGATACTAATAGGAATAAGTAATAAATAAATGGAAAAAAGCACATTGGTATCGATTTAATATCCTGTAGAAAGAGTAAGAAAAGTTCCCATTAATTTTTCATTGGTCCTCCACCCTATAGGCACAATAGGTAAAGATTCGGTCCTCCACCCTAATATACTCACAGTGCCTAATATAGGCACTGTGCCTAATATAGGCACTGTGCCTAATATAGGCACTGTGACTAATATAGGCACAGTGCCTAATATAGGTACTGTGCCTAATATAGGCACAGTGCCTAAAATAGGCACAGTGCCTAAAATAGGCACAGTGCCTAAAATAGGCACAGTGCCTAAAATAGGCACAGTGCCTAAAATAGGCACAGTGCCTATATAGGCACTGTGCCTATATTACTCTATTATATAGCTGATATAGGCACAGTGCCTAATAGGTAATCCGGCACTGTATGCTGCCTTTCCACCCCCACCCACTGGATGGAGGAGGAGGGGGGAGGGATTTGTACAGGATAAACAAATAAAATTATGTGCAAGTATCGCTCACGGCAATTGTAAATTGCTTAGATTTAAAATATCAAATCCAACACACACACGGGGCAAGAGCTCCAAGCTCAACTAGCCACAATATAGCACAGATAACATAAGATGCTCTTCACATGTCTATATCTATAAGGGAGAATGTATCGTTTGTGTGAGGGTTGAGGGAAGAGGCTTGGGGCTAGCTACCTCCTTAAACTTTGCAGGATTATAAATAATAATAAATAAATGAACTAAACTAAAATCTCGAGATATTGAACTGAAATTTGTATTGCAAAAATAACAAAATAAAAAGGACATAAAAAAACCTGTCATAACCATATGGTATCCCCCCGGGATACCATATGGATGTTATAATAATATAACATTCCATATTAGCATATATTAATAATAATAATATAAAACAATAATAACTTACATAAAAATCAACTCTGAGAAACTGTAGAGGCCGCTGAATTCCCAAGTAATCAGAAGCAGTTCAGTCATATAAAACACTGCAATTACACCAATCTTCATTGTTTAAGAAGCCAAGACATCAGGTGATGAACACAATCATACACTATTAGTGCGTCGATTTCACTATTAAGAATCGATTACCACAATTATAAAATGCTTCCGCTGGATTCAATAGACAATTAAGAGAGAAAACGTATCGTTCAATACTGAAGAGCGGTGGTGGTAGGGGAGACTAACCCAATGTAAAGAGCATTAACACGTCTGCCTCAATATACAGTAGTAGCCTTATTATTACTACAATTATTCATTCCTGAGGTCCACCAACTCTAGTGGCCTCGACGGGAACAGTAAGCTGGGGGCTTGATAAAATTCCGCCATTATTCCCGAGATACTGATTTTTTCAAGCTAAATTTTAAACTGAATATATTATTGGCATTTACGGCTTCGGAGAGTAGGCGATTCTATATGGGTTTATTATCCTAAGGGTGGAAATGCATCTCCTATTTTCTTTCCTACACTGTACTTTATTGAGTTGTTTCTGATAAAGTGAGAAATTTCTTTTTTTCTACGTCTACTATTTTTGGTATGATTTTCTGTCCCTTGGATACAGTAGTCCTGATAAAGAAGCAATGGAGACTTGCACAACTCAATAACCACATTCTGTTCCTTGAAATCAAAAGTTATTTTGATTATTCCTAAGGTTGTTGTATCTTGGGCTACCCACTCACCCAATTTTAGTACTTAAGACATGCAACCTCAGCAGTATATTAACACTATCAATTTATATTGTAGTTATTATGTTGAGCTCAAATTTTGCTACCATGTTACTTATCAATCATCTTACCTTTACCAGTTAGATTAAATACCTGCCCGAAACGCTGTGCGTGTTATAGCTTTGCAAGAATGTAAGAACACTAATGTTATGTACTTTTAAAACACAATGTACCTTCTTATATATAAATAAATAAATAAAGGAAAGGATGGCATTTCTTGTTTACTACAACACAATTTAAGACTGTTGTTGCATTTGAATATATGGCGCGTTCAAAATTTGGTAATTGCATGTGAAATATTAATAACTGATACTACAAAAACAACAATTAAGAATTGAATATACTTTAAATAGTAGATGGTGTGGACGACTCGCTGTGCCCCGCAGTTTAAGCAACGATTCCCTCTACTAAAGTCCCTCTACTTAATAATTATAATAAGTCATGTGTCGGGGGACAGAAAGCCAGAGTGTATTCATACACGTTAGACTTATATCGACGCCCCCCCCCAGGCCGAATTACTGAACCCGTCCAGGATGCAACCCCACAACAAGCTAACTAACTCCTGAGTACCTACTTACTGCTTGATGAACAGAGGCATTAAGTGAAAGAAAATGAACCTAAACGTTTCTATCCCGCCGATATTCGAACCCAGAATTCTCGATTGTGCGCCTAGAAACGAACCAGACTGTACTTCGAGACCCTTTAGTTATTACAAAAACAAATAATATGAAGCTTCAGGTACACAACAGTTATCAGTTAGCAGAGTTTAGTTAGTTATTATGCACCCATTCTCGTACCGTTGGCGGTAGTGGAGAGGGTTTACGAGGAACATAATGGGCTCCGGGACTGAGCACCAAGATTCATACCTAAGCAGTTAGTCTTGATGAGCTAGTTACTAATGTAAGTTAATAACATTAATTACAATTACAGTGCAGCAGCCTGGAGGAGCTGCGGAGGATCCTGGTAGATAAACCCGGACGAACCTGAAAATATCAGGGTAGTGAGCTTCCAGATGTGGAAGGGAAGTTCTGGTGAGTATTTGTAGGGAGTTGGTAGAGTGTTTGGTTGTCATTAGCGTGCAAGACGCAGTGAAAGGTGAGTGATTGTTTGCCATTTTTGTGCCAGAAGTACTTATACTGAAGTATAGAGTTACAGTCTAGGCTGGATTACCTGCAGAGACATACATATGTGTTCTAAGACTGATAGGGTGATCGATTGATCATTGTTGTATATCAAGGAACATTTATACTGATATTTATGTTATTGCATTCATACGCTGGTTTCCTTGCACATGTCTATAGATATATATTCTATTGCTGGTAGTGCAACATTGTGTTATAAGACTTTACCTACTTGAGGAGGTTGGTAGTATTAGGTGGTGAATCAGGAGATAGGATACCACTTGATAAGCAGATGATAGAGTTCTGATGGTGTTGGAGTGCAACCTGACTGAAATAGTATAGAGTGTAGGATTCATTATTATTAATATTATATGTGTGTATGTATTGTGTACCTGCTTTGTCCAGTAAATGTTTTCAAATTTGCTGGTGTTTGCCCTTGTCTTAGTGAGGCTTCCCAGTAAGTAGGAAAGAAGGAGAGAGAGAGAGAAAGAACCAAGAACCACAGCTGTGGACATGGTAGAAAGGAATAATAAAACAAACAAAGGGGATTGAGGAGATCATATCACATAAGGAGAGAGTGGGGAGTCACAGCGGCTCGAGTGGGTGTGTGCACATGACAATGAGGCTAAGTATTGGAGCCGCATCCCTAAACGTCGGCCGAGCGGACAGCACGCTGGACTTGTGATCCTGTGGTCCTGGGTTCGATCCCAGGCGCCGGCGAGAAACAATGGGCAGAGTTTCTTTCACCCTATGCCCCTGTTACCTAGGAGTAAAATAGGTACCTAGGTGTTAGTCAGCTGTCACGGGCTGCTTCCTGGGGGTGGAGGCCTGGTCGAGGACCGGGCCACGGGGACGCTATAAAAGCCCCGAAATCACCTAAAGATAACCTAAAGAAAGATAACGTGTGACGTTTAGCCCCTCTCCAAGAGCCAGAAGCCCCCAGGGTGATCTCCTAGTAAAGTATAAGCACTCTACCGAGTTTTGGGTTGGGTTGTCCATAAAGAAGCTCAATGACAACACCAACCGCAATAATTATTAGCTACATTTTTAGTGTATGTGGGTTGGGGTTAGAGTAGATGAGGGTAGTATCATCAGCAAACAAAATAGGTTTCAGAATGTTAGAGACATTAGGCGGATCATTGATGTATATAAGAAATAGTAGAGGTCACAAGATGCTGCCCTGTGGCATTCCAATGGTTATTGGTAGAGTAGGAGAGGTTATATTATTGATGGCTACACATTGGTGTCTATCACTATGATAGGATTGGATATAGTCCAGTGCATAGCCTCGGATTCCATAATGATGGAGTTTACGTAAGAGGTAATTGTGATTAACAGTATCAAACGCCTTTCTCAGGTCAATGAAGAGTCCAATCGGAAACTCATTCTTGTCAAGGGCTGAGTAAATTATATCAAGGAGACTAATAATTGCATCGTTGGTACTCTTTGGGAGCGAACAAGCTGACAGGGGCTAAGAATGTCGAATTTTACGAGATAGGAGTAGAGCTGTTTGTAAATAATTTTTAATTGATATAGTTATGTTAGTTTAGGTTAAGTTAAGATAGGTTAGGTCAGTATAGGTAGGTAGGTTCGGTTGGGGCATATGTCTTCGTTAGTTGTAACTTAAATTTAAAAAAAATAACTCTTACATAATGAAATGGATAGCTTTATCATTTCGTAAAAAAAAACAAATAAAAAATATTGAAAATCAGTAAAACTTGTCTTATTAGGCAAATCGGGCCTTGCAAAGTAGGCCAAGAACTGTGTTGAAAAACAACACAGAAATCATCGATAGATACAGCGATAGCAGGCGGCTCAACATCTGCGAGGCACTACACATCACAAAGACAACACCAGCAATCAAGAGCCAATTAATGCACAACTATATTCTACCCACTTCAAGACTCCGTACCAATATAGAACCATCAAGAGGAAGTTAGGGCCAATAGGCCCTTGCAGTTACTTCCATTCTTCCCTCTCATTTATCCAATTATACCCATTGCACCATGTTCTGTCTTGTGTTGGTCAAAAGTTTGTTCACCTCATCCAAAACTGTTGAAACATATCACCTCACCCATATGCGAGTATATAAGACAAGCTGTTCAATGTTAGCATAAGTAAAACTCTGTTTAGTGTTTTCAGGTTACAGTTGTGTGTGTGTAAACTAAAGTCTTGGAAAATGTAATAAGTTATTACGAAACGCGTTCAAGCATCGCATCAGACTAGAAATAAAAATGAATTTGGAGAATTGATTTTCAATTACCAACGACAGTAAAAAAAACATAAGAAATATTGAGAAAATTCGTGTTAGAATTATTAATCTTACTTTTTCGGTCATATTTAAAACATATGTTTACAAGAAAGACTGCTACCGAAGCTATTTGAACCACTTCCCCGCCGGCACTCGGATGGAATCTTGGCATAGCATTTTATCAAATCACCTCATTCTTTGGGGCACACGTGAGGAACAGAACTGCGAACGAGCCTGAATGGTACCCAGGACTATATGCAACTGAAAACTCCCACCCCAGAAGTGACTCGAACCCATACTGCCAGGAGCAACGCAACTGGTATGTACAGGACGCCTTAATTAATTCACTTGACCATCACGAGCGGACATAAAGAAGTGATAACCAAAGCTATTTGAACCACTCCCCGCCGGCACTCGGATGGTAATCTTGGGCATAGCATTTCATCAAATTACCTCATTCTTAAGGGCACACGTGAGGAACACAAATGTGAACAACCCTGAATGGTCCCCAGGACTATATGCAACTGAAAACTCACACCCCAAAAGTGACTCGAACCCATACTGCCAGGAGGAATGCAACTGGTATGTACAGGATGCCTTAATTCGCATGACCATCACGACCAGACAAAAGGAAGTGATAGCCGAAGCTTTTTGAACCACTTCCCCACCGGCACTCTGGTGGTAATCTTGGGCATAGCATTTTATCAAATCACCACATTCTTTGGGGCACATGTGAGGAACACAAATGCAAACAAGCCTGAATGGTCCCCAGGGCTATATGCAACTGAAAACTCACACCCCAAAGTGACTCGAACCCATACTGCCAGGAAGAATGCAACTGGTATGTACAGGATGCCTTAATCCGCTTGACCATCATGACCGGACAAAAGGAAGTGATAGCAAAGCTATTTGAACCACTTCCCCGCCGGCACTCGGATGGTAATCTTGGTGTGATGAAAAAAGAAGTGTAGGTGTTCGGCATTCCTCCTAATGGCTGGTGTCAATGCCAATCACATTTACAAAAAAAGAAGTTGACTGCGTGGCTGTTGCCTCCTGTGGTAAAGTAAGGAAAAACATGCAAAACAAATTGTATGAACAATGAAACTTTAATTAACTTTAAACAAATATGAATAAAGATTCTCCCTTGGCTATGTACAGTGCAAACAAACAAGATATAAAGTAAAAAAAATAACATAAAATAAAACAGTGGTTACGTTACTCTACAATGAATAAAGACAAAAAATGAATTAACAGGTGCTGAGAATATTTGCTGGCTAAACACATCCACTATTACACAGAGCGTATATTAGATAGGTGTGTCAGCTTTGAGAGCACAGAATATTCTAAATCCAATGGCTTGTGCACGCTCAGCCATCGGCTATGTAGATGGTGTTGAAGTAGAGTGCAGATGACGATTCACCAATGGGACGCGTGCTGGCTGGAAGTGGTGGTTTGGTGATCGATGAAGGTGGAGGGAGGAGGTGGAGAGCAAGTGTCTGATACGTATGCGCCTGGCNCCAATCAGCGACTGGGAATAGTGGAGGCCAACCATTAGACCGTTGTTTACACTGGCGGCTAATTATGCATGGTTGTGAGCCAATTATAGGAGGTTATGGCTAATAATGTTAAGCAGGAGCCGGACTTTGAAACAGTTTAAGTGGAATAATTAGGCCTTTAATCTTGTAAATCAAGAAATTTGACGAGACTAACAAGTTTACAACTGCCTTAACGTCTTCACTATCTTATCTAAACCAGACACCCTTTTTATGTTAAATACAAGTGAAACAATGTAAAGTATTTTGTGTATTCTCCTTCACGTTGATAAAAGCATCCACAATCCCTCACAGACTTTTAAGAATTTTCTGCCCGAAACGCTGCGCGTGCTAGTGGCTTCACAAGATTGTAATTACCATATTATGTATCCCCACATTCCCAATGTAGGTTGATATAGGAGGTTGAGGCCGTTCTTGCCCTTGATGGGTGGTTCTTCTCCGGCCCTGACCACGGCGGTCTCCGGGTTTAGAGTCTTCTTACGCCAACTTCGAGGTCAACTCCGGACCTCACAGTTCCTGCGACGGCGCTGGAACCAATCATATTGGCGTTTGCCTTTCCATTGGAGACTTTCGGCGCCGTGGAGAGCGGGGACCTGCTGTTTGGGTAACAGTTTCTCCTCAGTATCAACTTACCCTGGCTTTGCGGCCTGGAGAGGTCACTCCAGACCGACAACCACAGCGCAACTCCACAGTCTCCTGAGACTGATGGATGCCCACTACTACTATATAAAACACCCGACATTAGCAAGCACCTGTGTTTACGGATGATTGGATGAGTATCTATATAGAGTACATTTGAGAGGATGTGTAGTGAATAAATATTTATCATATTCAAAGATTTCAATAAGGGAATAGAGTACTGCCTGGAGCTTGAGTTTCTTATTGTTCTAATTGATAGTTTGTCTTGAGTAATTAGAGGTCGAAGATAATTTTGGGTAGTAGAACCCCAGCCACAGATACCATAACTGAGACAAGGATAGGTGAGCCAGTAACATAGTGTTATCAGGACAGGGCGAGGTATACAGTACCTGATTTTAGAAGATTTTTTAATTTAAAATCAAAATTATCTTAAACATAAATATGTTTATGGAACAGACTTACGAGAAAAGGTATGTACATTATAATTTAGTTCATGCTACAGTAACAATGCAAAGTATTACATTTATATACAACCTCGTTCCATGGGAGACTGTCCTGAGGATTTTTTTATAAGAAGAAATTCAGTCCCTTCTCAGAGGTTTTTAATGAATACAAATATACTCTATACTTCATGCCTAAACCTTAGGAAATATTTGTTATCCATAAAAGAGCAAATAGGAAGTGTTATGTAACAGTTGAAACATGTTCTATCAAACTGTCCCTGGTTAAAGAATACTGACGGGTTGGTCAACAATGTAGCCTAGCCTTCAATAAGCCTCGAGGGTGATAGGCAATAATCGTAACAACTTAACACTATATAATTATTTCCTGTTCTGCACTTCGCGTTTTCTTCATTAGAGTCTTATTATAAGTGATAACTATCTTTTAAATATGGACTAAATTGAAATTCATCACATTGTATTAACTAGGTGAACAATACGGTGGAACAGTATCTAATGTTGCATTGAAATCTGAGTGTGTGTCCGTCCGTCTGTGTGTTCGGCCACTTATAAACTACAGTAATATTTGGTATACATTAAACCAGCAATAACAGAGTATTACACCAATATTAATAACACCAGAATTCCTCCATCACCACCACGACGCCTCCATCACCACCACGACGTCTCCATCACCACCACAACGTCTCCATCACCACCACGACGCCTCCATCACCACCACGACGCCTCCATCACCACCACGACGCCTCCATCACCACCACGACGTCTCCATCACCACCACGACGCCTCCATCACCACCACGACGCCTCCATCACCACCACGACGCCTCCATCACCACCACGACGCCTCCATCACCACCACGACGCCTCCATCACCACCACGACGCCTCCATCACCACCACGACGCCTCTATCACCACCACGACGCTTCCATCACCACCACGACGCCTCCATCACCACCACGACGCCTCTATCACCACCACGACGCCTCCATCACCACCACGACGCCTCCATCACCACCACGACGCCTCCATCACCACCACGACGCCTCCATCACCACCACGACGCTTCCATCACCACCACGACGCTTCCATCACCACCACGACATCTCCATCACCACCACGACGCCTCCATCACCACCACGACGCCTTCATCACCACCACGACGCCTCCATCACCACCACGACGCCTCCATCAACACCACGACGCCTCCATCACCACCACGACGCTTCCATCACCACCACGACGCCTCCATCACCACCACGACGCCTCCATCACCACCACGACGCTTCCATCACCACCACGACATCTCCATCACCACCACGACGCCTCCATCACCACCACGACACTATAGACTATCAACAAGCATGTGTTACTGTTGCTCACGAAGGACTAGTGTACAAGAGGGAGAAGCAAGCTGTAACTGGGACGACAACTGTAATGGAGTACCTGAAGGACAGAAGACAAAGAATTACCGTCAGAGACGAGGTCTCCAGCTGGAGGAGTATAACAAGTGGAAGTCCCACAAGGATCAGTCCTGGAATCACTACTGTTCCTGGTTTATGTTAATGATCAACCCGAGGGAGGGAGCTCGTTCATGTCAATGTTTGCAGACAATGCAAAAATAAGGAGGAATGTAAAAAAAACACAGGACTGCAGAATATTATATGAAGACTTTGACAAACTTCCTGAGTGGGCAAAGAAATGATTGTTGGAGTTAATTCCTGATAAGTGCAAGGTAATGAAGATGGGGAAGGGAGAAAGAAGACCAGATGGTATCTACACCATAAATCAAAGGCAGCTACGAGAATCAGAGAGACAGAGAAAGAGATTTGGGAGAAGATATAATTCCAACACTAACAATTCCAACATCCTGAGGGCAGGATGACATCAGTAACAAATGGGACACTGACGAACATAAGAACGTCGTTTAAAAACCTAAATCAGGACGCTTTCAAGGCAACCTACACAAGTTTTGTTCGACCAATACCATAATGTGCAGCACCGGCCTGGAATCCATAAAACTAAAATTGAAAAAGTGCAGAGGTTTGTTACTAGATTAGTGCCAGCGCTTAAAATGGGTTAAGCTGCGAACATCGGTTGGAGGCAGTTATTGTTGTGGTAGAGGGTGCAGTTGTTGTTGTGGTAGAGGGTGCAGTTGTTGTTGTGGTAGAGGGTGCAGTTGTTGTTGTGGTAGAGGGTGCAGTTGTTGTTGTGGTAGAGGGTGCAGTTGTTGATGTGGTAGAGGGTGCAGTTGTTGTTGTGGTAGAGGGTGCAGTTGTTGTTGTGGTAGAGGGTGCAGTTGTTGTTGTGGTAGAGGGTGCAGTTGTTGTAGGTATATTAGTTGTTAATTCTGTGGTTGTAGTGATTGCTGGTTTTGTGGCCCTCTTCTCTGACCACATACCCTCACACAGGAGTTGGGAGACCACATTCTCGCCCCCATGGCCACCATGTGGGAGGCCAGGCTTCCCCCTCCCTCACCATGCACCCTCACCCTGGGTGTGGTAAGCCAGGCTCTCCCCACCAACCATGGCCACACCTCACCACACGCCCACACCCCTCGGTGTGGTAAGCCAGCCCCCCCCCCTCCCCACCTTCCTGCTCACCCTGGAGGTGGAAGGCCAAGGGAGGAGAATCGTGATAATGGAAGGGTAACCTACAGAGCCCAGATGAGAGTGAGTTTTTCTCTCAGTTCACTGTGTGACCCCTGACCCCGGGGAGTCGAGGTGGTTGCCCGCGTAGAGAAAATAGTGCTATTAACTGATTCAGCTGTTATTGAACACTAACATTCTGCATGACTTGAATACTGAAAGTGAGGGTAAGTTGCTGGTCAGTGCTAAGGCTATCAAATGACTGGATAATGAAACCGTATATCAGGCTTTTATTAGCCAATTACGCTAGGCAAACTTTTACTTACTAAATACGTACCTTAGATAGTCCAGCATGATGACACAGACAAGGCAGTTAAAACTACATGTAATTAGCCTGAAAATGAGTTGGATATGGGCATTCCAATCTCTGCTGTAAAAGTTGCAATATTTCAGGAATTTGGGAAGACAGAAGAGCAGTTACTGACACACAAAGGCCAAAAAGCACAAGTATAAAGAGCTATGACATGTTTAGAACCGAGAATTATATGTACGGGCTGCATAAAACATCCATTAGTCAGTGTGACATTGTAATTGTCAGAATTAGGCTGGGATATCGATATCTATGGCAGGTGGCTGCAGGTAATGAATCTCCCAATGGTGAACATTCCAATTGTAAACTATGTGAACAAGAGCTAGGACATACTCTCCAACAATATATCTGTGATTGCCCTGTTATTAGTGTTTTCACACCAAATGGTATGAGGTACTTTGAGCTCTGTAATTACTTCAGACACTCAGGAATATTGGAAGATATTCTTGTGTTGTACCCAGATTTTGCTAGTGAAGGCTAATAGATCAGCCTTACATTTCATGTTCTCTCCTGATTCCATGTATGACTAACCATCCTGTGAGATGGGAATATTAGACGAATTTATACCTACTTTTTGATCTACACTGTGTAGCAGCACATGGCTGTGTATATCTAAGCTTGTTAATAAAAAAAATAATGCTAAATAATTATTTTACATTACTGTGGTTAATCTAATTAATTAATAATTAATTAAATAAGAGTGATAATTATTAAATATTTTCAATTGTTATTATAATAATTATCATAATAATATTGTTGTATTTTCAATTATTATTATAATAATTATCATAATGATAATTGTTGTATTTAATAATTATCACTCTTCCTTCTACTTGGTCTTGAAGGAGGCCGGCCTCGGGTGAAAAGGGGCTGTGACGATCCTTGTCTGGGACCCGTAGGTGCGGGACCGGGACGTCCACCTCCCGAGGGTCGTGCGGCCTCAGGCTCTGCTTCAGGAGGCTGGGTCGTTCGTGCCCTTGATAGGGGTGGTTCTTCTCCGGCCCCGACCACGGCGGTCTCCGGGATTTCGCGTACAGAACCCTTGGGCACCACACGAGAACAAATATCTACTTTTATATCCAAGAGTGTCGACTTCACTAAAGCAGAAATGTAATATAAGTAAAGTGTCCTAAAATGTAACTGACCTCCCTAGTGAGGATGTAACTGACCAGCTTAAATGAGACTAAGAAACTACCAAATTAACATCACGTTAACAAATTTCATTTAAATAAGTCAATTCGCATTCTATTTACAGTATTGTTATTGCGAATACTGAACACTAGTATCTGTACTGTTGCAACAGCTTCAGATTATATAAAACCTTGTAGGTCTCTCTCATCACTAGTATCGACCTTAATTTTTATTTGCTAATTTTCATTTAATTTTAATTTAATTTAATTTTTATTTTATTTCAATTTAATGTGATTTTAATTTTTATTTAATTTAATTTGTATTTTTATTTAATTTTAATTTAATTTTATTTTTAATTTAATTTTATTTTATTTATTTTATTCTAAAATCAATATTATATAATTTAATTTTTATTTAATAATTTGCAATTTCTGGTGAACGATTCATGTCTTTAGCTTGCTAACTGCAGATTACTGGATTACACATTTACTTCCATAAACATAAAAATACATTCCTAAATACTAATTAAATCTGCGTCGATGCGCTTCATACTGAATTTCACACTGAACAGCCGTTAATGTGATTTCTATGAGATTTTAAGTTATGTACATAAGTTAAAAGTTTTAATTAATGTTCCAAGTTAAATTATTAGAGCTAATTGACAGTTAACCTCAGTTAACCTGCAATTGCTTCTCACTTAAATGGTCGGTCAGTAAGTGGACAGGGAGACAATATTTGATAGATCAGAACTGGTTGTTCATTTAAACCGGTAAATACTTTTGTCTTGACCTCTAATTGTGACACTTGCCCACTCGTGCACACGAGCAGTAAGCCCCCATGGGCAGTTTGTGCCTGTCCGGGAGACAGGAGCCGGCTCTCCCAGAGCTAAGTCTCGGCAAAGTTGAAGTTGGACAGCAGATGACAGACTTGTTAATTCTTGATGAGTATATTACATTTCACGTATATGTTTGTTCCTGTCAAGACAGTATGTGTATGGACTGTGCGAAGGTGTATTGTGGTGTGGCGAGGATGTGATTGTGGTGTGGCGAGGTGTGTAATTGTGGATGTGGCGATGGTGTATTAGTGGTTTGGCGATGGGATTGTGAGTTGTAGGGTGTGGCGAAGGTGTATTGTTGGTGTGTGCGAGGGTGTATTTGGTGTGGACGTGGAAGGTGAGCTGTATTGTTGGGGTGGCGAGGTGTATTTGGTGTGGGAGCAGGTGTATTGTGGTGTGGCAGGATGTATTGTGTGTGGCGATGGGTGATTGTGGTGTGGGCGAGGGTGTATGGTGGTGTGCGAGGGTGTATTGGGGTGTGGCGAGAGGATGTATATGGGGTGGTGGCGAGTGTGTATGTGGTGTGGGCGAGGGTTATTGTGGTGTGGTCGAGAGTGTATGTGTGGTGTGGCAGGGTGTATTAGTGGTGTGGCGAGGGTGTAGATTGTTTGGGCGGGTGTGTGGGTGGCATGCTTTGTGGATGTGGCGAGGTGTAGTAGTGGTGTGGCGAGGTTATTGTGTGGCAAGAAGTATGGTAGGTATGTGGTGTGGCGAAGTGTAGAAGTTGTTGTATGTGGTGTTGTGGCTGTCAGGGTGGGTAGATGTGGTAGTGATGCGAGGTGTAGTGTTGGTTTGTGGCGAAGGGATGTAGTGTGTGTGGCGAGGTGTATTGTGGTGCGGTTGTACTGGGGGGCGAGGGTTAGTGTGGTGTGGCGAGGGTGTAGTGTGTGTGTGCGAGGGTGTTGTTGGTTTGGCGAGGGTGTATGTGTGGCGGTGTCTGGGTGCGAGGGGAGGGTGGTACGAATGGTTGTGGTGTTGGCGAGGCGTTTGCGGGGTGTAGTTGTGTGGCGATGGGGGGGAGGTGTAGGGTGGTGTGTCGGACGAGGATTGTTCGTTAGGTTGTGGGTGTGGCGAGGGTGTAGTGTGTGCGATGTGACTGTGTGGCGAGAGGTGTAGTGGTGGTGTGGGGTGGGCGAGGGTGTGTTCAGGGTGTAGT
>WNGS01004511.1:15362238-15372677 GCA_020271785.1 Procambarus virginalis | reverse complement strand
AGGGCTGGAGGTCCCCGTGCCCTTCTTCACCCACCTTCGAGGTCAACCCCGGAACTCACAGTTTCTGCGACGTGGTGTGGCGAAGGTTTGCTGTTGGTGTGAAGTATACCTCAGGTTTGTTAAGTATTAGCACCATTTTAAAACACTATTTATGTCATAAAGCCTGAACATACTGACAAAAATCACAGGAAGCGTATCTACATATATCTCATATCAAGTACCTTTCAAATATTTTATTAACAAGAACATTTTTGGCGTACAGTTAAAAGTTTAAATTATTTGTGCAAGACTGGGCGAGAGGAAAAGTATATTTTTAGCCTCATGTCATGCCCCCAAGGCTTAAATAAATTGCAACAGACTATTTCTCATTCTTTGTTATAAAATACTGTATTTTCTCAAATTTTAATATTAATATAAATTGCTAGTTAAATATATATATATATATATATATATATATATATATATATATATATATATATATATATATATATATATATATATATATATATTTAACTAGGTAATGAGGACCTAAGAATAGAAAAAAACGCTGAAAGTCTATTGGGCCATGCAAGGCAGTTCCTATGTACCCCCCCCCCCACACACGCGCGCGCGCACACACACACACACACACACACACACACACACACACACACACACACACACACACACACACAGAGGGGCCAGGTAGCCTGGTGGATAGCGCGCAGAACTTGTAATTCTGTGGCGCGGGTTCGATTCCCGCACCCGGCAGAAACAAATGGGCAAAGTTTCTTTCACCCTGAATGCCCCTGTTACCTAGCAGTAAATAGGTACCTGGGAGTTAGTCAGCTGTCACGGGCTGCTTCCTGGTGTGTGTGTGTGTGTGTGGTGTGAAAAAAAATAAAAAAAAGTAGTTAGTAAACAGTTGATTGACAGTTGAGAGGCGGGCCGAAAGAGCAAAGTTCAACCCCCGTAAAATACAACTAAGTGAATACACACACACACACACACACACACACACACACACACACACACACACACACACACACACACACACACATACACACACACATACTTTGTTATATGACAATGAGTGCTGGGAAGACGGGACACCACGAGCGTAGCTGTCATCCTGTAACTACACTTAGGTAATGTAGCCTAGCTTGCGTGTGGCCCATCCAGACGACCCCCCATATCTTTTATGTTACCCGGTAATGTTTCATGTCAACAATCTTTTTTTTCTTTCAAATCAGTATTTACTTAGCTATTTTCTACACCAAATTTTATGTATTTTGTATCTAATGTTTAGTCATTTACTTTGTGTTGATATATTTAGCACCCTATAATTAATTTGGCTTTTGTTGTGCCCTTCATTCATTTGTCATATCGTATATCCCTTCAGCCATATTCCACGGCCAAATCTTTTTTCTAGCGTGTAAATTAAGTTTTTTTTATCTTTCTTCATATGAGAAGTTCGTAATACCCGGGATTAACCCTATATGTAACTTTCGAGAGATTTTAGGACCATTCTCAATTCTGGCACCCAAAACTGAACTGCCCAATCTAAACGGGGCTTAACAAGCGCATGATAAAGCTGAATAACAACAGATCTCTTGTTGTATTACTAACGGTTCTTGTTATGAATATTTGGCAATTTCAGCCTTGTTCACCTGATATCTGGAAACTATTATCTTTACCTAAACCAGGAGCCCGATATTTGTCAGCAATTAATACACTGCATCGCTAATCCTTCGTTTTCTCAGGCTCGAATGTGGTCAAATCTATACAAGTTTAAATACAGAGCTTATCATTCGCGATAATATCTTCGGTTTTGAGAATATGTTACTCAGGCTCCGAGAAATGTTGTAGAATACAGACCTCAGTACGATGTAAACGTTACAATAGATTAGCTAAAATGGCGTACTAAACATATATAAGATCTCCGACTATCTATCATACACCAGTATCTATCTAGCATGCACCAGTATCGTAGTAAAAGTATTGATAGACTGGAAAACATGAAAAATGAAGCCCCCTCAGAATTATCCTTGGCTGTCCAATAACCACCAAAGTTCTTAATATGCGGAAATAATTAGATATGCCGAGCTTTCAAGATAGAATATTTGAAAACAATCTTATGATGCGACTAGAGGTTTTTCACGGCAACAAAAAAACATTGTATTAATTGAACTTTAAAAACACATATTCAGTGGAATTATAGTGAATCTGGATGGATTCAAAGAGCCGCCACTCACGTTAAAATGTTTGGACTGCACGAGATGTGTAAAGATGAAGAAGTGCGGCTCTTCCTGTGGCAGGTAATTCCTATTGACAACATGAAGCCTACAAACACCACCAAGAAACTCATGGTGGTTTATTTTATGGTTGTAAGTAACAACGTGTACATTTAACACGTGTCACAACCATGCTCAGCTTGCTGCTAACTTAAGTACCCTTGAACACACACAATGTACAAATTGAAAGCAACATCACACTGGCCATATATATTGACGGATCCCTCAATTCACCTGCAGAGAGGCTGGGGAGCGCTGTTATTGTTCGTCAGCCCAACGGCAGAACTATTGAGAAGCAGAAAAAAGCGTCAATAACTAGGCTTCCACCTTGCAAGTTGTACTGTTCGTTTCACTTGTAGCACTCACAATTATTGATGACACTGCAGTAGACAGCTTAATTATCTCCGACTTCCTTTCCTCATTACTAGCTCTAAGTAGCTTATAATCACACTGTAACATGCTTGTTTCTATACGTATGTATACTTAACAAGGGGCCAGAGTTAAGCTGTTGTGGATCCACTTCCACAATCGCTTAAAAACCCAAAGCTGGGAACATTAATGAAATACCATCTATGATATATAAGAGTGCTACCCTTGCTCTTACACTACCCATAGCTCTGCTCTTCAACAAATCTCTAGTGTCATACTTTTCCTGATATCCTTTAAAAAACAAGTGTGATGCCAGTTCATAAAGGAGGCGAGACAGCTAACATAAATAATTTCAGACCCATATCAAATCTAGCTATACTTTTACAAATATCTGAAAAATTATTTTCAAACAGCTTTATTCCTATTTTGTAAAACTCTTAAGTCCCTGCCGGTTTGGCTTCCGTTTCCAAAAGAGAACCAATGATGCCATTATTAGTTTGCTTGATATAATCTACACAGCCCCTAACAAAAATGAGTTCCCAATTAGCCTCTTCATTGACCTGAGAAAGGGCTTTGATAATGTAAACCCTAACTACTTATTAAACTTCACCACTATGGTATCCGAGGCCTTGCTCTGGACTATATTCGTTCCTATCTCAATGACAGACACCAACAGATAGTCATCAATAACATAACCTCCCCCATTCTACCATTAACAGTAGGAGTGTCACAGGGCAGCATCTTAGGACCTCTCCTATTTCTTATTCACATCAATGATTTGCCAAATGTTTCTGACATTCTTAAACATGTACTATTTGCTGACGATACTACTTGCATCTGTTCTGACCCCCAGCCCCAACACACTAAATAATATTGTCAATAATGAATTTTAAAAAGTCCACTCATGGATGTCAATCAACAAACTCACACTAAACATAGTAAAGACTTACTACATTTTATTTGAAAGTAAATCATCAAATCAAATTAAACTCCAGATAGACAATGTTATCATCAATAAAATGAGGGAAAGGCTTATACATAGACACGAGACTAAACTTCAGCACCCACATACAACACATAGACACATAGCCAAAAAAAATCTTAACAAATACTATACTTTCGGTATACTTTCTAAAATTCGGATATTATGTTCCTCATTCTGCTCTGCACTAGTGGGGAACATAATACAACGCACTATAATGTTCATTATACAACGCACTAATCAATCCCTATCTTACATACAGTATCTGTGCTTGGGGTTCAACCATTGCAAATTACCTCAAGCCCATCATCACTCAGCAAAAATCTGCAATCAGAACTATAACAAACTCTTGTTTTCAGACAACACAGTCCCTCTGCTTAAGTCGCTTAACATGCTAAACATACACGCACTCCACACATTCTCTTGTGCTATTTACATGTACAAACCTTGTTCCAAAATGCTAATCTTGATCTGAAAGTTTTCCTCGATTGGTGTAACAGAACCCATCAGTACCACACCAGAAATAAATATCTCTTTGATATCCCCAGAGTCAAACTAAATCTGTGCAAACACTCCATGCAAGTAAAAGGACCCAGTCTTTGGAACTCGCTCCCTGACGAATTAAAAAAATTGTCCAACGTATGCCTAATTCAAAAATAAAACCAAAAAGTACCTAATTTCATCCTCATAGTTTCCTACCTTGTGCTTCAAACTCACGCTGTACCTTGTACTACTTACTTCCCCAATATTAGTACTTAAGCATTTTTATCTTGCCTGATATGTTAGATCAAGGACCTGCCCAAAACGCTATGCGTGTTAGTGGCTTTGCAAGAATGTAAAAATATCAATCTTATGTAGTCTCACCAACCCATTGTACCTTGTGAATAAATTATTTTTTTATTATTATTATTATTATTATTATTATTATTATTATTATTATTATTATTATTGCTTCCACGTTGGGCTACAAGTACATAATAATGTTGAGGCCCTTACCAAGCCTACAGAAAATAAAGACAATGGTGAACATAATCTTGAACTCTCAAATAGAACTCTAACTTTTTTTCATAAGACGATAACTTTTAGATGAATTTGAAGAAAGTAGAAGAGTTCAAACAGGAACTAGCAGATCCAGTGCGTATCACAATGAGATGTGTCAAACAAACCATGTGTATGGGGCAAGTAACAAAATCAGCAGACTAATAGAACAGACGCTGTCACAGCTCGAATACGACTTGGCTACAGGTATCTCTGGCAGTTTGGCTTCTACAGGGATCTAGATGAAGTGAAGTGTAAAGTGTCTGGACAAAGGCACGGACATACACTAGAACATTGCATTTTATACTGTGATTTTTTTTTAGCCATTCAAAAATAATTCTAAACTTATATTTCATAAAATGGTAAATAATTTTATCATTTTATAGTAAATGATGAAATATCTGAAACTTCCACTGCACCAATATTTAGCTTCTAGTAGATAAATGACACGTGTTCAATGTACGGATTTTGTCACTTAAAACCATAAAATAACTATTAGTATCCTATGAAAACTCATGTTGATAATTAAGTTATCATTAACAAAGGGTCTTACCTCCAGTATTTATGTGTAGTTGATATATAAAAGTTGCAGTAAAAAATTCTATAACAAGTTCGCTTTGTAATTATAAGATGTAAAGATTTATTGTAATTGCGATTTATAAACACCCCCTGAGGTCTAATTAAGACGTTTTGTGTCCTATGTAATCCTTTTTACGGTACTGTTCACAGGAAAAGTATGGGGTGCACAACAAACTAGCCGCCTATAAAAGGCAAAAATTGTTGTGAATAAGGCGACCGTTTGTTATAATAATTGACCGATTTTAAGCGTTTAAATTTAAATAGTACAAAATTTGTAGACAATATTAAAATTTTTATTATGAACTCAAAATGTTCAATGATAATATTTCGTTTACAAAAGTAACTGGAGGCGCTGGGAAGGAGCGGAGTACAGCTTGGTTCAACTTACCCCAGGCTTGTCCTCGACGCTGTCTGTGTACTCCTCGCTGTCGTTGTAGCCTTCATCTGAGGCCTCGTCTGCATCGTAACCCGGTGCAGAGTCTGGAGTCTTCACTGGCTCCGGAGAAAAGTCCGGATCTGGGGAATAGATCACGTCTGGACTGTAGAGTGATACTGAAGCATGTTTAGCATTAGAAGTTAGCACTGGGACTTGGTCGTATATGTTTCGACGAGCGTATGCTGGTTCGTGCTGTGTGCGAGACGTCGTAGCCAATGGCTCCAGGACTACTTTCTTGGGCATCGGCGTATAACTAGGTTCGTAAATAAGTAAGTCGTCTTTATGGTACGGTCGTTCGGAATTATAAACAGACGAGTTATTATTGAGGAATGGAGTTTCAGGATTATATACAGGAGAATTATCATCAGAGGATTGTGGCTCATGTTCATAGACTGCCGAATTATGTTCGTAAGATGGTCGTTCGGTTTCGGAGACGAACGGTTCATACGAAGGACTGCGAACAGTAGTGGTCTTCAATCTCAATTTCTTGCTTCCACGCTCCGGGAGATAGCGCAGTCTCTTTTCTTCTTTGGGGGCCTCCGTGGGCGTCGAAGTCGTCGTTGATGAAGGAACAGGCGTGGGTGTAAGTCTCATAGGTAGAGGTCGTTTTAAGACCTTGGGAAGACCTCCTCTTCGCTCTGCAAGTCTTCTCGTAACTGGCAAGATTGATTCCAGTTCATGTGATTCGTCCTCGGTAGTTTCCGACCCGTCGACCTCAGCACTGGTCTTCATTCCCCAACCGCCTCTAATCTTTTTAGCTCGCTGTCGAAGCTTGGCTGCGGCTCTGAAGGAGGGAAACGCGGACCTGGAGGTGGTAGTGCTGCTGGAGGATGAAACACTGGAGAAGGAAATTGAGGAGGAGGTACTGGTGGAGATGCTGGTGGTGGGTTCTGTTGGGTCTATGCTGGCCGAGGAATATTCAGTGTCCTGAATCTGGAAATGAACAATATGAGGGGCTTAGATAATAGGTGTTGGAGTTTACGATGCAAGAAATATCACCCGACTGCTCAAATAACGTTTTTGTATAGGAATTCATTACATAATACAAATATTTATCGTGTGATAAAAAATCAGCAAAAATATTTGATAAAATATGCAAATGAACATTAAGTTAATAAAATAATGCCCGTAATTCAACAACTTGTGACCATTCATTGAATTACGGTTCAAACAAGCTAGTTTAAATAACATCGTAAGTAATGATGTTCACTGTTTGTTACGAGCTGGCCTCAGGGTGAGCTCGTACAGTGGCTGGCACGACGTCCAACCACACTTCACCTGTCCTTGGGATTACTGTCCCAAGGAATCCACCTGTTCTGTACCTCGTATGACGTCACTACCCATTACATCCATTATTCTGTCTTTAGTGGGTTGTCTGAGGTCGACTACGTTCTTAACTTTTGTTCAATATATATTTATTTATTTATTTATATACAAGAAGGTACATTGGGTTAATGAGAGTACAGAGACTTGAAGCTTTATATTCTTATAAAGCCACTAGCACGCATAGCGTTTCGGGCAGATTATAGTGTCCTTTGTAGATCCACACAGACACCAACACATATTTTTGGATTGCCAGAAAGCCTTTGACACAGTACCACACATGAGAGACTAGTGCAAAAGCTGGAGATGCAGGCAGGAGTGAGAGGGAAGGTACTTCGTTGCATAAGGGAGTACCTAAGTAACAGAAGACAGCGAGTCACTGTGAGGGGTGAGGCCTCAGAGTGGTGTAGCGTCACCAGTGGAGTCCCGCAGGGTTCAGTCCTTGGACCTATACTGCTTCTGATATATGTCAACGATCTGCCAGAGGGGTATAGAATCGTTCATCTCATTGTTTGCTGATGATGCAAAAATTATGAGGAGGATTAAAACAGAGGAAGATAGTATGAGGCTACAAGATGACTTAGACAAACTGAATGAATGGTCCAATAAATGGCTACTAAAGTTCAACCCGAGTAAATGTAAGGTAACGAAACTAGGCAGTGGAAACAGGAGGCCAGACATAGGATACAGAATGCGAGATGAAGTACTTCATGAAACGGACAGAGAGAAAGATCTAGGAGTTGACATCACACCAAACCTGTCTCCTGAAGCCCACATAAAAAGATTTACATCTGCGGCAAACGCGAGGCTGGCTAACATCAGAACAGCCTTCAGGAACCTGTGTAAGGAATTATTCAGAACCTTCTACACAGCATATGTAAGACCAATCCTGGAGTATGCGGCCCCAGCATGGAGCCCGTACCTCGTCAAGCACAAGACGAGGCTGGAAAAAGTTCAGAGGTATGCCACTAGGCTAGGCCCAGAATTAAGAGGCATGAGTTACGAGAACAGGCTGCGTTAAATGCACCTCACAACACTGAAAGATAGAAGAGTAAGAGGAAACATGATCACTATCTACAAAATTCTCAGAGGACTTGACAGGGTAGATATAGATAAACTGTTTAACATGGGGGGAGGAGATACGCGAACAAGGGGACACAGGTGGAAACTGAGTACCCAAATGAGCCACAGGGACGTTAGTAAGAACTTTTTCAGTGTCAGAGTAGTTAAAAGATGGAATGCATTAGGCAGTGATGTGGTGGAGGTTAACTCCATACACAGTTTCAAATGTACATATGATAGAGCCCAGTAGGCTCAGAAATCTGTACACTAAGTGACTGACAGTTGAGAGGTGGGACCAAAGAGCCATAGCTCAATCCCCGCATGCACAACTAGGTGAGTACACACATACACACACCTGTTTCTCTGGGAGCTGGTGCCTGTTCCTGGCTCTCTTCATGATGGGTAGACCCAGTTTTTGTCGTCTCAGCCTCAACTGGCGACGTCGTTCGGGGTTCAAGAGTCGTCGTCGCCTCGCCCCGAGTCCTCGTCGCACCACTGGTCGTGTCTCAGAGTGAGATAACTGGTACCTCTGATCGTCACCGGGAAACGCCACCTGTCGCTCCACCACTGGCTGGTTCCTGGATTCAGATATCACGGTGTCATCTTCGCCGCCTGTTGTGGGTGGCACTCTGTAGAACTCTACAGTGCGCTCGCTCACTACGTGATCTCTGTCGCTCACTGTGTGTAAACTGTCGCTCTCTGTGTGTAAACTGTCGCTCTCTGTGTGTAAACTGTCGCTCTCTGTGTGTAAACTGTCGCTCTCTGTGTGTAAACTGTCGCTCTCTGTGTGTAAACTGTCGCTCTCTGTGTGTAAACTGTCGCTTACTTGACCTAGTTGGTGGTGCTCATGTTGGTGTTTGGTGGTGCGGGTCGGCCAAGGCGAGCCCTGGGCGCATGTGACCCCAGCCAGGAGCAAGCTCACCTGCGGGAGAGAGAGAGGGCGTGATCAGGTCATTACTGGAGGTCAACACCCGGCGTCGTGCAAGCCGGAGAAATGTGCTGGGTCACAACTACAAATATCGTGATCCCCATTACCTGTGACCCTGAATATATACGTGAGCGGTTAACACTTCCCCGACATGTGAACTACTATTTATTATTTATTTATTTATATATATACAAGAAGGTACATTAGGATTGTGAGGATACATAGGATAGTAATTACAATCTTGTAAAGCCACTAGTACGCGCAGCGTTTCGGGCAGAAACTAATGAACATGATGAACATCCATCTTACAGAAACGAGCAAATGTGCAAGAGAAATGTGGCAAAGCGATGCATAAAATATTTCTTAGCCCAGACAATAGCAGGGATAACAGCGAGCTGACGTCAGCCTGGGGAGGGTGAACAGATGAACGCTGAGAACTAAGAGGAATGTAATTAACATTGCGGGAGTCGTTCAAACATTTTCTATACAAAGTCCAATAAATTTTCTACACACCTTCTTTCTAGATCAGCCAGATATGTTCTCTATTACAATATGGATCTTTCAATAAGGTCAGACGACTTCTAGATGTTACCACTGCTAGGCTTAGGCTCGGCTACAAGTACGTCTGGCAGTTTGCTCTCACCCAGGGATAGAAATAGCCTAAGTTACTCTATCCCTTTGAGATATGTTTCTTTCTTGTCTCAATAAACATTCTTGAACTTGAACTCACCCGCTGATGTTAACTTGACTACATATAAACTCTCTCAGTAGAACTATTCACATTGTGGCATTATATAATTGCATAAGAAAAAATAACGGAAGAAAGATAACCATTTCAATGGAATTCAAGAGATGTACAAGTAATCTCACCATCCCATTCTACCTTCCGTTGCGTTATAATAAAGACCCATGTTGTGAACCATTAGAGAGAGAGAGAGAGAGAGAGAGAGAGAGAGAGAGAGAGAGAGAGAGAGAGAGAGAGAGAGAGAGAGAGGAGAGAGAGAGAGGAGAGAGAGAGAGAGATTATTTTATTATCTACTGAATTTTAAAAAGCTTGAAAAAATCATCAGGACAAATTGGGGGGGGGGACCTTTGACAAGCCGCTGGCTTTCTGTCCTCGTCGAGGCACTAGAGTCTTAGTGACCCTCACGTAAATTCAGTAAATAACAGAAATAAATTAATAAGTCAAGTTAACGACAAATGTCCTCAATGTCTATGTCAAAAAAATCAACTTCTGTGAAGTTCACATAAAAGCTGTATTCGATTATTTTTATGTATTTCTTAAGGTATAAAGGCAGGTGTGGAGGGGCGTGGAAGGGGCGTGGAGAGGCGTGGAGAGGCGTGGAGGGCAGGGAAGTGGGCGGCTTGAGTCACCAAGCACACACCTCCCGCAGAAATACATGTTATGATAAACAAAGAACAGGTGAGGGTGGAGGGCGCACCGGGCAG
>WNGS01004511.1:15329265-15343266 GCA_020271785.1 Procambarus virginalis | reverse complement strand
CACACCAACGTCAGTGTACCAATACAAAGCTGAAGACAGCCCCGCTTCCCACACCACGCTTTACAGTCCTGACGCAAAAGCTGTTGCTTACATCCAAGCCCTGGGCAGGTCTCACCTGGTCCCTGTCCTCCTTCCTTGTGTTGGTCCTGGTAGACTGTGTGAGGAGTCATGGTGTGGCCGTTCGTGGCCTTGGTAGCGGTGGCAGGGGCGCGGGATAGTTACTGGGAGAAATGGTTGCCTGTTCCTGGCCACCACTGTCCTCATGAACCCATATCCCACCACGTGGGAGTTGGTCACGGGTGTGGCGAGGAGTGTTTTGGGCGTTATGGCAACTGGTGGGGCGGGCGTGGTCGTGAGTTGCTTCACAAT
Source organism: Procambarus virginalis (assembly GCA_020271785.1). Lineage (NCBI taxonomy): Eukaryota > Metazoa > Arthropoda > Malacostraca > Decapoda > Cambaridae > Procambarus > Procambarus virginalis. The sequence goes on along the minus strand of WNGS01004511.1, from coordinate 15,342,897 downwards.
ATGTAAGTGTGTGTGTTGTGGAGTGGGTGGCAGCGGGAGTGGTAGAGAGAGGAGGTGGAGCTAGGGTGGATGCCCGCCCTTTCTCCACCACCAGTCTGAAGGGGTTGGGGGAGGCGGTGGTCACGTAATTATGGAAGTGCAACTTTTGGTCTGCGAGAGAAGCGAGGACAGGCTGAGGACTAGGGTAGTGGCGACTTGCGTGCGGTCGGGACTACTGTGGGCGGGGTCGCGGGCTGGGTGCGAGTCGTGCACTGGAAAGTAATCCGGTTCCTGATGGATTTCCTGATCTTGTGCGAGGCGCGGCGCTGGCTCCACTATGCCGACACTCGACTTCTTGGTTGGAGTGATGGGCGTAGTGTACGTCTTTTCTTCCCCCTCATAGTTGACCTCTGCTCTGAAGCCCATGTCGTCAGCAACGTACGTCACCACTTGGATGCGTCCGTCTGGCAGCGCTACCTGTGGGAGAAACCCAGAACTATGGTATTACCAAAACCAGTAACAATGTTCATCAAATATCTTGACTCTTAAACTTTTCCTGATATACTATAAGAATCAGTTTCACTGCACAGAGATGGTTATAAAACTGACATACTAATTACCGACTAATATCAAACCTACCAATATTATAAAAGAATATTTGAAAAAATTATATACAAACAGCTATATTCCTACTTTGTAAAGTTCAGCATACTAAACTCCAGCAGGTCGGCTTCAGATCCCAAAAAGAGTACTAATGATGCCCTTATTTATTTGACAGCCTTTGACAAAAATTAATTCCCAATTGGCTTCTTCATTGGCCACTACCCCACATTTCTTCTAACCTGCATTGCTAAACCACCTTCAGACACAATGAAGATAAGCTTTACGCTGCACAATGAAGCTTCCATAAGTAACTTTATTGCTGCTGCTGCTGGTAATATTAGCTGGAAGATTGATAATACGGCTAATGTCATTCTAAGTATGCACACATTTCTTCACAAAACTCAGAACCTATATAATACCTGCTGTCCAATTCTAACGAAATAACTCACAACCAAAAGCGTAAACAACCCATGGTTTACTGAAGGCATACATAAATCTATCAATAAAAAGCATGAATATGAGAAGTAGAGGTTAAGGGGTCATTTTTAAAGAAGTGTCTACTTGATACTCCTCAGTGCTATCAAAGATTAATTAGGAGAATCAAAACAAGTTACTTTGAAAATAAGTCTAATAAAACAAAGTGTAACATATAGAAAACACGGAACATTATTTCCAAGACATTAGGTTCAAAGAACTTGAACAAAAAGTATTCCTAGCCAGTGATGGAATGCCATCAACAACTGGCACTGCTATTGAATTCAAACGTTTTTTCTTATCCATTGGCACATCTCTTGCTAATGAAGTTCCAGCATCCCTAACCAATGTTAAATTCTACCTTGGAGGCAGCTGTCCTGAGTCTCTGTACCTAACTCCCACTAATTCCTCAGATGTTAATGATATAATTATCTCAAAAGTAATTCAAGAACCCTAGCTGAGATACCAACCCTAATTTACAAAAAAGCCTCTAGCCATAACATTTTAGCTCTAGCCATAACATCGTCAAAGTATCTCATACCATTTTATCTATAGTTATTCATAACTGGGCACTCACAAATGTAGTTTTGGAGAGTATGTCCCAGCCCTTGTTCGCATAGTTTACAGTTGGGATGCTCACCATTGGGGGGATGCAATACGTGCAGCCACTTGCCATAAGTTAAGTATCGATATCCCAGCCTAAATACTTCAGTTCTAAATACTTCATAACCCTTAATACTAGTGCTTTCTGCCCTTTGAGTGTCAGCGACTGCTCATCTGTCAACCGTGGTGTAGTCAGTCTCCGTGGTGTAGTGGTAAGACACTCGCCTGGCGTTCCGCGAGCGCTATGTCATGGGTTCGTATCCTGGCCGGGAAGGATTTACTGGGCGCAATTCCTTAACTGTAGCCTCTGTTTAACGCAACAGTAAAAATGTGTACTTGGATGAAAAAACGATTCTTCGCGGCAGGGGATCGTATTCCAGGGACCTGCCATAAACGCTACGCGTACTAGTGGCTGTACAAGAATGTAACAACTCTTGTATATATCTCAAAAAAAAAACCGTATTGTCCTGAAATAGTGCGGCTTTGACGGCAAATATTGGAATGCCTAGGTGGTCAAGCTCAATTTGAGGTTTGTCACGTGCAGCTTCAGATGCCTTGCCCGTATTATCATGCTGTACAACACCTATGTGAGATGGTAGTCATACAATTGAGATTCTGAAACTCTTGCTTTGTGTACTAATTACTGGATGGGTTATCTGGTGGTGCCCGGGTTTCTCTCCCCCTTTCATTTCTCAGGCTCGGTAAGAATCGCAATAAGAGTCAATCCTATGGGAGCGGGAGGTAAATGGGACGGACCCCGATCTGTCTATGACAGTCTCTTACTACCCTTCTGTCATCGTGAAAAGTTGTGTGAGGCTATCCCCAAGCGTCTAGCCTTCAACCTTAGACTAACAAAACTTCTCGTTTATAGATGTACATGTCATAGATGTAGATGTCAACTCCAGGATGAGTGACGCTGTAATGAATATTACAAAATTCCTAGTATCTATTTTGCATGTTAGGTTTCTAAGGCTGACTTCGAATTACAGAAAATTAATCCTGTACTTTTCAGTGTAAAAGCGGGTAGATAAATATACCCAGTCTCCCAATCTTTATGTACCCAATCTGAAAATCTTTACCATGGTGATCATTGCTGTCTTATATGTGCTGTCAATCTGCTGTATGGTGTCTATTAATCTTTTAAATTACCCATCAAGCTGTCAATGTAATCAATCAGAGCTTTAATATAACAATGTGCTTTAATATACTTACATAGCTCTCTCATCTCATTTTTCTCTTGCAATGTATTTGTTATCATTTATCAATTCTGATAGAATTTACCTACTTAAAATTATTTGTTAGATTAAGGACCTGCCCGAAACGCTGTGCGTACTAGTGGCTTTACAAGATTGTAATACTGTCCTATTCAATGTATTCTTACAAACTCAATGTACCTTCTTGTATATAAATAAATAAGTAAATAAATAAATAAATAAATAAGTGTGCTCGTGGCAAGTTATAGTGCAGTTAATTATGTGTGGAGCTAACCATGCAGTTGTTTAGTCTTACACACATAGTCTGTGAACATCTGTTGTCTTCGTATATTTTAGAGGCAGAGTGACCTGTTGACGTATGGACAAAGCCATCAGTGTGAACCAGTCTATAGATCCATGGGACACTACGCATCTTGGTACAGGAGGCTATCAGATAGAAATACATAACCGAGATGGCAGTGATATTTTTTTCCACGGGTCAATGCATATAACATACTTGTAGTCCTTGTATTAGGTTAGAACACATTATTCATGCGAGCCTTGAAATACGCGTGAAAAAGTGCTGCGCAATTTACAATATGGCTTCCATCCATAAAAGTTCTATGAGCCTCCAATAAAAAGATTTTCCCATTTTGCGCTAACAAGATAACGTAAACTCGTGGGTTGATAAATATAAAAAAAAAAATATTATAATGTTTCCATGTAAGGTAGTTATGTGTTCAGCTGCAAGGGTCTCTGTGCAGCCCGTCCTCCTAATGTTTCCCAATGTCAAGAAACTCGTACTGAAGTCCTTTATCCTAACCTACCAGAGGACCCAAAACAGATAACGAGACGATATGTCAATTTCGCGAGCCGGTACCATTTTATAGTACGACAGTGTTTGGCCTTATGTAAAGTACGCGTCAAAATGTGACGCTCTATTAGGAGTTTTTTTTTAGTTTAGTTCATTTATTATGCACCCCATACCCATCTTGTGGGCGGTAGTGGAAAGGGTTACAGAGGCACATAATGGGCTCAGGGACTGAACCCCACAATTCATTTAGCTAAGCAAGTTACAGTCTTGATGAGCTATACATGAACTACTCCCTGGTTGTCTTCTTTGAGTAGGGTGTTTGTATATACTGGTATGGTGATGAGTCTACTTCAGGATGAGTGACGGTGTCCTTAAACTCACCCCTCGGTGGAAAGGTGAATGATATATGAGTGGAACTAACCTTGTAAGAGCCACTGACAGTTTGGCCATCCCTGGCCTCGTAGCGGGCCTGGTAGTTGCCGGTAGCCTCGGACTCCACGTTGTAGCCATACTTGTACTGGTCGAAGATCTGCCGGGAAGCATGCTCTGATTTATGAAGGTCAAGTACTCAAAATAACTTGGCCCAAACCCACATAATAGAGACATAAAAACGCGACGACATTTCTGAGCGAGATTTTGTGACTTTTCATGTTTCTCATGCACGGCCATATGTGTTCATTGTTCCATGAGACCATAGACGTGGTGTTGGCGCGGGGCACAGTCTTTAATTTTCGGTACGTGCAAAGGAGTGTGCAATGGAATACTTAGAGATATATAGTACATAGTGTATATATTTGCAACTGCTGCACGAACGCAGCCATATATCAGTTTTATTCCTGTTAGAGGCCGTCACCTTTACCGACCAGTCCAACCACTTCAACGGTTGGAAGACAGCCTCGTACTGAGTGAAATAATAATAATAATAATAATAATAATAATAATAATAATAATAATAATTACCAATAATAATAATAATTACCAAATAATAATAATAATTACCAAATAATAATAATTACCAAATAATAATAATAGATTTACCAAACGTTAAGGAGAAACAGGAGCGGAGATGAGTGTGTCAGTTACTATCTAACAACACCCTCACACAGCCTCGGTAATTCACCCCTCACAACTCACAACTGTCGAGCAAGCAACAACTCTGAACAAACAAAGTGTGAATCATGAACAAATATACAAACTTACAACAAAATGTAGTGAAATAAAAACAGTCGCAAATGTGACATTTTTCTGGCGAGTGCAGAGATTTCGTGGCCCCGTCAGCTCGCTCGTGCAATATACGACTGTAATGATACAGTCAAACACGTTTTGTAAACACTTTCTGGGGCTTGAACCTGGTGTCAGGGGTTGAGGTATTTTTAGTGTTGCATTAATAGAAGTCGTGAAAACACCTTGCACAATTTCAACAGCCATGTTTAATCCTAAGTTCAGTGCTGCACAATTTGTAGCTTTAGGAGTGTACAACAGTGTGCTGGAGTATGGAGCTCTACTGTATATGCGTAACTGGAAGTAGCTCTCTACCCACACTATCGGTACTTAATATAACACAATGCACATTACAAAAGAAAGTACTGCGTGCTACATCAGTTCCCGAAGAACAATTGCAAGTAGCTACTGATGGCGGTGAAAGTGTTTCGACTCGTGACTCCTGACGCTGCCATAGGCGAACCGTGTCATTACTGGACGCTGTTATAAACGAACACAGCTTCATGACCAGACGCTGCCATAAACGAACACAGCTTCATTACCAGAAACTGCCATAAACGAACACAGCTTCATTACCAGAAGCTGCCATAAACGAACACAGCTTCATTACCAGAAGCTGCCATAAACGAACACAGGTTCAGCACCGGACGCTGCCATAAACGAACACAGGTTCAGCACCGGACGCTGCCATAAACGAACACAGGTTCAGCACCGGACGCTGCCATAAAAAGTTGAGGTAACTCCTCCATCAGGAGGTCAGAGGCGCGGCCACCACACACCCGGGTTAACAAGGGAACACGACTCTCCCATTGCCGCACCTGTCTGTGACTGCAACATCTTAATTGGCACAGTAACAGAGTTGGTAGTGAGCTCTGCAGGTGAATGAAGGCGCTCAGTACCTGGTGTGAGTGAAGGCGCTCAGTACCTGGTGTGAGTGAAGGAGCTCAGTACCTGGTGTGAGTGAAGGAGCTCAGCACAGTACCACAGGTCAGGGACAATGTCTTCCAGTTGAGTGGTTACCGTGTTAAACTAAACAGTAAACACACTCAGGCGCACACTCGGTCTCACACAAAAACATAAGAGCGTCGCCAATAAACAAACCATCGATTTGAATCAATTAAATAATTCCAGCTACAGTAATATACTGAGGCATTAACCAGCCAGTCATATACTGAGGCATTAATACCAGATACAATAATACACTGAGGCATTAACCAGCTAGTCATATACTGAGGCATTAATACCAGATACAATAATATACTGAGGCATTAACCAGCTAGTCATATATTGAGGCATTAACGCCAGATACAGTAATATACTGAGGCTTTATACTGACCTCTGAAATGAAACGTGTAAAATACTGAACAAGTTGGAGGATGTTGATCCGGACAATTTCTTCAAAAGGTCAGATGTAACACAAACAAGGAGCAACGGTTACAAGCTCAACAAGCCACAATATAGAACTGAGAACACGAGATGCTTTTTACCCATAGGGTTATTAACCCGTGGAACCGCCTACCCGCCGAAGCTGTAAATGCCAAAACTCTGTTACCCACAAGATGGGTATTGGGTGCATAATAATTGAACTAAACATTTTAAAATCCACCTGAAAAAAATCATCAGGGGAAATGGGGAGACCTTTGACAAGCCGCAGGCTTCCTGTTCTTTATCGAGGCCACTAGAGTGTTAGTGGCCGTCAGGTAAATTCTGGTAACTTACTATTAGAAAGTCATATAGCAAGGCCTTAATACCGGCTCCAGTCATATAAGGAGGCATGAATGCCAACTACAGTCATATACAGTTAACAGTGACTGTACTATCGTAAGTATATGTACATTGTTGTGCGCTCTATGGTAAAGATATTTCCTGTTATCTTCCTAGATATTGTACTTATATCAGGCGCGTTTAACAGATAACACTCCTAAGTCTCCCTCCCGAGACCTCCGTGGTGCTACGGGTCATCAGCTGACCGAAGGGAAATCTTAAACGTCTTTGTCTTAGTATCAATGAAGTCATAAAAAACAATGGTTTAAAGTATATTGTCATCTTCAGTAGTCCCGCCCTTCATTGTGTACACCCTGTGAAGGTACACCCTGTGAAGGTACACACTCTGAAGGTACACCCTCTGAAGGTACACCCTCTGAAGGTACAACACCCTCCGTGTGGGGGTGTACATGAGGACCATAACAGTCAGAGGGCACCACCAACAGTTAAGAGGACCGCAGACCGCCGCCTCCACCAATAGTCAGCTCTAAAACCATAAACAAACCACTAAATAAGAACAGAAACCCTTGTGGCGGGAAAATGGAGAGGCGTTAGCTAAATGTGGACAATATGTCACTGTCTAGGAGCTTGCAATATTAGACAGATTTTTTTTATTAGATGTGGCAAATGGTTCTCTCGTTTCGTTCTTGGCTTCGTTCTCGACTCACGGTAGGACATAAATGGTTGGGCACGTTTCCTTTCATCTAATGCCGCTGTTCACCTAGCAGTAATAGGTACCCGGGAGTTGGGCAATCCTGTGGGGTTACATCCCGGGGAAGGTTCCCCCAGGAAGAACGGTTCCCCAGGCTGGAATTGGCCTCAACTCTCACCATTCATTCATTCCAATTGCTGTTGCTCACCTGACCCTTGCCCTGTCGTTCTCTTGTAACTAAAAACCTAAACATCTCTCAATCTACGCTTGTGCCAGCCATGGTTGCATACTTGAGCACTAACCTCACAAAGGCTGTGGTGTACTGGAAGGTACGCTCCCCCACTGGTAGTACAGTTGGGTTCGGGTCCACTCACAGTCGCGACAGAAATGGTTAGGCACGTTTCCTATCACGTAATGCCTCCGTTCACCTAACAGTAAATAGGTACCCAGGAGTTAGTCGGCTTGTTAAGGGGTTGCATCCTGGTAAGGGTAAGTAGTTCGTCCCTGGGGGAACTTCGATATAAGCTTAACATGTATACATATACAGGCTGCCTGTCCCTCGCCAAAATTACTTAGTATGATGTTCGCCAGTAGGTCTGTGTGTCGTATGTGCTCCAGTCTCTCATCTTCAAGGCTACAATCGGCATCCTGTTTGAATTGAAATTCCTATAACCAGCCCTAAAGCATGTTCTGTATGTTTGCTCACCTAAATGTGCGTGTAGGGACGAGCTCTAGCTCTTGTCTCCGCCTCTCAAGTTACCAGTCCTTTAATGCTATGACTCTACGCTTGCATTTCTTGTCACATTTGAATTTAAAACGGAAAACAGCATTTGTGTTTGGCCTCGGCCCAATTGTTTACTCTTACTGTGTCGTAAAGGTAACTTCTGGACTCTTAAGACCCAGGACTCATCAGGTACTTACCCTGCAGCGCGACGAGACCTCCTCAGCCTCTCCCTGTGCGGTAGTTTCCTCAACCCCAGAAGGGAGTCCTGTTGCATGTTTTTCAAAATATATATAATTTCGATTCGTGTCTCTAAGTAGTAGTTGATGCTCATGCTAGGCTATCAGGGGGTTCATGTCGGTACTAGGCGTCTTCCCAGGGTTCATGACGATGCTAGGCTCTCAGGGGTTCATGCCGGTGCTAAGCTCTCGGGGGTTCATGTCAATGCTAGGCTCCCAGGGTTCATGCCAATGCTAGGCTCCCAGGGTTCATGCCAATGCTAGGCTCCCAGGGTTCATGCCAATGCTAGGCTCCCAGGGTTCATGCCAATGCTAGGCTCCCAGGGTTCATGCCGGTGCTAAGCTCTCGGGGGTTCATGCCAATGCTAGGCTCCCAGGGTTCATGCCAATGCTAGGCTCCCAGGGTTCATGCCAATGCTAGGCTCCCAGGGTTCATGCCAATGCTAGGCTCCCAGGGTTCATGCCAATGCTAGGCTCCCAGGGTTCATGCCGGTGCTAAGCTCTCGGGGGTTCATGCCAATGCTAGGCTCCCAGGGTTCATGCCAATGCTAGGCTCCCAGGGTTCATGCCAATGCTAGGCTCCCAGGGTTCATGCCAATGCTAGGCTCCCAGGGTTCATGCCAATGCTAGGCTCCCAGGGTTCATGCCGGTGCTAAGCTCTCGGGGGTTCATGCCAATGCTAGGCTCCCAGGGTTCATGCCAATGCTAGGCTCCCAGGGTTCATGCCAATGCTAGGCTCCCAGGGTTCATGCCAATGCTAGGCTCCCAGGGTTCATGCCAATGCTAGGCTCCCAGGGTTCATGCCAATGCTAGGCTCCCAGGGTTCATGCCAATGCTAGGCTCCCAGGGTTCATGCCAATGCTAGGCTCCCAGGGTTCATGCCAATGCTAGGCTCCCAGGGTTCATGCCAATGCTAGGCTCCCAGGGGGTTCATGCCAATGCTAGGCTCCCAGGGTTCATGCCAATGCTAGGCTCCCAGGGTTCATGCCAATGCTAGGCTCCCAGGGTTCATGCCAATGCTAGGCTCCCAGGGGGTTCATGCCAATGCTAGGCTCTCAGGGGTTCATATCGGTAATAGGCCCTCATGTATACGCCCACGTTGGCTGTACGCAACATTTCGAAGAATTCTTTATGGAAAGAAGGTTATAGAATGCTTACCAATACTATGTAGACCCCGGATGTTAGTGTTGTATCAGGTACCTCAAGTGCTAGGTCTGGGCTCGCTTGTCTACACCCAGATGTTTCTCCTCCTGTTTGGGAAGGTGTCTTCCCTTCACTGTGACTCCTTCACAGCTCAGAGCTGCCAGATGCAATTGCTTGATTCTCAAGCTTTCGAGCCTGTGGTGCGGACCAATCTTCTCTGACTGTCCAGGATGACGCTATCTAACTATCCATCTCCTGCCTTATCAGTCATCTTGTCTGGAACTAAGTTTCTTGTTTGGAATTGATAAGGGAAGGGAACGGATCTTCCCTTCCATTTGTCCACATTGGTGTTTGCAAACAAATTTTATCTTTTCTAGATGTTCCACATGTCTGCGTGTAAATTATCTCTGATACTTTGCATGGGTCACATATTAGTGTGTGTACTTGCTTATGTAAGCTTATAGGGACGAGCATCAGCTCTTGGGCCCCGTCTATATTGCCATCAATTGGCAATATAGACGGGCCAAGACTAAATCTAACTTTTCATAATATTTTTTTTTAAATAATGAATGGAGTTAATTTTCTACAACCTTCATATTTAGTTCATTCCATTTTTCTACTACTTTTACGCTAAGAAAAATAGTACTTTCTAATGTCTCTATAATTCATCTTTTTTCAAGGCCTCCTGTTCTACTGGTATTCATTATCAACAATCCCCTCTAAGTGTATCATGCCATTACCATGTCTCCACTTTCTCTCTCCTTTTCCAGTGTTATTAGATCCTGCTCTTTCATCCATTCTTCGTACCCTCATTCCAAATAACTCCGCTAGGAGCCTCCTTGCTAACCTCTGTACTTTTTCAAGATTCCTTGTGTGCTTGTTGAGGTGGAGCTCCACGACGGGGCTGCTTTCCCTAGGTATAACACCACCTACTACTGAGCACTACATAGGTAGTGCTCAGTGTTCTGAATGCTGTTCTGATCCTCACAAGTTTAGGGTATACCTCTGACGTTGTCCAACTTACACGTGCCTCAGGGGTAAGACTTGGTGTTATGTCTACTCCTACGTCTTTTCCTTAGTTGTTGGAGGGAAGTAGTTTCCGTTCAGTGTATGTCGCCCTGCTGGTCTCATGACTCTTATCTCCATTTTCAACACCTTACAATTGCTTGTTAGTGAAATCCAGTAGCCATTTAAAGGCTACCATTTCTGCAGTCTGGGCTATTTTACAATATGTATCTGTCCACATTCTTCTAGTGTCTTATTTACAAATATCGACATGTAGGACGCCAACCCCGTAATTTTCACTATTAATTAATGAACGTAGTCGTTAATATTAATGAGAACTAGTATAGCACGAGGTGCTAGGATGGATCCTTGATGGTCGATCCTTGATCCTTGATGATCCTCTTGCCCTTCACCAGTTCCTGACTTTGCACCCTTCACTGTGACCCACTGTTTCCTGTCTGTTATGTACTCTTTATCCCATTGCTGTGGTCTTCCAGGTTCTCCCGTCTGTTTCTCTAGTTTGGGTAGAGTTTTATGTGGAACTGTGTCGAAATCTTTTTGCCACTCTAGAAATATATAGTTTGTGTGTGTGTGTGTGTGTACTCACCTAGTTGTACTCACCTAGTTGTGCTTGTGGGGGTTGAGCTCTGGCTCTTTGGTCCCGCCTCTCAACCGTCAATCAACAGGTGTACAGTTTCCTGAGCCTAATGGGCTCTATCATATCTACACTTGAAACTGTGTATGGAGTCAGCCTCCACCACATCGCTTAATAATGCATTCCATTTGTCAACCACTCTGACACTAAAAAAGTTCTTTCTAATATCTCTGTGGCTCATTTGGGCACTCAGCTTCCACCTGTGTCCCCTAGTGCGTGTGCCCCTTGTGTTAAACAGCCTGTTTTCATCAACCCTGTCGATTCCCCTGAGAATCTTGAATGTTTTGATCATGTCCCCCCTAACTCTTCTGTCTTCCAACGAAGTGAGGTTTAATTCCTGCAGTCGCTCCTCGTAGCTCATACCTCTCAGCTCGGGTACTAGTCTGGTGGCAAACCTTTGAACCTTTTCCAGTTTAGTCTTATGCTTGACTAGATAGGGACTCCATGCTGGAGCCGCATACTCCAGGATTGGTCTGACATATGTGGTATATAATGTTCTGAAAGATTCCTTACACAAGTGTGTGTGTGTGTGTGTGTGTGTGTGTGTGTGTGTGTGTGTGTGTGTGTGTGTGTGTGTGTGTGTGGTGTGTGTGTTTGTGTTTGTGTGTGTGTGTGTGTGTGTGTGTAGTGTATAAATGCATAAACATACATTTATGTTTATGTATAAGACTGCCTACATTAAAGATGATCTCAGCGAACACACACATTGTAAAAGATCGTAAAATTTTCACGTTAAACTTTATCATTTGTTTTACCTCAATCTTCCAATACGCTAAACAAGATCTGCAGTTGCTTTGGTTTACAGAAACTTTTAAAGATCACCGACGTGCCAAATGTTTATCCAAGGGAAACGTTCACGTAGCTAGCAGTGCCTTGCTACGTGAACACACACACACACACACACACACACACACACACACACACACACACACACACACACAGTCAAGTGTCAAATAGAGAGAAAGATCTGGGGGTCGATATCACACCGAACCTGTCCCCAGAGGCCCACATCAAAAGGATATCATCAGCGGCATATGCTAGACTGGCCAAAATAAGAACTGCCTTTAGAAACTTGTGTAAGGAATCGTTCAGGACCCTGTATACCACTTATGTCAGACCAATCCTGGAATATGCAGCTCCAGCCTGGAGTCCATACCTAGTTAAACACAAGACAAAGTTAGAGAAGATTCAGCGGTATGCCACCAGGTTCGTCCGGAACTGAGAGGTATGAGCTACGAAGAAAGGCTAAAGGAGCTGAACCTCACGTCCCTGGAAAACAGAAGTGTAAGGGGAGACATGATAACCACCTGCAAAATTCTCAGGGGAATTGACAGGGTGGATAAAGACAAACTCTTCAGCACGCATGGGACACGAACAAGGGACACAGGCGGAAACTTAGTACCCGATGAGCCCAGACGTTAGAAAGAATTTTTTCAGTGTCAGAATAATTAACAAATGGAATGCGCTAGGAAGTGATGTGGTGGAGCTGACTCCATACACAGTTTCAAATGTAGATATGATAGAGCCCAATAGGCTCAGGAATCTGTACACTGTTGATTGACAGTTGAGAGGCGGGACCAAAGAGTCAAAGCTCAATCCCGCAAGCACAAATAGGTGAGTACACACACACACACACACACACATATGATAAGGAATAGGAGAGGAGTGATTGATATAAACAATCCATTTCTAGAAAGCCGGGATCCAAGAATCAACGCTCGATCCTGTAGGCACACAAATAGGTGAGTACAATTGATGAGTCCATACACGAGAGCGAGAGAGAGAGAGAGAGAGAGAGAGAGAGAGAGAGAGAGAGAGAGAGAGAGAGAGAGAGAGAGAGAGAGAGAGAGAGAGAGAGAGAGTATCCATAATCAGTTCAGTGAGTGTTTGCGTATATTACATACAACAACCAATCCGGATTACAACACTAAGATGTGCACACACGAGGAGTAAATAAAGTGTAGGCGTGTGTGTGGAGTGGAGAGCCAGCACGCCAGCACCACGACAACCTGGCCGTGATGGAGAGGTATAATTGACGCGCCTTAACCATCTCTTCGTCGTTGCTAATGAGACCAGTCCGCCAGATTTATGAGCGGTGGTGTTGCAACATGTGTGACCCCTGCAACCACCACTTCGTCACATTCATTAACCAACCGGGACGGCTTCTCTCACGGAAGGACACTGATCTGGATATTTATAGAGATAATACAATTAAATATTTAAAAAACGACGCGTTTGTACCGGAAGATCATTTATATGTTGCAACAAGCAGTGAAGCCCAGTCTTCTCAGCACTATAAGGTGGCCAAAGTTATTATTACGTCTGGCTACATCTGCTGTGGCAGGTGAGTACGACGGGCTCGCCATAGTCCGTGCTGCTTATTGGAACTTTTTCTTCCGACCAGTTGAATCTAAACACCAACACCAACAACAACACATTATGTCTATAGCTTCAGGTGACACAACCACCCCCTCCACCACCAATAACAACCCCCCCCCCCCCCACCACACACACTTCCTAGTTCACGTGGGTAACAACAATCACGCCCTAAACGCCTCCACTTTCA
>WNGS01004511.1:15315043-15328144 GCA_020271785.1 Procambarus virginalis | reverse complement strand
AATATTTGAAAAAATTATATACAAACAGCTATATTCCTACTTTGTAAAGTTCAGCATACTAAACTCCAGCAGGTCGGCTTCAGATCCCAAAAAGAGTACTAATGATGCCCTTATTTATTTGACAGCCTTTGACAAAAATTAATTCCCAATTGGCTTCTTCATTGGCCACTACCCCACATTTCTTCTAACCTGCATTGCTAAACCACCTTCAGACACAATGAAGATAAGCTTTACGCTGCACAATGAAGCTTCCATAAGTAACTTATTGCTGCTGCTGCTGGTAATATTAGCTGGAAGATTGATAATACGGCTAATGTCATTCTAAGTATGCACACATTTCTTCACAAAACTCAGAACCTATATAATACCTGCTGTCCAATTCTAACGAAATAACTCACAACCAAAAGCGTAAACAACCCATGGTTTACTGAAGGCATACATAAATCTATCAATAAAAAGCATGAATATGAGAAGTAGAGGTTAAGGGGTCATTTTTAAAGAAGTGTCTACTTGATACTCCTCAGTGCTATCAAAGATTAATTAGGAGAATCAAAACAAGTTACTTTGAAAATAAGTCTAATAAACAAAGTGTAACATATAGAAAACACGGAACATTATTTCCAAGACATTAGGTTCAAAGAACTTGAACAAAAAGTATTCCTAGCCAGTGATGGAATGCCATCAACAACTGGCACTGCTATTGAATTCAAACGTTTTTCTTATCCATTGGCACATCTCTTGCTAATGAAGTTCCAGCATCCCTAACCAATGTTAAATTCTACCTTGGAGGCAGCTGTCCTGAGTCTCTGTACCTAACTCCCACTAATTCCTCAGATGTTAATGATATAATTATCTCAAAAGTAATTCAAGAACCCTAGCTGAGATACCAACCCTAATTTACAAAAAAGCCTCTAGCCATAACATTTTAGCTCTAGCCATAACATCGTCAAAGTATCTCATACCATTTTATCTATAGTTATTCATAACTGGGCACTCACAAATGTAGTTTTGGAGAGTATGTCCCAGCCCTTGTTCGCATAGTTTACAGTTGGGATGCTCACCATTGGGGGGATGCAATACGTGCAGCCACTTGCCATAAGTTAAGTATCGATATCCCAGCCTAAATACTTCAGTTCTAAATACTTCATAACCCTTAATACTAGTGCTTTCTGCCCTTTGAGTGTCAGCGACTGCTCATCTGTCAACCGTGGTGTAGTCAGTCTCCGTGGTGTAGTGGAAAGACACTCGCCTGGCGTTCCGCGAGCGCTATGTCATGGGTTCGTATCCTGGCCGGGAAGGATTTACTGGGCGCAATTCCTTAACTGTATCCTCTGTTTAACGCAACAGTAAAAATGTGTACTTGGATGAAAAAACGATTCTTCGCGGCAGGGGATCGTATTCCAGGGACCTGCCATAAACGCTACGCGTACTAGTGGCTGTACAAGAATGTAACAACTCTTGTATATATCTCAAAAAAAAAAAACCGTATTGTCCTGAAATAGTGCGGCTTTGACGGCAAATATTGGAATGCCTAGGTGGTCAAGCTCAATTTGAGGTTTGTCACGTGCAGCTTCAGATGCCTTGCCCGTATTATCATGCTGTACAACACCTATGTGAGATGGTAGTCATACAATTGAGATTCTGAAACTCTTGCTTTGTGTACTAATTACTGGATGGGTTATCTGGTGGTGCCCGGGTTTCTCTCCCCCTTTCATTTCTCAGGCTCGGTAAGAATCGCAATAAGAGTCAATCCTATGGGAGCGGGAGGTAAATGGGACGGACCCCGATCTGTCTATGACAGTCTCTTACTACCCTTCTGTCATCGTGAAAAGTTGTGTGAGGCTATCCCCAAGCGTCTAGCCTCCAACCTTAGACTAACAAAACTTCTCGTTTATAGATGTACATGTCATAGATGTAGATGTCAACTCCAGGATGAGTGACGCTGTAATGAATATTACAAAATTCCTAGTATCTATTTTGCATGTTAGGTTTCTAAGGCTGACTTCGAATTACAGAAAATTAATCCTGTACTTTTCAGTGTAAAAGCGGGTAGATAAATATACCCAGTCTCCCAATCTTTATGTACCCAATCTGAAAATCTTTACCACAGTGATCATTGCTGTCTTATATGTGCTGTCAATCTGCTGTATGGTGTCTATTAATCTTTTAAATTACCCATCAAGCTGTCAATGTAATCAATCAGAGCTTTAATATAACAATGTGCTTTAATATACTTACATAGCTCTCTCATCTCATTTTTCTCTTGCAATGTATTTGTTATCATTTATCAATTCTGATAGAATTTACCTACTTAAAATTATTTGTTAGATTAAGGACCTGCCCGAAACGCTGTGCGTACTAGAGGCTTTACAAGATTGTAATACTGTCCTATTCAATGTATTCTTACAAACTCAATGTACCTTCTTGTATATAAATAAATAAGTAAATAAATAAATAAATAAATAAGTGTGCTCGTGGCAAGTTATAGTGCAGTTAATTATGTGTGGAGCTAACCATGCAGTTGTTTAGTCTTACACACATAGTCTGTGAACATCTGTTGTCTTCGTATATTTTAGAGGCAGAGTGACCTGTTGACGTATGGACAAAGCCATCAGTGTGAACCAGTCTATAGATCCATGGGACACTACGCATCTTGGTACAGGAGGCTATCAGATAGAAATACATAACCGAGATGGCAGTGATATTTTTTTCCACGGGTCAATGCATATAACATACTTGTAGTCCTTGTATTAGGTTAGAACACATTATTCATGCGAGCCTTGAAATACGCGTGAAAAAGTGCTGCGCAATTTACAATATGGCTTCCATCCATAAAAGTTCTATGAGCCTCCAATAAAAAGATTTTCCCATTTTGCGCTAACAAGATAACGTAAACTCGTGGGTTGATAAATATAAAAAAAAAATATTATAATGTTTCCATGTAAGGTAGTTATGTGTTCAGCTGCAAGGGTCTCTGTGCAGCCCGTCCTCCTAATGTTTCCCAATGTCAAGAAACTCGTACTGAAGTCCTTTATCCTAACCTACCAGAGGACCCAAAACAGATAACGAGACGATATGTCAATTTCGCGAGCCGGTACCATTTTATAGTACGACAGTGTTTGGCCTTATGTAAAGTACGCGTCAAAATGTGACGCTCTATTAGGAGTTGTTTTTTTTTAGTTCATTTATTATGCACCCCATACCCATCTTGTGGGCGGTAGTGGAAAGGGTTACAGAGGCACATAATGAGCTCAGGGACTGAACCCCACAATTCATTTAGCTAAGCAAGTTACAGTCTTGATGAGCTATACATGAACTACTCCCTGGTTGTCTTCTTTGAGTAGGGTGTTTGTATATACTGGTATGGTGATGAGTCTACTTCAGGATGAGTGACGGTGTCCTTAAACTCACCCCTCGGTGGAAAGGTGAATGATATATGAGTGGAACTAACCTTGTAAGAGCCACTGACAGTTTGGCCATCCCTGGCCTCGTAGCGGGCCTGGTAGTTGCCGGTAGCCTCGGACTCCACGTTGTAGCCATACTTGTACTGGTCGAAGATCTGCCGGGAAGCATGCTCTGATTTATGAAGGTCAAGTACTCAAAATAACTTGGCCCAAACCCACATAATAGAGACATAAAAACGCGACGACATTTCTGAGCGAGATTTTGTGACTTTTCATGTTTCTCATGCACGGCCATATGTGTTCATTGTTCCATGAGACCATAGACGTGGTGTTGGCGCGGGGCACAGTCTTTAATTTTCGGTACGTGCAAAGGAGTGTGCAATGGAATACTTAGAGATATATAGTACATAGTGTATATATTTGCAACTGCTGCACGAACGCAGCCATATATCAGTTTTATTCCTGTTAGAGGCCGTCACCTTTACTGACCAGTCCAACCACTTCAACGGTTGGAAGACAGCCTCGTACTGAGTGAAATAATAATAATAATATAATAATAATAATAATAATAATAATAATAATAATAATTACCAAATAATAATAATAATTACCAAATAATAATAATAATTACCAAATAATAATAATAATTACCAAATAATAATAATAATTACCAAATAATAATAATAGATTTACCAAACGTTAAGGAGAAACAGGAGCGGAGATGAGTGTGTCAGTTACTATCTAACAACACCCTCACACAGCCTCGGTAATTCACCCCTCACAACTCACAACTGTCGAGCAAGCAACAACTCTGAACAAACAAAGTGTGAATCATGAACAAATATACAAACTTACAACAAAATGTAGTGAAATAAAAACAGTCGCAAATGTGACATTTTTCTGGCGAGTGCAGAGATTTCGTGGCCCCGTCAGCTCGCTCGTGCAATATACGACTGTAATGATACAGTCAAACACGTTTTGTAAACACTTTCTGGGGCTTGAACCTGGTGTCAGGGGTTGAGGTATTTTTAGTGTTGCATTAATAGAAGTCGTGAAAACACCTTGCACAATTTCAACAGCCATGTTTAATCCTAAGTTCAGTGCTGCACAATTTGTAGCTTTAGGAGTGTACAACAGTGTGCTGGAGTATGGAGCTCTACTGTATATGTGTAACTCGAAGTAGCTCTCTACCCACACTATCGGTACTTAATATAACACAATGCACATTACAAAAGAAAGTACTGCGTGCTACATCAGTTCCCGAAGAACAATTGCAAGTAGCTACTGATGGCGGTGAAAGTGTTTCGACTCGTGACTCCTGACGCTGCCATAGGCGAACCGTGTCATTACTGGACGCTGTTATAAACGAACACAGCTTCATGACCAGACGCTGCCATAAACGAACACAGCTTCATTACCAGAAGCTGCCATAAACGAACACAGCTTCATTACCAGAAGCTGCCATAAACGAACACAGGTTCAGCACCGGACGCTGCCATAAACGAACACAGGTTCATCACCAGACGCTGCCATAAACGAACACAGGTTCAGCACCGGACGCTGCCATAAAAAGTTGAGGTAACTCCTCCATCAGGAGGTCAGAGGCGCGGCCACCACACAAGCCCGGGTTAACAAGGGAACACGACTCGCCCATTGCCGCACCTGTCTGTGACTGCAACATCTTAATTGGCACAGTAACAGAGTTGGTAGTGAGCTCTACAGGTGAGTGAAGGCGCTCAGTACCTGGTGTGAGTGAAGGAGCTCAGTACCTGGTGTGAGTGAAGGAGCTCAGTACCTGGTGTGAGTGAAGGAGCTCAGTACCTGGTGTGAGTGAAGGAGCTCAGTACCTGGTGTGAGTGAAGGAGCTCAGTACCTGGTGTGAGTGAAGGAGCTCAGTACCTGGTGTGAGTGAAGGAGCTCAGTACCTGGTGTGAGTGAAGGAGCTCAGTACCTGGTGTGAGTGAAGGAGCTCAGTACAGTAACACAGGTCAGGGACAATGTCTGCCAGTTGAGTGGTTACCGTGTTAAACTAAACAGTAAACACACTCAGGCGCACACTCAGTCTCACACAAAAACATAAGAGCGTCGCCAATAAACAAACCGTCGATTTGAATCAATTAAATAATTCCAGCTACAGTAATATACTGAGGCATTAACCAGCCAGTCATATACTGAGGCATTAATACCAGATACAATAATACACTGAGGCATTAACCAGCTAGTCATATACTGAGGCATTAATACCAGATACAATAATACACTGAGGCATTAACCAGCTAGTCATATATTGAGGCATTAACGCCAGATACAGTAATATACTGAGGCTTTATACTGACCTCTGAAATGAAACGTGTAAAATACTGAACAAGTTGGAGGATGTTGATCCGGACAATTTCTTCAAAAGGTCAGATGTAACACAAACAAGGAGCAACGGTTACAAGCTCAACAAGCCACAATGTAGGACTGAGAACAGGAGATGCTTTTTACCCATAGGGTTATTAACCCGTGGAACCGCCTACCCGCCGAAGCTGTAAATGCCAAAACTCTGTTACCCACAAGATGGGTATTGGGTGCATAATAATTGAACTAAACATTTTAAAATCCACCTGAAAAAAAGTCATCAGGGGAAATGGGGAGACCTTTGACAAGCCGCAGGCTTCCTGTTCTTTATCGAGGCCACTAGAGTGTTAGTGGCCGTCAGGTAAATTCTGGTAACTTACTATTAGAAAGTCATATAGCAAGGCCTTAATACCGGCTCCAGTCATATAAGGAGGCATGAATGCCAACTACAGTCATATACAGTTAAACATTATCAGTGACTGTGCTATCGTAAGTATATGTACATTGTTGTGCGCTCTATGGTAAAGATATTTTCTGTTATCTTCCTAGATATTGTACTTATATCAGGCGCGTTTAACAGATAACACACTCCTAAGTCTCCCTCCCGAGACCTCTGTGGTGCTACGGGTCATCAGCTGACCGAAGGGAATTCTTAAACATCTTTGTCTTAGTATCAATGAAGTCCTAAAAAACAATAGTTTAAAGTATATTGTCATCTTCAGTAGTCGAGCCCTTCATTGTGTACACCCTGTGAAGGTACACCCTGTGAAGGTACACCCTCTGAAGGTACACCCTCTGAAGGTACAGCCTCTGAAGGTACACCCTCTGAAGGTACACCCTCTGAAGGTACAGCCTCTGAAGGTACAGCCTCTGAAGGTACACCCTCTGAAGGTACACCCCTCTGAATGTACACCCTCTGAAGGTACAGCCTCTGAATGCACACCCTCTGAAGGTACACCCTCTGAAGGTACACCCTCTGAAGGTAAAGCCTCTGAAGGTACACCCTCTGAAGGTACACCCTCTGAAGGTAAAGCCTCTGAAGGTACAGCCTCTGAAGGTACAGCCTCTGAAGGTACACCCTCTGAATGTACACCCTCTGAAGGTACACCCTCTGAAGGTACACTCTTTGAAGGTACACCCCTCTGAAGGTACAGCCTCTGAAGGTACACCCTCTGAAGGTACACCCTCTGAAGGTACACCCTCTGAATGTACACCCTCTGAAGGTACAGCCTCTGAAGGTACACCCTCTGAATGTACACCCTCTGAAGGTACACCCTCTGAAGGTACACTTTTTGAAAGTACACCCCTCTGAAGGTACAGCCTCTGAAGGTACACCCCTCTGAAGGTACACCTTCTGAAGGTACACCCCTCTGAAGGTACACCCTCTGAAGGTACACCCCTCTGAAGGTACACCCTCTGAAGGTACACCCCTCTGAAGGTACACCCTCTGAAGGTACACCCCTCTGAAGGTACACCCTCTGAAGGTACAGCCTCTGAAGGTACACCCCTCTGAAGGTACACCCTCTGAAGGTACACCCTCTGAAGGTACACCCTCTGAAGGTACACCCCTCTGAAGGTACACCCTCTGAAGGTACACCCTCTGAAGGTACACCCCTCTGAAGGTACACCCCTCTGAAGGTACACCCTCTGTAGGTACAGCCTCTGAAGGTACACCCCTCTGAAGGTACACCCTCTGAAGGTACACCCCTCTGAAGGTACACCCTCTGAAGGTACACCCCTCTGAAGGTACACCCTCTGAAGGTACAGCCTCTGAAGGTACACCCTCTGAAGGTACACCCTCTGAAGGTACAACCTCTGAAGGTACAACCTCTGAAGGTACAGCCTCTGAAGGTACAACCTCTGAAGGTACACCCTCTGAAGGTACACCCCTCTGAAGGTACAGCCTCTGAAGGTACACCCTCTGAAGGTACACCCTCTGAAGGTACAACCTCTGAAGGTACAACCTCTGAAGGTACAACCTCTGAAGGTACACCCTCTGAAGGTACACCCCTCTGAAGGTACACCCCTCTGAAGGCACAGCCTCTGAAGGTACAGCCTCTGAAGGTACACCCTCTGAAGGTACAACCTCTGAAGGTACAACCTCTGAAGGTACAGCCTCTGAAGGTACAACCTCTGAAGGTACACCCTCTGAAGGTACAACCTCTGAAGGTACAACACCCTCCGTGTGGGGGTGTACATGAGGACCATAGCAGTCAGAGGGCACCACCAACAGTTAAGAGGACCGCAGACCGCCGCCTCCACCAATAGTCAACTCTAAAACCATAAACAAACCACTAAATTAGAACGGAAATGCTTGTGGCGGGAAAATGGAGAGGTGTTAGCTAAATGTGGACAATATGTCACTGTCTAGGAGCTTGCAATATTAGACAGATTTTTTTTTATTAGATGTGGCAAATGGTTCTCTCGTTTCGTTCTTGGCTTCGTTCTCGACTCACGGTAGGACATAAATGGTTGGGCACGTTTCCTTTCATCTAATGCCGCTGTTCACCTAGCAGTAATAGGTACCCGGGAGTTGGGCAATCCTGTGGGGTTACATCCTGGGGAAGGTTCCCCCAGGAAGAACGGTTCCCCAGGCTGGAATTGGCCTCAACTCTCACCATTCATTCATTCCAATTGCTGTTGCTCACCTGACCCTTGCCCTGTCGTTCTCTTGTAACTAAAAACCTAAACATCTCTCAATCTACGCTTGTGCCAGCCATGGTTGCATACTTGAGCACTAACCTCACAAAGGCTGTGGTGTACTGGAAGGTACGCTCCCCCACTGGTAGTATAGTTGGGTTCGGGTCCACTCACAGTCGCGACAGAAATGGTTAGGCACGTTTCCTATCACGTAATGCCTCCGTTCACCTAACAGTAAATAGGTACCCAGGAGTTAGTCGGCTTGTTAAGGGGTTGCATCCTGGTAAGGGTAAGTAGTTCGTCCCTGGGGGAACTTCGATATAAGCTTAACATGTATACATATACAGGCTGCCTGTCCCTCGCCAAAATTACTTAGTATGATGTTCGCCAGTAGGTCTGTGTGTCGTATGTGCTCCAGTCTCTCATCTTCAAGGCTACAATCGGCATCCTGTTTGAATTGAAATTCCTATAACCAGCCCTAAAGCATGTTCTGTATGTTTGCTCACCTAAATGTGCGTGTAGGGACGAGCTCTAGTTCTTGTCTCCGCCTCTCATGTTACCAGTCCTTTAATGCTATGACTCTACGCTTGCATTTCTTGTCACATTTGAATTTAAAACGGAAAACAGCATTTGTGTTTGGCCTCGGCCCAATTGTTTACTCTTACTGTGTCGTAAAGGTAACTTCTGGACTCTAAGACCCAGGACTCATCAGGTACTTACCCTGCAGCGCGACGAGACCTCCTCAGCCTCTCCCTGTGCGGTAGTTTCCTCAACCCCAGAAGGGAGTCCTGTTGCATGTTTTTCAAAATATATATAATTTCGATTTGTGTCTCTAAGTAGTAGTTGATGCTCATGCTAGGCTATCAGGGGGTTCATGTCGGTACTAGGCGTCTTCCCAGGGTTCATGACGATGCTAGGCTCTCAGGGGTTCATGCCGGTGCTAAGCTCTCGGGAGGTTCATGCTAATGCTAAGCTCCCAGGGGGTTCATGCCAATGCTAGGCTCCCAGGGTTCATGCCAATGCTAGGCTCCCAGGGTTCATGCCAATGCTAGGCTCCCAGGGTTCATGCCAATGCTAGGCTCCCAGGGTTCATGCCAATGCTAGGCTCTCAGGGGTTCATATCGGTAGTAGGCCCTCATGTATACGCCCACGTTGGCTGTACGCAACATTTCGAAGAATTCTTAATGGAAAGAAGGTTATAGAATGCTTACCAATACTACGTAGACCCCGGATGTTAGTGTTGTATCAGGTACCTCAAGTGCCACGTCTGGGTTCGCTTGTCTACACCCAGATGTTTCTCCTCCTGTTTGGGAAGGTGTCTTCCCTTCACTGTGACTCCTTCACAGCTCAGTGCTGCCAGATACAATTGCTTGATTCTCAAGCTTGTATACGAGTCTGTGGTGCGGACCAATCTCTTCTGACTGTCCAGGATGACGCTATCTAACTATCCTCTCTCCTGCCTTATCAGTCATCTTGTCTGGAACTGAAAAGTTTCTTGTCTGGAACGGTTCTTCCCTTCAATTTGTCCACATTGGTGTTTGCAAACAAATGTTATCTTTTCTAGATGTTCTACATGTCTGCGTGTAAATTATCTCTGATACTTTGTATGGGTCACATATTAGTGTATGTACTTGCTTATGTAAGCTTACAGGAACTAGTATCAGCTTTTGGGCCTGTCTATATTGCCATCAATTGCCTAATGCAGAGACTAAACCTAACTCTCCATAATCTCTATTTTTTAATAATGAATGGAGTTAACTTAAATCTATAACCTTCACATTTAGTTCATTCCATTTTTCTACTACTTTTACGCTAAGAAAAATAATACTTTCTAATGTCTCTATAGATCACCTGTTTTTCAAAGCCTCCTGTTCTACTGGTATTCATTATCAACAAGGGAGCCGGTCGGTCGAGCGGACAGCACTCTGGACTTGTGATCCTGTGGTCCTGGGTTCGATCCCAGGCGCCGGCGAGAAACAATGGGCAGAGTTTCTTTCACCCTATGTCCCTTTTACCTAGCAGTAAAATAGGTACCTGGGTGTTAGTCAGCTGTCACGGGCTGCTTCCTGGGGGTGGAGGCCTGGTCGAGGACCGGGCCGTGGGGACACTAAAGCCCCGAAATCATCTCAAGATACCCTCAACATAGATCCCCTCTAAGTGTATTATGCCATTACCATGTCTCCACTTTCTCTCTCCTTTTCCAGTGTTATTAGATCCTGCTCTTTCATCCATTCTTCGTACCCTCATTCCAAATAACTCCGCTAGGAGCCTCCTTGCTAACCTCTGTACTTTTTCAAGATTCCTTGTGTGCTTGTTGAGGTGGAGCTCCACGACGGGGCTGCTTTCCCTAGGTATAACACCACCTACTACTGAGCACTACATAGGTAGTGCTCAGTGTTCTGAATGCTGTTCTGATCCTCACAAGTTTAGGGTATACCTCTGACGTTGTCCAACTTACACGTGCCTCAGGGGTAAGACTTGGTGTTATGTCTACTCCTACGTCTTTTCCTTAGTTGTTGGAGGGAAGTAGTTTCCGTTCAGTGTATGTCGCCCTGCTGGTCTCATGACTCCTATCTCCATTTTCATCACCTTACAATTGCTTGTTAGTGAAATCCAGTAGCCATTTAAAGGCTACCATTTCTGCAGTCTGGGCTATTTACAATATGTATCTGTCCACATTCTTCTAGTGTCTTATTTACAAATATCGACATGTAGGACGCCAACCCCGTAATTTTCACTATTAATTAATGAACGTAGTCGTTAATATTAATGAGAACTAGTATAGCACGAGGTGCTAGGATGGATCCTTGATGGTCGATCCTTGATCCTTGATGATCCTCTTGCCCTTCACCAGTTCCTGACTTTGCACCCTTCACTGTGACCTACTGTTTCCTGTCTGTTATGTACTCTTTATCCCATTGCTGTGGTCTTCCAGGTTCTCCCGTCTGTTTCTCTAGTTTGGGTAGAGTTTTATGTGGAACTGTGTCGAAATCTTTTTGCCACTCTAGAAATATATAGTTTGTGTGTGTGTGTGTACTCACCTAGTTGTACTCACCTAGTTGTGCTTGCGGGGGTTGAGCTCTGGCTCTTTGGTCCCGCCTCTCAACCGTCAATCAACAGGTGTACAGTTTCCTGAGCCTAATGGGCTCTATCATATCTACACTTGAAACTGTGTATGGAGTCAGCCTCCACCACATCGCTTCCTAATGCATTCCATTTGTCAACCACTCTGACACTAAAAAAGTTCTTTCTAATATCTCTGTGGCTCATTTGGGCACTCAGCTTCCACCTGTGTCCCCTAGTGCGTGTGCCCCTTGTGTTAAACAGCCTGTCTTTATCAACCCTGTCGATTCCCCTGAGAATCTTGAATGTGGTGATCATGTCCCCCCTAACTCTTCTGTCTTCCAACGAAGTGAGGTTTAATTCCTGCAGTCGCTCCTCGTAGCTCATACCTCTCAGCTCGGGTACTAGTCTGGTGGCAAACCTTTGAACCTTTTCCAGTTTAGTCTTATGCTTGACTAGATAGGGACTCCATGCTGGAGCCGCATACTCCAGGATTGGTCTGACATATGTGGTATATAATGTTATGAAAGATTCCTTACACAAGTGTGTGTGTGTGTGTGTGTGTGTGTGTGTGTGTGTGTGTGTGTGTGTGGTGTGTGTGTGTGTGTGTGTGTGGTGTGTTGTGTGTGTGTGTAGTGTATAAATGCATAAACATACATTTATGTTTATGTATAAGACTGCCTACATTAAGATGATCTCAGCGAACACACACATTGTAAAAGATCGTAAATTTTCACGTTAAACTTTATCATTTGTTTTACCTCAATCTTCCAATACGCTAAACAAGATCTGCAGTTGCTTAGGTTTACAGAAACTTTTAAAGATCACCGACGTGCCAAATGTTTATCCAAGGGAAACGTTACGTAGCTAGCAGTGCCTTGCTACGTGAACACACACACACACACACACCACACACACACACACACACACACACACACACACACACACACACAGTCAAGTGTCAAATAGAGAGAAAGATCTGGGGGTCGATATCACACCGAACCTGTCCCCAGAGGCCCACATCAAAAGGATATCATCAGCGGCATATGCTAGACTGGCCAAAATAAGAACTGCCTTTAGAAAACTTGTGTAAGGAATCGTTCAGGACCCTGTATACCACTTATGTCAGACCAATCCTGGAATATGCAGCTCCAGCCTGGAGTCCATACCTAGTTAAACACAAGACAAAGTTAGAGAAGATTCAGCGGTATGCCACCAGGTTCGTCCGGGAACTGAGAGTATGAGCTACGAAGAAAGGCTAAAGGAGCTGAACCTCACGTCCCTGGAAAACAGAAGTGTAAGGGGAGACATGATAACCACCTACAAAATTCTCAGGGGAATTGACAGGGTGGATAAAGACAAACTCTTCAGCACGCATGGGACACGAACAAGGGGACACAGGCGGAAACTTAGTACCCAGATGAGCCACAGACGTTAGAAAGAATTTTTTCAGTGTCAGAATAATTAACAAATGGAATGCGCTAGGAAGTGATGTGGTGGAGGCTGACTCCATACACAGTTTCAAATGTAGATATGATAGAGCCCAATAGGCTCAGGAATCTGTACACCTGTGATTGACAGTTGAGAGGCGGGACCAAAGAGTCAAAGCTCAACCCCCGCAAGCACAAATAGGTGAGTACACACACACACCACA
>WNGS01004511.1:15295764-15306652 GCA_020271785.1 Procambarus virginalis | reverse complement strand
TATATTTTCTCTAATTTTTTCTTATCAAATGATAAACCTACCCATTTCATTATGTATGAGGTCAATTTTTTTATTTGAGTTAAAATTAACGTAGTTATATGACCGAACCTAACCAACCCTACCTAACCTAACCTAACCTATCTTTATATGTTAGGTTAGGTTAGGTAGCCGAAAAAGTTAGGTTAGGTTAGGTTAGGTATGTTAGGTCGTCGAAAAACAATTAATTCATGAAAACTTGGCTTATTAGGCAAATCGGGCCTTGCATAGTAGGCTGAGAAGTACGTTCTGGCTACTAGGTACGACATATATATATATATATATATATATATATATATATATATATATATATATATATATATATATCTTGAAAACGATAAAGTATTGTCTAGTTGAAAACGACAGTTTTAGATTTATGATTCTGGCACAAATCTTCTCAATATTCCTTTGTTTTTCTTCAATGAAGCAGGAAGTTGAAATATTAACTCTCCAAGGTTCATTTTTACTTTTTATTTGGGTCTGACGCTTAGTGATGCATTTCATAAAGTCTCACCTCACATTCCCAAAGATAAATTCTACTGTGTTAACACCTGGTTATATCCTCTTATGATGAGGTGGTAAGGTGACATATGGATGAATGACAATACATGGGTATTAATAGGGTATTCAATGTATCAGCATAGTGTGTGACATGTTGGCATCTTATGTTCTTCTGATTGCTTCTGTTCCTGTTACAGGGTTATTGGGTCCAGCTTCTGCGTTGGCCTGGGGTCTTGAAGTGGGAAGACTGTAACTGTGTATTACCTGGTTATTGATTGCTGGTCTAGATTTCTTGATATGCAGCACTTCACTGATGTCTAATCTTCTATTGTCTTTTGGATCTATCAATTATTTTTGTATTGCTCGTCAAAATATCCCTAGTGATCATCTCGTTGTGTGTGGTGATTATATGTTCCTTGATAGAGCCCTGTTGTTTGTGCACTGTCTATCGCCTAGAGAGACGTTGTTGTCTTGCCTATATACTGAATTCTTTGGGGCTGACACCATAAATCTAAAACTTTGTCGTTTTCAATTAAATATGTTTAAAAGAAAGACTGATATGATATACTTATCTCTCTATATATATCTCTACATATATTTCTCTATCTTGTTTATATTTTAGCTCTACATATATTTCTCTATCTTGTTTATATATCTTTCAGTTGTCATGTAAACTGAAAGGAAGTTTATGTACTATTGGAAGTGTACCACATGCACTATTGGAAGTGTACCACATGTACTATTGGAAGTGTACCACATGTACTATTGGAAGTGTACCACATGTACTATTGGAAGTGTACCACATGTACTATTGGAAGTGTACCACATGTACTATTGGAAGTGTACCACATGTACTATTGGAAGTGTACCACATGTACTATTGGAAGTGTTGTGCAATAGGCTAACTTGCTCATTGGCATGTGGGTGTAGCATTCCAATAGTGTCCCCATATTTATAGAACTCAAGGTCATGATAGCAATGTAGCTAGCCTAATTCTCTCGCCTGCCAACTCCAGCTCATGTCAGTGGTTACAACCTTCACACTTTCTTCTTAAATTTAATTTTAGCATTTATCTTAATATTTTATATCTTTAAAATATTTACTTAATATAATTAATATTACTTTGAATATTTATACAATATGGCTATACAACAGTTCAGTGTACTTATGTCATTATGCTAGCATAACCAATTTCTCTGCTTACTGGACTACAACACTTGTATTAGCTTCTTACCATTTCATAATACAGTACAGTATTAACTATAGAACAGTATTAACTATATAGAGTATTAACTATATAAATATAACTATTTATCTTTGTAAAATCTCTTGTATGTATGTACCTTACCTAAAAAAAAATAAAGTTATTTGCTTTCATATAACTCATATTCACATTACTGATTATAATTTATTTAACTAGCCTACTTGTCTTAATTTTCAATTACATCAACATATCATAGTATTATAGCTTATGGTAATGTTATCACCTAAATGTTTATATCTAGCATCTATGACATACAACACTTTGTTGGCCAAAACTGCATATACTATACAGTAAACTTTGCAAGCAACATAAAGTACTGTATACAATAAATTTAATAAAATTACAGATGCATGTTATTACTGTGAGGTCTGGTTACTGTGAGATATATATTAAAGACAATCATAGTTTTAAGTCTTATTACTTCTGTGCTCCATTTCCTTCTTGCCCCTTCTCCCACCTTATCTGTGTGAGTGGTATACATGTTTATCTGACATATCTAGATGATAAGAGGATATCTTACCGTGCTGAGCAAGTGTGGTGGTGGCCCACACCAACACCAGGAGCCTGGCAGCAGTCCAGCCCATACTTCCCAACTGGTCAATACTTTCTAAACATCCACACGTGATACACCACAAGTCTATTATGAGACGCATTTAATGTTCGTGCTCCTTCCATCTCCCACTTTTTCATTATTTCTATATTATTATTTTCGTCCTACATGGACAGTCTTCATGCCTTGGATGATAAATATTTATCTTTAATTACGATGGTCGTCAATATTGATATTTTTCATCTCATTATTAGCGTATAACAATGAAGCTGAATATATTTAGACTAATACTGTATCCTCTGTTAGATCCCACAGAATACTGTATGTATAGTCTCTTCTTGGATCCATTTAATGTTAACCTAATAAATTGGTTCCTGCATGAGTAAGATATTTATTTTATTTATTTATATATACAGAACAAGAGTTCTTACATTCTTGTAAAGTCACTAGCACGCATAGCGTTTCAGGCAGGTCCTTAGTCCTCCTTTTCTCGGAATATGACCACCAAATTGTTTAACAACCAGGTATCCATTCACTGCTGAGTGAACAGAGGCTCCAGTTAAGGTTTGGTGCCTGGTCAATCCTCCATGGCCAGGATGCGAACCTTGGCAAAAGCACTCGCGAAGCGCCGGGCAAGTGTCTTACCACTATGCCATAGGGACTGCTTCACCATATAACTATTAAATTTATTATCAACATTAATAGTGTATATAAAGTTGTTATTCAACTATTTAAACATCATTCACATTAAAACTAAATTATATAATTATATGAATAGTTTTTCACTGATGGGGATATGAAGTCTGTATTTAAACATTTTGAGGTCCAACCACACAACACACGCCCAACTCCTGGGGCACCAATTTACTGCTAAGTAAAAAAAAAATCACATCAGAGAAAAACATGTTCATCTGTCTCTCTCCTACTGGGGAGTCGAACCCAGGGACCCATGGTTGTGAGCCGGCAGTCAGTGTCAGTAACTCAAACCACTGCAGTCGACCTTCCTTGGTGTATCACAATGCCTTCATCACCAGACACATCAAATATTGCATTTCCATCACTTGCATTAAATCCATATTAACAAATTGATGATGCCATTGACCTATCTCTTAGAAAACGTGTGGCCTCGACTAGCACCATAGTAACTAACTAGCATATTGACACCCACTGTTACTACCACACTCAGGTCTCCTCTCTCTCTCTCCTCAACGTTATTATCTTCCCGAATTT
Organism: Procambarus virginalis; assembly: GCA_020271785.1. NCBI lineage: Eukaryota > Metazoa > Arthropoda > Malacostraca > Decapoda > Cambaridae > Procambarus > Procambarus virginalis. Next base: position 15,303,071 of record WNGS01004511.1, on the reverse strand, counting down.
CGACTAGTATAAGAGTTAAATTCATTTATTGACTTCTCGCAACAGTCAGTTAAATATTCTTCTGCAGTAGTTGAAGGTTTGTTGTCGTTGCGGTGACTGGAGAAGTTGTGGGTTAACGAGAGGTCACCGAGAGTGACCAGGTGCTGCCCATCAGAGAGTGAGAGGCGAGAGTCACCAACACTAAGGAGCCACTTAACACTGTGTTGTGACGGCAGACGGCCTCGCCGGCTCGCTTGGCTTCCTGCCACCTCACACGTTTTCTCTGGTGACCCTCCCGGATACACTCAAGTATAGTTTTGCTTAGGTTGAAGAACATTGACTTTTGTCGCCAGCGGCAGCTAGTTTTTTGTGCAATCCATACTCATCCAGTGAGGGGTAGTTTATTGTGTACTCCATACTCATCTTGTGAACAGTAGTATAGAGCAGAACAGCAGTAGTGAACAGTACAAGAATGATTTAGTTTTAGTTCATTATTATGCACCCCATACCCATCCCGTGGGCGGTAGTGGAAAGGGTTACAGAGGCACATAATGGGCTCAGGGACTGAGCCCCACAATTCATTTAGCTAAGCAAGTTACAATCTTGATGAGCTAGTTACAAAATTCAATATAAGTCGTCACATGTGGTCTCCATCTCATGTTGGCCTCCGAATGCATGATAGAGCTGATAAGTTAGCCAAAGAATCTGCCTTTAAAGGAGCCGTTGAGTGTAACATTGGATTGTCAATGAGCAATCTCAGAGCAGCAGTACACCGAGAACTTCAACAAGATCTTGTAGATCTGAGGCAAAGTGAAATTGACACCAGTTTTAGTTAGTTTAGTTCATTTATTATGCACCCCATACCCATCTTGTGGGCGGTAGTGGAAAGGGTTACAGAGGCACATAATGGGCTCAGGGACTGAACCCCACAATTCATTTAGCTAAGCAAGTTACAATCTTGATGAGCTAGTTACAAAATTCAATATTTAATTGCATTGACACCAGTAATTCCATCTATCATCATACTATCATGCAAGAGGAGCCACACATTTATGGTTCATCCAATAAAATCAGCAGACTTCTAGATGTTACTACTGCTCGGCTTAGACTCGGTTACAAGTATCTCTGGGAATTCTCATTATCTGCTGATGTAGACCTGACCAAATGTAAACTGTCAACAAAATTATTCGCATACCCTCCGTCACTATGTGATGGAGTGCGAAAAGATACGTGAATTTAGAGACAATTCTATAACCAATGTTCCAGCGATGTGTAAATATTTCATTCAAAATGATCTGCTACCAGAAATTTTAGCCAAATATCCCCAGTTTGCTAACTGTAGGTAGTAATTGAGTGATTGTAACCTATCCTTAGGTTACATAGATTATAGATTGTAACCATCTGGGTGTACTCATGTCGGAAGACCTTACCTTTAAAGAACACAATAAAGTAGCCGTCACAACTGCAAAAAAAATGACAGGTTGGATAACAAGAACTTTTCACACTAGAGATGCTATACCGATGATGACACTTTTCAAAACGCTTGTGCTCTCTAGAGTGGAGTACTGCTGCACAATGACAGCCCCTTTCACTGCTGGTGAAATTGCTGACCTGGAGAGCGTGCAGAGGTCCTTTACTGCTAGAATCCACTCGGTAAAACATCTAAACTATTGGGACCGACTTAAGAGCCTAAATCTGTATTCCCTTGAGCGCAGGCGGGAGAGATACATAATAATTTACACGTGGAAAATATTAGAGGGGCTGGTCCCAAACCTGCACACAGAAATAACATCACATGGGACCAGAAGACATGGCAGGATGTGCAGAATACCCCCGTTGAAAAGCAGAGGTGCAACTGGTACTCTGAGAGAGAACTCTATCAACATCAGAGGCCCGAGACTGTTCAACACGCTTCCACTACACATAAGGGACATAACTGGCAAACCCCTCACAGTGTTCAAGAGAGAACTGGATAAGCACCTCCAAAGGATACCTGATCAACCAGGCTGTGACTCATACGTCAGGCTGCGAGCAGCCGCGTCCAACAGCCTGGTTGATCAGTCCAGCAACCAGGAGGCCTGGTCGATGACCGGGCCGCGGGGACGATAAGCCCCGGAAGCACCTCAAGGTATCCTCAAGGTATCAAGGTATCCACCGCTGCCCACTGGATGGGGGGGGGGCGGTGTGCAGGACAAACATATAAATTTTGACACTAGCTCTTCACATGTCAGTTGCTTAATTTAGAACCTGTATTTGAGGTCGATCTCGATCCCATTGTTGATGTGACGACTTATATTGAATTTTGTAACTAGCTCATCAAGATTGTAACTTGCTTAGCTAAATGAATTGTGGGGCTCAGTCCCTGAGCCCATTGTGTGCCTATGTAACCCTTTCCACTACCGCCCACAAGATGGGTATTGGGTGCATAATAAATGAACAAAACTAACTAAACTAGTCGTCACATCAACAATGGGTTCGAGATCGACCTCAAATAGAACAGCCTTCAGGAACCTGTGTAAGGAATCATTCAGAATCTTGTACACCACACATGTAAGACCAATCCTGGAGTATGCGGCCCCAGCATGGAGCCCGTACCTTGTCAAGCACAAGACGAAGCTGGAAAAAGTTCAAAGGTATGCCACTAGACTAGTCCCAGAACTAAGAGGGTAGTAGCTATACAAGAATGTAACAACTCTTGTGTATATCTCAAAAAAAAAAACTCATGCCTCTTAGTTCTGGGACTAGTCTAATGGCATTCCTTTGAACTTTTTCCAACTTCGTCTTGTGCTTGACAAGGTACGGGCTCCATGCGATATGCAAGGTTCTGAATAATTCATTACACAGGTTCCTGAAGGCTGTTCTGATGTTAGCTAGCCTCGCGTATGCCGCAAATGTAATTTTTTTTATGTGGGCTTCAGGAAACAGGTTTGGTGTGATGTCAACTCCTAGATCTTTCTCTATGTTCGTTTCATGAAGTACTTTATCTCCTATTCGGTATCCTGTGTCTGGCCTCATGTTTCCACCGTCTAGTTTCATTACCTTGCATTTACTCGGGTTGAACTTTAGTAGCCATTTGTCAGCCCAATCATTCAGTCTCTCTAGTTCATCTTGTAACCTCCTACTATCTTCCTCTGTTTAAATCCTCCTCATAATTTTTTTCATCATCAGCAAACAGTGAGAGGAACGATTCTATACCCTCTGGGAGATCATTCACATATATCAGAAACAGTATCGGTCCAAGGACTAAACCCTGCGGGACTCCACTGGTGACGTCTCGCCAATCTGAGACCTCACCCCTCACAGTAACTCGTTGTCTTCTGTTGCTTAGGTACTCCCCTTATCAAATGGAGTACCTTCCCTTTCACTCCTGCCTCCATCTCCAGCTTTTTTCGCTAGTCTCTTGTGTAGTACTGTGCCAAAGGCTTTCTGACAATCCAAAAATATGCAGTCTGCCCACCCCTCTCTTTCTTGCCTGATTTTTGTTGCATGGTCGTAGAACTCAATTAATCCTGTGAGGCAGGACTTACCATCCCTGAACCCATGTTGATGCTTTGTTACAAAATTCTATCGCTCCAGATGTTCCACTAGCTTTTTTCGCACAATCTTCTCCATCAGCTTGCATGGTATGCAAGTTAGGGACACTGGACTGTAGTTCAGTGCCGCTTGTCTATCCCCTTCTTGTAAACCGGGACTACATTAGCCATCTTCCAAATTTTTGGCAGTTCCCCTGTTACCAGTGATATGTATGTTTTTATGTATGTATGTATGTATGTATGTATGTATGTATGTATGTATGTATGTATGTATGTATGTATGTATGTATGTATGTATGTATGTAAGTATGCATTAAAAAGTAACTAGTTTTACAACACTGTTACTTGCTTTGCTAAGTGAAGTGAGTGAATTTGACGAATTTGACCGCCCTCACGACCACCCCCACACCGCCCTCACGACCACCCCCACACCACCCTCACGACCACCACCACACCACCCTCCGACCACCCCCACACCGCCCTCACGACCACCCCACACCACCCTCACGACCACCCCCACACCACCCTCACGACCACCACCACACCACCCCACGACCACCACCCACCACACGCCTCACGACCACCCCCACACCACCCTCACGACCACCCCACACCACCCTCACGACCACCCCCCACACACCCTTACGACCACCCCCACACCACCCTCACGACCACCCCCACACCACCCTCACGACCACCCCCACACCACCCTCACGACCACCCCACACCGCCCTCACGACCACCCACACCACCCTCACGACCACCCCCACACCACCCTCACGACCACCCCCACACCACCCTCACGACCACCCCCCACCACCCTCACGACCACCCCCACACCACCCTCACGACCACCCCCACACCACCCTCACGACCACCACCACACCACCCTCACGACCACCCCCACACCACCCTCACGACCACCCCCACCCACCCTCAACGACCACCCCCACACCACCCTCACGACCACCACCACACCACCCTCACGACCACCCCACACCACCCTCACGACCACCCCCACACCACCCTCACGACCACCCCCCACCACCCTCACGACCACCCACACCGCCCTCACGAACGCACCGTAAACGTAGTGAAGGAAATTGTTCGTCCACACAACTTTCTATTTTCAAGGTTGTGAAGTGAGCCGGGCAGGTCAACCAGGTCAGTATTATGCGGGTTGTTGCCTGACTCCACTCACAGAACTTGACATTAACAAGTATGTGGCCCTCAGTGATATCAGAAAGTTAAAGAAAAGTTGATACAAATTAATTGTAAATGTTAAAAAGTTTGAATTTTTCCATTATTGGCCAGTGAAAATTTAATCCCTTTACTATAACAGAAAATGTATATCTGTGTGTCTGTTCAAAGTTGGAGAGAAGAGGCGTGCCACAGGGCAGTATACTTGGGCCATTCTTTCTCATTTGCATCAATAACCTCACAAATGTCCCTGAACACCCGAAGCCAGTTCTATTTGCTGATACACATCCTTCATTTTCTCCCATGTTAACCATCTTATACCACTTATTTTGATGAAAGGAAGCAGTAGAACAACAGAAGTACACATATATCGCATCAGGCTTAGCTACCCATGTCCATGGGAATGGGCTTACAGGTTCCGGAAGATGAGAGGAAATGTCAGCACTGTGGAGAAATGCCGACACACCACTGGAACATTATCTAACACAGTGCACAGTTACAAACCCAATAAGATTTCAACTTAGATTCATCAGAGCAGAAGTAGTTACGGCCCTTGTGGATTTGTTCAGAAGTTGGTAAATACATGGGACATAATCTTACTGAAGAGACCATACGAGTCATAAATACTCATACTCCGCCTAAGTAAAATAGAAACAAGTAACACTTAGTGGGCCAGCCAGAGGCTTAGGGCCCGCGCAAAAGACTGCATAATTTTTCAGTCCCTGCAAAAAAAAAATCTTTTTTTTTTTTTTTTTATATATATACAAGAGTTGTTACATTCTTGTACAGCCACTAGTACGCGTAGCGTTTCGGGCAGATCCCTGGATACGATCCCCTGCCGCGAAGAATCGTTTTTTCATCCAAGTACACATTTTACTGTTGCGTTAAACAGAGGCTACAGTTAAGGAAATGCGCTAGTAACACAGTCTAACATATAATTATTATATCAACAATAGGTTCCAGAACGATCATAATTCCTGCGACAAAGCTAAATAACTTACAGAAGTTAAGAAAAAAATTATTTTATAATATCTTTTATTTTAATACAAAAATAACCAATAAATTGGTGTTATCAGCATATATAAACCAGCGAACTGGAGTATGATGTGGACAAACACACCTTCACAAAAAATGCAAAGTAAATCGAAAGAAAAACAATGATTATAGGAAAAGAAGTGTCGCTTGAACACAAGCGACTCTCAGTAGAAAAAGCACCATTGTTATAATATAACCAGCCAGTAAAACACACTCAATAACGTTTTACTGTGCATAATTAAGGCCACAGTTCTGAACCTTCCGTTTAAAGTTTGCAAGTTATTTTCGTTGAGTTTCTCACATAATTATTAGGAACATAAATAAATACAGAACAATGAAGATTCTGTAATATTCCCTCCCAGGATCTGGTTGTCGCTATATAAGAAGGCGCACCATCCGGGACCGACATTGTCAGTCAAGTCTGTAATGGCCGGATTTAAAAAACAGTTATTGATAAACTCCGTGGTATGCCTTATTTTATTTTTAGAAGAATGTGTATTACGGTCATATGTAGGCAAGAAAGTTGTTTATTGCCTCCCCTCTCTCACGTGAACTGGTCCTTTCCAGGATTGTGTGATTGATTGATTGTTGAAGATTATGTCACACGACAGGTGGTACGGGAAAGCCCATAAGCTTTCCAGGAGATCTCAGGATATGTATATAGTCCTACCATATATCCCGGAGTTCAATCCCCGACTGTCTAAGTGGTTGGGCACCATTCCTTTCCCCCGTCCCATCCTAAATCCTTATCCTGATCCCTTCTAAGTGTTATACAGTCGTAATGGATTGGCGCTTTCTCCTGATAATTCCATTCCATTCTTACCATATATCCAAGGATACGAGGCCGTTAACCTTCCAATCCGTGTTCTATGATCGCTATTAAGATATAGAACATGTCATTGCTTTAAAACAAATGTCCAGAAACTTCATCAGATGACGTCTGTATGTAGCTCTGTCCTTCCTTCCCACGGATGTTACTTGTAGTGACCTGTCTGACACTGTAGAGGACACAGTGTTAGACAGGTCTCCACACCACATCACGAGGACACTATAGTGACCTGTCTAACACGTGGGCCGCCCCGTACACACACCAAATCACCAGACACAATATCTGCTCAGGCAGTCTAGGCAATCGAATGCCTTGCATAGAAAATTGGGAGGACATGTCTGGGACAGTCCACTTCATAGAAAAAGGGACAGAAATGAGATAAACCATCTGAACGAACATGGGGACACACCCAGCATGGTAACTGCATGGAGGCGTAATCCCCCGAGAAGCTTAGCCACACGAAGAGCCCAACCCCAATGGGGAAAAGAAGTGACTGCCTAATGCATAACAAAAGAACCACTGCAGAGCCAGCAGAATTGAACTGGAAAAGAGCCTGTAGGAAGAGGAACCTCCCAAAGGGCCTGTGCAACAACAATTTCAGTAAAGAGGAAAGATGAAAAGGGGAGGCAGCCATAAGGGCACGAGGCCAATCTGAATCTAACAATGGGATAGCGTCCTGCCGACACGTGAAATGGGATGAAAAGAATGCCACCACTGCCTTCCAAAGGAGA
>WNGS01004511.1:15240013-15275564 GCA_020271785.1 Procambarus virginalis | reverse complement strand
ATCCATGACCACAGCCAAAAAATCAGCATTGAATGTAATGAAATGCCATTTTCTGGGCGAGACCCGGAGGCTCCCCGGAGCTATCCGGGCTGATATGAATGCATTAGACCGTGTCAAGTCAAATGAATGGAGTTCTTAGGCCTACCGGGGACTACAAGCCAAAACCTTGTACCCTCAGAGAGGCACGAGGAGCAATGGCCTATAGAAACCCCCATGTGGTTGGAAGCATTTCTTTGTTTGCCATCAACTGGGTCAGGCACTCAGAAAGGTAGGCACCTCAAAACAATCCCAATTTGGTTAGAAAATTGCTACTGAAAGCCGAACTGTTGAACAGAACTCCCCATTAAAATTGAGCAAACAAGCATGATGTCACAACCTTCACTATTCCGCTGTCTGTGCAGCTCCTCCCTCCCCTGAAGGAGGAGGGGGAAGGGGGAGCTTCAGACACCCCATGCCAGCTATCCACCCCCAGTTCAGAGGCTGGATTTCAAAGACTGCAAAAACCACTGACCAGAGGAAGGGAGGGTTGCCAGAGAGCCTCCCAATCTCACCCAGAAAATGGTGTTTCATTATATTTAATGCTGGTTTTCTGGGGGAAGCCCCTTCGGCTCCTCAGAGCTACTTAACCAAAGATAAAAACAAGAGGGACTTATCTAGGAGGCTGTCGCCACTCGCTCCTCAACTCGAAGTCGAGACAAGTGGCTGCAACTGCCGACCCAATGTGACACATGCCCGACTAGGGGCCAGGAACATTGACTAGATAGCGAGCAGCCAGGACCCAGTTTGACCTCCAAAAACCCCATGCCCGAATTTCAGCCCAAGACATGTTTCCAAAGATGGCAGACACTGCGGCAAACTTACAAACGTCATTGGCCCGAGGATAGACCGCAGACTGGCTGGACCGAATAATCCTGCGGATGACCTGGGAGACCAGAACCTTGGAACAGGAAAGAAGGGAACTAGGTTAACCCAAAGCTCGTCCCTGACCACCAAGACCATGGCATGCAAGTAACGGCAAAGAGTCTCAACCAAGCACAACGACTGCCAGGTCTCATCAGCCTCAAAACTGGGGGTGGATAGGCTCCCCCTTCCCCCTCCCGGGAAGGGGGGTAGCTGCGCAGTGACGGTTGTGACGTCATGTTTTTTTAGTTTGGGGAGGTCTGCTCAACAGTTCGGCTTTCAGTAGCAATTTTTTTTTAACTAGATAGGGTTGTTTGAGCATCTACCTTTCAGGGTGTCTGACCCGGTCGATGGCAGACATAGAATGCTTCCAACCACATGGGTCCAACCACATGGGGGTTTCTATAGGCCATTGCTCGTCGCGCTTCTCTGAGGGGGCCAGGTTCTGGCTCGTGGTCCCCGTTAGGCAAGAACTCCATTCGCATTGACTGATGCCATAGGCTAATACTGTACATTCATATCAGCCAGGATAGCTCCAGGGAGCCGAAGGGGCTCCCCACAGAAAATTATAAAATAAAAAGAAGAAAAGAAAAAGCAATAAGACATCTGGTGAGCAGAGCCGCCGACCAGAGGAGGAGGAGGAGGCACTGGCACAAATCTGCACAAAGGCCCACCTCGATAAGCAGAAGCCTTGGCGCACAGGAGGTAACCACCAGGGCCACCCGAAACTCCAAAGGGGAAACCTAAAAGGAAGAAAACCTCCGGAACGAAACCGAAGAACCCAAAGGAACTCGGAAACAATCCTGGAGGGTGCCCTAACCACCACATTTGATAGCGGAAAATGCACCACAGAATGGAAGGGCAAAAGACATGACCCAGACAGAACCACCGGCTAAAACAGCCAGAAAATGGACTGAAAACTGAGGGATTTTCCAAGCATTTCACTGCAGTAGTGATTTGACCTATTATCCTACATGTTTCCCTCCTTTCTCTCAGGAGGCCTGAAGATGGTCATGGTTCCTGTTAGGCCCAGGAAGTCTGAGCTTGATATTTGGGGGTTGCCCTGTGATGTTTATGCCATAAGGCCCACAGAGCTACTGAGGTTTCAATTAGTGCTCCATTATTGTAGTTAGCCCAAACAATATTAACCTTTGCATAGTGCAAGGTTACACGAGGCATTTCTGTATGCACACAGTGAAATAGTAAAAAAAAATTCAAGATTTTTGTCTTCCTTTATTGTTAAAAATCATGCCGAATATAGGAACACTGTCCCAAAATCATATCTTTTCAAGATGATATATGTTTACTGGAGGCCTCAAATACCAATTGGGAACACTAAGTGCCCAATGCAGCTTCAGCAATTACAAGGTTATGTACAGCAATTACAAGGTTAGGATGTGATGTGTGCCACCAAGTACCCAATGGAGTTTCAACAATTACAAAGTACTGTACCACATCATAGGATGTGATGTGCACCACCAGTTGAACATTATATGATGTTATGTGCAATGCTGGGGTTAAACTATGTAGTAATGTTTTTGCTTGAATAATATTACTATAATTATTTCTATTACAGATATTTATTATATTATACTATTATTATTATTATTATTATTATCAAATGCAAATAATGTCAGAAAAGAGAATACTGTACCTCTATTTTGCATATTAAACTACCATTGCTATGGTATAGATAGCGAATAAACAGTTGATGTTTAATGTAAGGTGGGAGTGGGTTGCGGGTGTGGTGGAAATGGTGTGGTTTTCCCAGCCCAGGATGAGGGTCTTTCCCTCCAGGGTGAGGCTGGGCAGGATGTGCTGGTGATTGGAGTACACAGTCACATTCTCACCACCAAGTTCTCCCCTAATGGAATAACTTCCCTCCTTCCCATTATATGCCACAACATTCTTCCTGCAATATTAGAAATTAAACAAATGCTGTTTATACAGAAATGTAACANATATTTCCTGTTCTAGATGCTTCAATGAAATCCTTGAACTTCACAATGGACTCTGCAGTGCTGAATATTCCAAGATTTCCCACTGCCTGGAAAGAAATGTTGGTGAACAATCAAATGACAAATTTGACTAGTCATAATACATGGTCATGTGACAACTAGAGTTAATAAATTCTTGTTGCCACACATCAAATATTTTTTACACACTCTCACTCGCACACACACAAGTTTTCAGAGAATAAGACACAATATGAACTTCAGAAAATAACATAAGAGTATTTCGAAGTGTCTTGAGACAAAATGGTATAAATGCTCAAGGAGCTAAGTAGGAACAAGGCAATTGGCCCAGATAGAGTTTCACCTTGGGTTCTGAGAGAATGTGCAACTGTGCTCAGCACCCAACTTCAATTGATTTTTCAGTCATTTTTGTGTACAAGAGTACTGTACCGGAAAGACAGAACATCACAAACATAGCTCTCATCCTGAAACTACACTTAGGCACTGTAATGACACACAAACACCAAAAGGCCAAAACCGTCAGTAGTTTCAAAGCGTTATATGACAGAGTGCTGGGAAGATGGGACACCAAGAGCGAATCTTCATCCTGTAACTACACTTATTTAATCGCTCTTAATTACACACACACAAAAAATTGCCATAATGGCACTGCAGATTTGGAATAAGGATGATAAACTGATAATCTTAAGTGCCTACAGTCCACCAGCACGCAACACGTGGACAAAGGAGGAGTCAGATGACAAACAAAAGGGTCTCATAATGACCATGAGAGAGATTACATTAAGAGCAGATAAAGATACATCATGATTGTTGATATTTGGAGACTTCAACTTGAAATCAATAGACTGAGAGGTCTACGAAACAAGAAAGGAGGATATGAGGACTGACAGATTTGTAAACCTCATCCTAGAGACATTCATATATCAACATGTTAATTTGTTCCAGAACTGACTGGGAGAGTTGGCAAAGGACCAGGGCTCACAGCCATGCAGGTGGCAGCTTGTTGGTTCTAATGGGTTCAAGATAGTTTCGAGTGATTTGATTGTTTCACTTTAATTGTTTGAAGAGTTGTTTGACAGTTTTCAAGGCTCTGGTTATTATGAACATTGTGATCTGTGTCTCTGAGGGGGGACCCTGGCTCTAGCTCTGGTCCCCAGTAAGCCAAACAGAACTCCTGTGACTGATGTGATCTAGTGGATAGGATCAATCTCAGGGAGATAACTTGAGGAAGCCACAGGGTTCAATCCAGAAAGAGACGTTTTATAACATTCAACGCTGGTTTCTTTTATATTTACAGAACAATTTGTCTTTAGAAGTGTTAGGAAATATGTCCAAGGGAGGACATCACATATGTATGTTATTTATATAGTGTATTACCTAAGTTTAATTACAGGATGAGAGCTATGCTCGTAGTGTGCCGTCTTCACAGTACTATGGCATATGACGCTTTAAAACTACTGATGGTTTTGGCCTCCACCATCTTCTCACTTAACTTCTTCTAACCATCTACACTGTTTGCAAAAAACCAACAATGAATGTAATGAAACACCATTTTCTGAGTGAGACCCAGAGGCTCCCCTGGAGCTTACTACGCTGATATGCTAATGTCAGACTTTGGCATCAGTCATGTGTATGGAGTTTAATGGGCCTACCAGGGACCACGAGCCAGAACCTGGCCCCCTCAGAAGAGGCAAGGGGAGCAATGGCCTATAGAAACCCCCCGTGTGGTTGGAAGCATTCTATGTCTGCCATCGACCGGGTCAGGCACCCAGAAAGGCAAGCATCCCAAAACAAACCCCTATTCTGGTGAAAATATTGCTACCAAAAGCCGAACAAATGGATAGAACTCCTCTAAACGAAACGAGCAAACGATCACACGATCAAGACGTCACACGTCGCCGCACCGCGCCACTGTCTGTGCAGCTCCCCCCTCCCTGGGAGGAAGGAGAAGTCCCAGACCCCACACGCCGGCTATGCACCCTTTAGTTCTTAGGCTGGATGTCAAAACATGTGAAAAACCGCTGACAGGAGGGAGGGAGGGAGGGAGGGATGCCGGGGAGCCTCCGGGTCTCACCCAGAAAAAGGCGTTTTATTACATTCAACGCTGGTTTTCTGGGGGGAGCCCCTTCGGCTCCCCTGAGCTAACTACCCATAGAGGAAAAAAACATAGGGACTTACCCGGGAGGCGGTCGCTGCTCACTCCTCAACTCGAAGATGAGACAACTGGCTGCAACCGCTGACCCAAAGCGACACAGGCCCGACTAGGCCCAGGGACGTTCACAAGGTAACGAGAGGCCAGGACCCTGTTCGACTGCCAAAAACCCGTGCCCGAAAGTCAGCCCACGACATGTTGCCAAAGACGGCAGCAAGAGCTGCGAACTTACGAACGTCATGGGCACGGGGATAGACCGCAGGCTGGCTAGCCTTAATAACTCTGTAGATGACCTGGGAGACCAGCACCCACGAACAGGGAAGAAGGGAAACCGGATCAACCCAAAGCGCGTCCCCGGACACAGAAGCCGTGGCACGCAAATAACGGTGAAGAGCCGCAACCAGACACAAAAATGATGCACCCACAGCCTAACCAACCAAGCATCCACAACCCAGGGACCCCTCCGGAAAGCAGCAGTCTCATTCTTCGCCAGAAAAGAAGGAGACGGCTGCAAACAAACACAACCATCATGAAGACCAAAAGAGCAGATACCCCTGCACCGGAGGAGAGCTTGAAGCTCACCAACCTGACCCCCAGAGGTCAATGCCAACAGAAAAAGAGCCTTGGAAAAACAATCCTGAACCAAAGGGGCCACAACAAACTGAGAAGAAAGATAAGAGAGCACTCTGTCCAATGACCAGGATGGCTCAAGCTGCGCATGAGCAGGCCGGAGGTGAAACAACGCTCGAGACAGCTTGTGAAACGGTGCAGAAGTACATCAATACTGAAATCAAGCTGAAGCGGCTCCACCAGCCTCGCACGATACGAAGCGACAGTGTTAGGCATAAGGTGACAGTCCTGGAACAACCAAGAGAGAAAGGACACCACCACCCTAACAGAAAGCAAAATACAATGAAGAAGACGCAGGAAGAATGGAAAGACGCCAGGAAACCTCATACTGCCGCCGAGACGTAACCCGCAGGTGGGACACTAACAAGGAAGCCACCTGATCACCATAGAGATGACGATAAACTCGAGTCAAAAATATCATACGCAAAACTCGAGGAGAAGATCGAACCAGCCACGTGACGTTCCGGTCCGATCTGCTGGAAAAGGCGGAGTCGCAGGAAAACCTCCGGGTTCAGACACCGAGCAAGCAGCGCCTGAAACTATGGCTGGGCCGGCCACCACGGGGCCAAGAGGACAACTCTACCCTGGCAAGTCTCCAAGCAAGTCAGGAGCTGGAGCAACAGCTGAACCAGGGGAAAGAAGTACACGAACCCCCACCTCAACCAGTCCTGCCGAAAGGCATTGACCCCGACGGTCTTGCAGTCGGGGAAAGGCACCACATACAGGGGAAGGCGCCGCGACCACGCCGACGTGAAGGGGTCCACCTCGGGATGACCGAATGTCCGGCAAACCCAACTAAAGGAGTCAGCGTCGACCGTCTATTCCGTGGAGAGGGGAACGAAACAGGACAGGCCGTCAGCCAAGACAATGGACACTTCCTGCATGTGAACGGCCAGGAGAGCCAAACCCCGAGAACTCGGCAAACGAGTCACCCGAAGCGACCAGCCTCAAAGAACCAAGGACTGCATCGAATCCCCCCGGTTCAGGCAATGAAACACTGAGGAGCAGTCCGAATGGAGCCGGATCGTCTATCCGACGCAAGACCCCCGGAGGTCAAACCCAGCAATCGCGAAAGAGGTGGAAGGGACATCCCCGAAGGAACCAGAACAGTCGACGAAGCCAAACCCGACCCGGCAGGTAGACCAACATCGCGAAGTTCAGGCTCCCGCACAAACTGTCGAGCAACCGCCGGGTGACCCAGAAGCCCCTCAGAAGCAGGTGCAAGCAGGATCGCATCTGGAGGAGAGACTCCGGAGGAACAGACAAGGAAGTGGTCCGAGAGTCCCACACAAGACCCAGCCTCGACCGAATCTGGGAGGGCACCAGATTGGACTTCCTCCAGTTCACCAAGAACCCGAACCAGGCGAGCTGGGAAAGAACCAAATCCCTGACTAGCAGACAACTGGATCGGCTGGGAGCCCAAACCAGCCAGTTGTCGAGGTAGACCAACACCCGAACACCTAAAAGACGCAGATGGGCCACGATAACCCGCGTAAGGCATGTGAACACACGAAAAGCCAGATTCAACCCGAACGGGAGACAACGAAAGTGGTAACATTGACGCCCCACAACAAAACCGAGCCAGTCCCTGAACCCCAGATGAATCGGGACATGCCAATAAGCGTCCCGGAGGTCCAGGGACACCATCCAAGAACCCGGCTCCAACAGGAGCCGAACCTGAGACAGACAGCGTAGTCATCTGAAAGGATAGGCAATGAACCCAGGGGTTCAGACGGGACAAGTCCAGAATGAACCTCAGGTCCGCACAGTCCTGTTTCGGCACTGGAAACAGATGGGAAACCCATCTGAGGAACGACATTGTTTCGATAACGCCCAAGCGAACCCACTCCAATACGACTCGACAGAACACAGGAGAAGAAGCCTGCCCTGCCAGCCCCGAATCCCCCGAAGGAGCAGGGGCCACCCAACGCAACCACAGCCCAAAGGAAACGACCCGAAACGCCCACAAATCGTGGGACCAGGCGTGAGCGAACAACGCAAGCCTCCCCACCATCGGCCCATCAATGGGGCGAACCACGAAAGGGCCGGCGCCCCTTATGAGACCCAGAACCCCGCACAGGGCGAACACCGCGCAGACCAGCCGAAGGTGGGTCCAAAGGCGAAGCCAAGCCTGAACATGGCTCCAGTGGCCTACCACGACAAGAGGAATCCCGAACCCTGGCACGACCCCTCCGGGTAGGCCCCCCTACCCCCCCGGGGACCCCTTAGAACCAACAAGTCCGACATCAGACGGCAACTGGCCGAAGCAGCCAGAATATACTGTGCTACAGCCGCAGGAGCAAAAAGTAGAGGACAAAAGGGCAAAGGCATCTTAAGTGCCAGGGCCTAGGCAGATTCCAGAAAGAAGGCAAGCACCACCTGTCGACACGCGAGCCGGGAAGTGTAAAATTGGGCAACCGCATCCCGCAAGATCAGCGCAAACAGCTTAACCAAAGCTGCCGACACGCGAGCAGCCGAGCCAAGACATCGGACCCTGGAACGGCCCCGAGCGCTCCTACATCCTAGCCAAGCCAGTCCAAAGACAGTTCCAGGAGGGAAAAGAAGCGCAAGACCCAAGCCAAGAGGCCCCTGGCGCGCAAATCCTCGGCCACCTGCATAGCCGAAAGGGAGGGACCCAGCACATGAAGCTGCAGAACACCAACATCCCAGGAAAGGGCAGGAGCAAACAAGCACTCATTGAGGTGCTCAAGGTCGCCCCCCAGGAAAACCTGAACCACAGTCGAAACTTCGTGCCACTCTAGCATGCTGGAATGACAGAAAGAATGCCAGGCCTCCAATGCAAAGACAGGACAGTCAGCCATCCAGGACGACTCTGGAACCTCCTAACGGACCCAAAAGAGAATGAAGTCCCAAACCTGAAAGACGACGGATCCATCACCGAGGCGTAATCTGGGTCACGCAGGAGGTAAGCTGCTAGGGCCGCCCCCACCACATGAGATTGGATGTGGGAAGCCAAAAACCTCCGGACAGACGGAACCGCTGCACCCTAGGAAATACTGAACAGAACCCGGGGAGGGGCAGACACCAAATCTAAGTCATACACAGAGGGGGGAAAAGAGAACCCCAATCCTTGTAACAATAAGCCCCGCTCCGAGGGTAGAAAAACCCAGGCGGGGTCCAGCGGGGCCCAAGGCCCCAAAGTCAGCCCCTCCCGAGCCCTAGGATCCCCTCCCAAGGAACCCGGGGCCGAGTCATCCCCCAAAGCACCGGCCCCTAAAGAAAAAGCCGGCGCAGCCGAGTAAGCCCAACAGAAGGGGGCCCACCGGTCAGACCCAGAAGGTTCGGCTGGGAGATCGGACTCAAAGGCCTCCATCGCCACACCAGAAGAGGCATTCCCTGAGATCGCCCGAGACTCGAGACCATCTGAACCCTGCCCAGACTCCGAAACCCTCAGACGTTTTGAAGCCGGAAGCAGGGGGGGGGGGGCAGAACGAACCACCGAAGGGGAAGGACGAGGGAGCGCGAACTGAGCCAGGGTCGAAGCGACCCGCACCCCTAAGTCCGGGTCCCTATAGGCAAAACGGGGCAGCCTCGGGGTATCCGGGTGAGCAACCAGCCGAAAGCGTACATGCAACGCATGCGCTGCCTGTATCCGAAGATCATCATTAGACTGGGTAAATTGAGTCACCAGCAAGCAGCAGAACTCGCAGGACTCAGGGTCGAAAGTGGCACCGACCCAACAGGCAGTGTGACATAGGCAAAAACCGTGAGGGTCTCCCTCAGTCAAAGGGACCGAGCAACCATCGAACTCGCACGAAGAGAGGGGGGACTCCGGGGACACATCCATCGGACCCACGTGCCCCCTTGGGGATTTCCAGGGTCCTGAGCGTTTACCAAAAGGGACTCACGCCCAGGTAATCCCAGGCAGGGTACTGCTAACTGGCGCCCACAACTACCAAACAACTGTCTATAAAGTGAATCCCAGGGTTTACTTTACAGGTACACTCACGGGGACCTAGCAGGGGGCTCCACCAGAAAAAAACGTACACAGGTCAGACACAATTGGGGAAGCAAGGCGAACCCCCCCTCCTCCCACAGGGCAAAAACAAAAACAAAAACAAAACCCTGCAAGAGGACAACATACCCCAAGGAACAGAGCCAGCCGCTGTGAGTGGTAAAAACAAGCTGCGCAGCACCCTGCACCCTACCAGTGCAAACTGCCTCTTACCCTAAGGTAAACAAGGAAGACAAAATGCCCAAGCACCCAAAGGGCAGCCAAAAAACTGAGCAGTAATACAGCCTAGCAGAGGCAGGTCCCGAGGAGCATGTGGAAGGTAGCCCCAAGCCCCAAGGGCAGTACTTACAGGGCACCTAGGGACGAGAACCCTAGGCACATACAGCCCAAGTACCGTAGAATAACTCCTGACTCTCGCATCCCTCGAAGACAGCCACCACACTCTAAGCACAGTGCTGAAAACTCTGGAGCCAAGCACACAACCTCCGCCTCTAGCATCAGTTGGAGAACTAAAGGATGGATAACCGACGTGTGGGGTCTGGGACACCCCCTTCCCCCTCCCGGGGAGGGGGAGAGCTGCACAGACAGTGGCGCAACGACGTGTGACGTCATGATCGTTTGCTCGTTTCGTTTAGGGGAGTTCTATCCATTTGTTCGGCTTTTAGTAGCAATATTTTCACCAGAATAGAGGTTTGTTTTGGGATGCTTACCTTTCTGGGTGCCTGACCCGGTAGATGGCAGACATAAAATGCTTCCAACCACACAGGGGTTTCTATAGGGCATTGCTTCCCTTGCCTCTTCTGAGGGGGGCCAAGCTCTGGCGCGTGGTCCCCAGTAGGCCCATTGAACTCCATACACATGACTGATGCCAAAGTTAGCATATCAGCCTAGTAAGCTCCGGGGGAGCCGAAGGGGCTCTCCCCAGAAAAGATCTTTCTAATATTTTTTAGCAGCTTGGTTTCCTTGAGTCCATCACCTCTTGTTCTTGAAGATGCAGGTTTCAAGAATTCTTTTCTGCTCATTTTGTTAACTCCTGTTACTATTTTGTGCATAGTGATGATACCATCATTAGCCTCTCTTTATAGCTCTTGTTCGTCAGTTCCAGAAGCCATGTAGTTGCATGTTTTTGCATCTTTTCTAGTTCACTGATATGCTTCTCAAGAACAACGAGCTGAGCAACCCCCACAAGCACAACTAGTTGAGCACAGGTGGACGAGTCCACTGATATAGCAACATCCTGTCAGCTGTTAATTTACTGTTCATTCCTGTTCAGTAGCAGCATCAAGAAGGGATTTCTTTGCTGTCAAAATCTTAAAATGTCAAGCATGACCTATGATGTAATAGATGCTGTGTCATTGATTTTCAACAAGCATAGCATTAGTTGGAATAATCTTGCTGGAATCATCATTGATGGAGCTTCACCCATGATTGGGTCGAGGTCATGCTTCCCACCAAATGTCAAAGCCAAAGCACCTAATGCTGTAGGTGTGTACGGCTTCAATCATTGGAAGGCTTAGGCATCTAAATAGCTTCCTCCTGGGCTTCTCACAATTTTCACTAGTATTGTCAAGATCATGAGCCATGTCAAAAATCGTTGCCATGAACACAAAACTGTTCCAGCAACCGCGTCATTACATGGCATCTGAAAATATTTCCTTGCTCTTTTATACATCCATCAAGTGATTGTCTATAGGAAAATAATTGTCCCACTTCCTCAATCTCGTCATGAAGTAGAAATGTTTCTTGAAGTACAGGAAAAAACAGAGTTGAATGTAATGAAACGCCATTTTCTGGGTAAGCCCCTATGGCTCCCTGGAGCTTATCGGGCTAATGTATGTTATATTAGACTGGGACATCAGCTAAGGAGTTCAGAATTACCAGGGACCAGTGCCAGAACCTGGCCCCTTCAGAGAGGTTTCAGGGAGCAATGACCCTGGAAAACCCCCCTTGTGCTTGGGGTTTTCCTTATCTGCCATCGACTGAGGTTAGGCACCCAGAAAGGTAGGCATAACAAAACAAACCCCACATGGTAAAAAACTGAAACAGAAAACCGAACAGAGAGGTAGAAACTCCTTACAATCCCAAGGAAACAAGCAAACATCACACTTTACTGCTGCGCTGATCGTCTGTGTAGCCCTCCCCACCCCAAGAGGGGGAGGGGGGAGCCCCGGACCTCACCACGCCGGCTGCCTAGCATCAGTTCGTAAGCTAATGTCAATTGGGAGAGACGCTTCTCTGGCCTCAGTTTCCTAGGCGGTGTTTGCCTTTCGTGGTGTTCACTGCTGTGTGTTGTGCGGTGGCCAGGTGTTCCTCATCAGTACCGAGGCTGCATGCGCTAAGGGGCTTCCTTCCCTAAGCACCCTGTGAGTACTGCCCCTGCGGACAGGGTTATCTTCCCTGGGGCGTTCGGGAACCATTCCCGTAGAGGTTCTTGCTGCTCGGCATTTGCCTCGCCCTTGGGGCCAGCTGGGGCTTGGGGCCCTTGTTTGGCCATGGGTAGGGACTGGTATTGTGCTGGTTAGGGTGTCAAGCTGTTGCGCAACCTGCCACCTAAGCAGCAACCGTTTCCTGTTGCCTCTGGGGACTTTTGCGGGGTTTTTCTTTTGTTTTTATTTTCATTTGCCTGGTGGGAGTCTACTTAGTGTGGCTATAGATGTCTAGAAGCAGATATCAACAAAGTTTTCGATTGGGCAGCAGAAAATAACATGATGTTTAACAGTGATAAATTTCAGGTACTCAGGTATGGCAAAAGTGAGGATCTGAAACAAAATACAGGGTACAAAACACAATCGAATCTGCCCATAGTAGAAAAACAATATGTCAAGGATTTGGGAATAATGATGTCCGATGATCTAATGTTTAGGGAGCATAACCAAGCAAATATTCCGTCAGCCAGAAAAATGATAGGAAGGATTACGAGAACTTTCAAATCCAGGGATCCCATCACATTGGTTGTACTCTTCAAGTCACTTGTGTTGTCCCGTCTTGAGTACTGCTCAGTACTCACTTCCCCCTTCAGAGCAGGAGAGATTGCTGAAATAGAGGGAATACAGAGAACATATATGGCATGCATAGACGAGATAAAACACCTAAATTATTGGGATTGTCTCAAAGCTCTCCAAGTGTACTCTCTAGAAAGGAGACACAAGAGATACCAAATTATAAACACATGGAAAATACTGAAGGGCCAAGTCCCAAATCTACACAATAAAATAACAATGTAATGGAGTGAACGATATGGAAGAAAATGCAAGATTGAACAAGTGAAGAGCAGAGGTGCCATAGGCACAATCAGAGAACACTGTATAAACATCAGAGGTCCGCGGTTGTTCAACGTCCTCCCAGCAACTATAAGAAATATTGCCGGAACAACCGTGGACATCTTCAAGAGAAAACTGGATTGTTTTCTAAGAGAAGTTCCAGATCAGCCAGGCTGTGGTGGGTATGTGGGCCTGCGGGCCGCTCCAAGCAACAGCCTGGTGGACCAAACTCTCACAAGTCGAGCCTGGCCTCGGGCCGGCTCGACTCTCAGAACCCCATCAGCAAGTATCGAGCAGGTATAGTTTCACTGGTAGTGTTTGGTGGCCCTCTGCTAACTCCTTGTTGTGTATCCAAATTAATAACAACTTTTCCACTTCCTCAAGTATTTGTGGTCTTTGTTTCATGATTGTTGATATGCCTTTTGCCACTTTAGCACTCATAATGTCCTTTTTCATGGCAAGTATAGTGCATATCATTGACATAGATTTGTTGTACTGCCTACAAAGTTCAACAACCCTTGAACCATTTTCATGCTTCCGAATGATCTCTTGTTTTTCCTCTATTGTCATCCTCACATGCGATTTCATGCCTTGAACCTTATCACTGTCTTTCTTGGGACCCATTGCAAGATATATAACAACTTTTATGCTCAAATGGCCAAATATCTGACAAAACACTGTAAATCCTGGTGAAGAATTCAGGTGGGATTGTCACTGGGCGCGAGGCACTGATAAACTGAGGGGCGCTCACCGTGCCACCACACGCTAGGTCGGCCCGTACGCGTATCAACACCCTTGTATCTTGAGGCAATGCTCATATCTCGATGTGAATTTTCTGAGCAAATCCTGCTCGTAACCAGAAAAACTTGCAACCAGGAACGCTTATAATCCGAGGTATCACTGTATATATCGGTAAATATTTATTTTCTTACTGCACAAATAATATTTATTTTATTGTATTCTAACAAAATAGAAAACACTTATGAGTGTGTTAAAGTGAATGTCTCTTTGTTTTCCCTCTACATGCAGTTTTAACTGAGAATAACAATGAAGGGCTTGTAACATATGAGTTAATGTATTTGTTACATCAATAGCTACAGTCAAATTTGCTAGCTTGATTTATTTTTTTGTAGGACGCAGTTGGAAGAAAGAATGAGACAAGAAAAGGTCAGGAATTGCAGAGTTACACTAACGGTGTTGTTACTAGGTGACAGGTGGCAAACAATGGCCAAGTAGCCAACTTGTTATGGTTGGTAAAATTAGTATGGCAACAAGTAGTAGACCATTTGGTTTCAAGTAATGCTTAAAGGAAATTTTTAAGTGTAGAGGAATGTACCTCCTGTTGGTCATTTAGTGGTGGATTGGGAATTCTCCAGTGTCTCCCTTGACACACTCCCTTTCCGTATGTCAGGAAATTAAAAATCGCACTGACCCAGGTTGGGGTTTACAATGTTCCATAGGGAATGGGATAATATGCTGCCCAAGAGCAATATTCAGAAAAATATTTTATAACTAATTTGGAAATTAATGGCAAAATCTATTTTGCTATACAAGTTAAAACTAAATTATAAATAATACAAAGTACAATTGGAAACGAGATGTAAATATGACCTTGGCAAGTTGATTGGCAAGATGCGCATTACCACTCTCACGAGCCACCTGGTGAGGGTACTTGTTTCTGTGGTTGGGCAGCCTTGGATCGCAGCCCAGTGACATGATCAAGTTAGCCAAGTTTACCCAGGCCTCCTTCACGCTTAAGGCCTTGCCGTCCCAACATGTATTGCGTTCACTAACGTTTGCCGTTTCAGCCAGAACATGCAGAGCCGTACAACCTGAAATAGATACCATTATAGGCTTATTCAGCATGTACGTAGGCTTATTAATGTAGTAATATGTATTATATTTTAAATATTTCAATGATAAGATGAAGGGTTGTATAATTATTGATTAGTTGCACTAATGTATAAATAATTTGCAACTGATATTCTGAATATAAGCCTGTTATTATTTCATACCAACAATGCAGTTACCAACACATCCCCAAAAAATGTTAAATATGCTTAGGAAAGGTCAGTGTCGATTTGGTAGGACTTTCCATCCTGACATGTACCAAACCTCACTCGAGGACAGAAAATGCTATGACCTCAGCTGTCCATACTTTCACGTGAAAGGCACAGAACGCTACATAAAGAGTAGCAAGTGGAATAATGAATTTGGAGGAAACTCTATAAATTTTTTATACCAAACCGAAAGAGAATTCAAAAGGAGTAGCATGGAGAGTGTTTGGAACTGGATGCCAGACCCACTTGCATACCAGAATTACAGATACAATTACACACCAAAAGGGAACTACAACTACGACAGGCAACTGCCCTACAACAATCAGCACTGGTCAGAACAAACTCAATATGTCCAAGCATAATGAACTTGACAAAAAAGTCTCCCAGTCCAAGTGTCCTTAATAGAGTAACCTCATTCATCTTTGCCAACATACAAGGACTAAAAACAAGAACAAACAACAAAGTACAGTTCTTTAATGGCCTCCTCATGGAGTCAAATGAAGTATTTGGAGCTTTCACAGCAGGGGGAATTCTTGGACAGTGAAATCTGGATTCCAGGATATAACCTATACAGGTGTGATAGGATAATTAGGTCACATGGAGGAGTGAGTCTGTATATTAGGGAAAACCTTGTATGCTCGGAGCTCCTTAACGTTACAAATGAGGTGGTAGAGGTACTGGGAGTAAAAATAGAGAAAATAAACTTAGTGATTATTCTAATATACAAACCGCCAGATGCAACGGCCAAGGAATTCACAGAACAGATAAACAAAATAGAGAATAGCCTTGATAATTTGGAGAACTCAATACCTGATATTATCTTCCTAGGTGACTTCAACTTGCCTAGTCTCAGATGGAGAATAGCAAACAATAATATTATACCTGGAAATCTATCGGGACCTAACCATCCACAGATTAGAGAACTACTGTACTTAGATTCTGTGACAAATTTTCACTCAACCAGCAGATATCAGAGCCAACAAGAAATGAAAATATTCTAGATTTAGTCTTTACGAACAATGAAGACATTATCAGGGACATTATGATATCAGATACCACATACTCAGATCACAAGCTCATTGAAGTGCAAATGACCATCAATACTCAGAATAGACCTAAAACATTGATCAAGCGAGAGGGGTTATTCAGTAAATTTAATTTTAATAATAAAATGGTAGACTGGGAGAAAATAAATAAGGAACTTACAAACATTCCATGGAAAACTATTCTAGATAATACGAGTCCTACAGAAGGAATTGAAAAACTGACTTCGGAAGCGTATCAAGTCTGTCTGAAACATGTTCCTTTGAGGAAAGCCAAAAAGAGATCCAACGTAGAAAGAGAACGCAAACGACACTATAAAAGAAGGAAAAAATAACGGAAATGCTTAAGTAGACACAACTTTCCCGTCAAAGAAGGAATAATTTAAATAGTGAGATTGAAGAAATCGAGCGGAAATTGAAACACTCATATCAAACTGAAGAAAGGCAGAACAGAAAGTAATTCAGGAAATAAAGAAAAATTCAAAATACTTCTTCTCATATGTGAAATCAAAAGCATAAACCACTGCTAGTATTGGACCCATTCATATAAGTGAAGGTTCATACCCAGAGGATGACAAAGAAATTAGTGAAATCCTAAAAAAATCAGTATGAGCATGTTTAGCACTCCAATAAACAATATGAAAGTGGAAGATCCAGACAATTTCTTTGTGCGGGATATACAAACCCCTGTAAATATAACTGATATCAACACGAGCGTACTAGACTTTGAAAGAGAAATTGAAAACATGCCCATGCACTCGGCTCCAGGTTCAGAGTCATGCAATTCGATATTTATAAAGAAATGCAAAGTGTCGGTAGCACAGGCACTCAGTATAGTATGGAGGAAGAGCTTAGACACCGGGAAGATACCAGATGCACTTAAAGTAGCAGTCATAGCCCCTCTACACAAGGGAGGGAGCAAAGCATTTGCAAAGAATTATAGACCAGTTACACTAACGTCCCACATAATAAAAGTATTTGAAAGAGTGATTAGGAGTCAGGCCATCAATTTCATGGAGACCAATGACCTTCACAACCTAGGCCAACATGGATGTCGAGCGGGAAGATCGTGCCTCTCACAACTACTTGATCACAACAACAAAGTCACTGAGGCATTAGAAGAAAAACAGAATGCTGATGTGGTATACACGGACTTTGCAAAGGCTTTCAATTAATGTGACCATGGAGTGATAGCACACAAAATGAGGTCAATGGGAATAACCGGTAAAGTAGGACGCTGGATACTCAGTTTTCTGTCCAACAGGACTAAATGAGTAACAGTCAATCATATAAAATCGAGTCCAAGCGCAGTTAAAAGCTCTGTACCTCAGGGTACAGTCCTTGCACCGCTGCTTTTCCTTATTCTCATATCAGATATAGACAAAAATACAAGTCACAGCTTCGATGTGAGCCCCATATATATGCAGGAATTTTAAATCTTACGCTAGATCTAAAAACAACCCTGGCTGCCCTGGCTGCCCTGGCTGTGGTGTGCATAATCACAGTGACAACTTTGGTTGGGTGCGCAGTTAAAAGGTTAAACATGAAGCAGAGGGTGGGCATTGTCAGAGGTTCCATGCATATAATATTATGACCAAGTGAGTGAGTGAGTGAGAGCAGGCTGGCTCAGGTGATCTGGGTTGCCACCTGGTGGCAGTCAGGCACATTATACAAAGGGTATTTACCTTATGGCAGTGATAATTTGCTTCGTTACCTCTGGGGTACTGTACCTAATACACGCTGTACTAGCAGTTGCTTGTTTTATTAAACTTATGCTATCTAGTGGGTTTTCTCAGTTTTGGATTGATCTCTGATCCCAAAGCTCCCCCTTGTCTTAGAAAGATGTAAATTCTAGGCTTGGCTTCCAGTAGGGTGGGTCTCGGCAGGCTGGTGCATCTCATTAAGGCTTGGCTTGACTAGCACTTAGATACGGGGAACTACTGAGTGGGAAATGACACCCTCCCAGAAAAATTAGTATCATAAAGCAAACAGTGAATATTCCTTACTAACCATTAAAATCAACGGCATTAACATACACGCCATGACTCTCTACCATACTCCGTATGTCAGGTGCAAGCCAGAGAGGCCCTACATCAGCTAACATAACAGAGGCAGCATAGTGCAAGAGAGAGCGGCCTTGCTGGTCCAGTATTGTGCCCGGGAGACTGTAGGCACGAAGCAGCACATCAACACCACCTGCATATCGGTACTGTCCACCACTTGCAGCTGCAAACACTGCATCAACCTTCTTTGTGTGGGCCTAGTAATTAGAGTATTATTATTTTAGTTCCTGATAAACTAAACTAAAATAAAACATTTTCATATTTTGGCAAAAAATACAAAAATCATATTTCCATTACTCTACATGAATCGTTTTGTGAAATAAATCTCTCCAGTCCTTCATAGTCCTTGATAAACTTACAGAGACAAGATTAAAGAATTGTGATAACTGCAAAATAAATAATAAGATGTACACTGTCAATTTGTGTTCAGAACAGATTCAACTGGCCACTGTATATACACTAGTCAAAACATAAACTGTGCCAAGGAAACAAATGATACACATGTTGAAATACAGATCAATCCCGAAAGATAAAGTCCTATTCAGCTGGCAATATATACACTCAACTCAGACAACTTGAATGCAAAACTCATATTTAAGTATACTGTATAAGGTAATATACATCTATCAGAGTCTGCTCTTATAATTATGGGAACCGGTGCATGGACACTACTCGCTCCAACACTTACCATTTTATTGCAAAACAAAAGTTAAACAATGTTGCCCACTTACTCAGAGTTAAAACCTCCAGTGACTTGATTTCATACTTCAGAATGGTTTTATGACTATAGTGATTATCTACCAACCCATATAGGTAATACTGTACAGTATACTGTATTCACTTTAATTAATTCAAACTTTGCCTTATAACAAACTAAAAACATTACTTGTAAAACACCCAGAATCATATCATTGTGTGGAACATCTGGCCGCTTGTTCATAAAAGCCTCTAGCACACGTAGGACATTACTGTGACCTCGGCGGTGAGATTCTTCATATGGTGAGGTGTCCCAACCATCAAGTGTCACCTGGGGACTTGGGCTTAGTGTTGCCAATACTTGCTCCACCTCTTCTTGTTCTCCTGATGCTACTGCATTCCACAGTCTCAAAGGTGCCTGTGTAAAACTTGTGAATTGTAGCCAATCTAATCAAATGTATTTGTGATATAAACTAGAACTGTATTCTCAAAAAAAAAAAAAAAGCTTCTTGAACACAGCAAAAGGAGCAGAACTGTGTGAAGAAAGTCTGGGGGTAATGAATGGAGCGTTTGAGTCAGTGTGAATGTAGGTTGTATAATAACTCAGCATCTTCCATGCCTGGTCATGATCATGCACATACTGTATAGTCAACACAATAAGATAATGAATACAAATAAGTGGACACAAAAGCTAAACTATGATTATGCAAATTATATTTTAAATGCCTGAATTGCATACATAAATGAATTTGACCTGTAAGTAATTTTTGTAATTTACAAGGAAACTCCTCATAAGCAATACACGTAACTGATCACTAAAAACATCAGAGTAGAAGCACACACTGCCAATACAATGAGTATGTTGAAAAAAAAACAATATACAGTACTGAACTGTACAGAGGAAACTTGGGTGACAAACAGTCCCATCTACGAGCATTTCAGGTACTGAGCGAGCCACTCGTAGAAAATTTGTCTCGATTGATGAGTTTCCGCTCAGTTAACGAGAAAACCACGTGGTGCTTCCTAGCATTCCCGCTAGTTCTCGCAAATTCTCGGACGCCTCCAACAACAGTGTTGTTGTTTTATCGCGTAGGATAAGCATCCCTCTGCATTTATTTGTTCTTTCTTTCTTTTTTTGTGGTTTTGTGACTACAATTTGTAACCCACAATGTAGTAACCCCCTCTCCTCCACCATAACCCCTCTTCTTCTTCCCACTTCCCCATCATCTCCTTCAAGCTAGCAATGACTCTTTATAAGGTAAAATACAATTGAAAACAGTAAAACAAAATATTTATAATAATTACATGTATTATAATTACATTATAAAATTTCATATTGGTGTTTTTCAGGGGTGGAACGGATTAATTGAATTTCCAGTATTTTAAATGGGGAAACTCGTTTCGCAAGACGAGCGTTTCACATGACGAGCTCGGTGCCGGAATGGATTAAATTCGTTAACCGAGGTTCCTCCGTACATGATTTTGCTGGAAACCTGGCTGAGATGCTTTTTAAAGTTTCCTCCACTTCTAATTACTTCTGGAAAATTACTTGATGAAAGTCACAAAGTATTGTATATCATCAGTCATGAACAGATAGTGATCATAATGCCACAGAATAGACCGAGTGAGCATCTTACAGCAGACTTGGGATCTTCAGTGTTGATGTGGGACACAGACCTCATCAGGAGAGGTCGTCTCGCTGGCTGTAACTGTATCTCCACATCTTCCTGGATTGCTTCTGTTATGAAGTTCATACCCCCCAGGTATTTCTGAAGAAGAACAGGTACTGTATAGTTTTCTTAAGAATTTACAAAAATAAGAGACATAACTGCCAATTAAGTACATTCTCAATATATAACCAAATTAGTTTCTTGAACCCCTATAGTGAAGCTATGATCTCCCCTTTGACTGTGTGGGGAGAGAAAAAAAAACAGCGTTGAATGTACAGTAATGAAATGCCATTTTCTGAGTGTGCCTCGGAGGCTCCCTGGAGCTTATCAGGATAATGTATGTTATATTAGACCGGAACACTAGCTATGGAGTTCAGACCTACCAGGGACCATGAGCCAGAACCTGGGGCCAGATTCACGAAAGCACTTACGCAAGCACTTTCGAACGTGTACATCTTTCCTCAATCTTTGATGGCTTTGGTTACATTTATTAAACAGTTTACAAGCATGAAAACTTCCCATTCAACTGTTGTTATTGTTATAAACAACCTCCTGGTGCTTCCGAGCTCATTAACTGTTTAATAGTTGGAAACAAAGCCATCAAAGATTGAGAAAAGATGTACAGGTTCGTAAGTGTTTGCGTAAGTGCTTTCGTGAATCTGGCCGCTGACCCCCTTCAGAGAGTTTTCAGGGAGCAATGGCCCAGGAAAACCCCCTTGTGGTTGGGGGTTTTCCTTATCTGCCATCGACTGGGGTTAGGCACCCAGAAAGGTAGGCATAAGAAAACAAACCCCACACGGTAAGAAACTAACAACAAATACCGAACAGAGAGGTAAAAACTCCCTTCAATCCCAAGGAAACAAGCAAACAATCAAACATAACACACTACTGCCACGCTGTAGTGTGTTCGGTTTTAAATTTAAATATCCAGTAATGCCTTACTGAGAAATTTAAATATCCAGTAATGCCTTACTGAGAAATTTAAATATCCAGTAATGCCTTACTGAGAAATTTAAATATCCAGTAATGCCTTACTGAGAAATTTAAATATCCAGTAATGCCTTATTGAGAAATTTAAATATCCAGTAATGCCTTACTGAGAAATTTAAATATCCAGTAATGCCTTACTGAGCACTAGAACAAGAACATGAGACCTAGAAATAAGTCTGAGAGGGATACTTTCATCAGACACAACAGTAAAAAATATTGTTACAAAATGGACAATAGTACCATACCTGATACTTTGAATAGGAACACCAATTTATCAGAGTGATAGATTTTAATTATGCATAACCATTATATGGTTACACATGCAAAAGTGCGGTCCACTTGTGCGGTCCACTTGTGTGGTCCACTTGTGTGATCGAACTTGTCATATGAGCAAATTATTAATTGTAATCTGTGATAGAATGGTAAATATTTCCACCAGTCTGTGAACTCTGTCTCGACATCATAAGCAAATCCGAACATCCCCCCACTTCAGCGAACCATTGTTCGTCGAACCGGGTGAGTAAATCCGGCCTGAAAAGTGTGCGAACTAGCTGGAGATTCGTTGAATCGGGGTACATTGAATCGGGGTTGTACTGTATACATTTTCTTTCGGAAGGAGCTCCGATCCCTTCGCTGTTGACGGGGCGCTGGAGAGGGGGGGGCTTGCTCTGTTGGCTCGTGCTTGGTCCCGCAGTTCGTTAGCGTTTTTTGGTTGTCTTCCGGCCTCTGGTGGCATCGGGGGGCTCCTCTCCCTTTAGGGGGTTCGGGGCTGGCAGGATGGGCTTCTTCCCTGCACTTCGTCATGTCATCTTGGTGTGGGTGCATTTGGACGTGGTCGAGCTGCCCCATTCTACCGGGGTTCCCGCCTGTTCCAATGCCGACAAGAGACTTTTGCGGATCTGCAGTCTTTCTGGACTTGTTCAGTCTGCTCCCTGGATTCTTTGCCCCTCTTCGGATGACTGTTGTCTCCGGTCTGGCTTCTGTTGGGGCTGGGTGCCTGGATGGTGTCCCTGGACCTCCAGGTCACTTCTTGGCACGTTCCTCTCCAGGGTTCCAGGACTGGCACAGTTGGTGGTGGGTTTCGGGCTTGCCGTTTTTGTTGCCTTCCCTAGTTTGTAATTTTTTTTTTTTTTTTGAGATATATACAAGAGTTGTTACATTCTTGTACAGTCACTAGTATGCGTAGCGTTTCGGACAGGTCCCTGGAATACGATCCCCGCCGCGAAGAATCGTTTTTTCATCCAAGTACACATTTTACTGTTGCGTTAAACAGAGACTACAGTTAAGGATTTGCGCCCAGTAAATCCTCCCCAGCCAGGACACGAACCCATGACATAGCGCTCGCGGAACGCCAGGCGAGTGTCTTACCACTACACCACGGAGACATTACATATGACATGACAATTGGCACCTCGTGTATTTACGCACCTTTACCGGATCTTGGTGACCTGTCTGCGTCTGCTCGGGGTTCGGTTTCTGGCCTACCTTGCTGACTGGGTGGTGTGGATTCCCAGTCGGTCCGCTTTTCTGCTCGCCAGGGGTGTGGTTCTTTCCAGTTTGCCGGGTTCGGGTTCCTGGTGAACTGAAGGACATTCCATCTGGTTCCGTCCCGGGCTCGGCCCTGGCTGGGTCTTGTTTGGGACTCTTTGACCGCTTCTTTGTCTCTCCCTCTCTCTCTCCCTCTGTCTCTTCATTGAGGGCGCCTGACAGCTGAATGGACTGCGCTTCGGATTCGTAATCCTGAGGTTCCGGGTTTGATCCCCGGTGGAGGCGGAGACAAATGAGCAAAATGTTTCTTTCATCTTGATGCTCCTGTTACCTAGCAGTAAATAGGTACCTGGGAGTTAGACAGCTGCTACAGGCTGCTTCCTGGATTCTTTCCAGGAAGCAGAGGTTATACACAAGGGTTATACACACATGGGGTGTATAACAAAAAGGAGGCCTGGTCGAGGACCGGGCCGCGGGGATGCTAAGCCCCGAAATCTTCTCAAGATAACCTCCCTCCAGAGGCGTTGCTGCAGCAACGAACAAGAAGTTGCTGAACTTTGCTATGCTGGTCTACCGCCGGGTCAGGTTTGAATTCAGCGTCTGTTTTGGTTCCTTCAGGGACGCCCCTTCTGCCTCTCTCGCGATCGTTGGGTTCGTCCTCCGGGGGCCTTGTGTCGGTGCTGCGTTGCTGGCTTCCTCTTCGGGGTTTTCAGGGTTCAGTACCTTGGCGCCTCCCTGAGCCTTTGCTCGACGTGTTCACAGATGGGTCGTCTCTTGGCTAGGGCTTTGTGACCAGTGCTCACGAGGCCGGCCGGGGACGGTTGGGTTTGTCCTTCCGTCGGGTTCACAGCACAGTTTGGGAGTTCGAACTGTGCTGTGAACAAACCAGAACTGTTTGGTTTGTGCTTTGGAGGGTTCGGGTTACTCAGGGCTCTACCATCCAGCTCCATTTGGACTGTTCTCTGGTGGTTCATTGCCGGAACCATGTGGGTTCTCTTCAGTCCTTGCCTCTTTGGGGTTGGTCCCTTCGAGTGGCTCGTCTGCTGGTTTCTCAGGGTTTGGCTCTCCATGTGGTTCATGTTCGGGGAGTGTCCAACATCCTGGCGGATGGCCTGTCTCGGTTCATTCCTTTGTACATGGAATGGCCGGTCGTTGTTGACTCGTTTCGTTGGCTCTGCCGGACATATGATCCCCCGGACAAGGACATCTTCGCGTCGGCATGGTCTCGGCATCTCCCTTTCTATGTGACGCCCTTCCCCACCAGCGAGGCATTCACAGTGGATGCCTTTCAGCAGGACTGGTTGAGGTGGAGTTACCTGTACCTCTTCCCCCATGGTCCAGCTGTTGCTTCAGGTTCTGACTCAGTTGGAGTCCTTCCCAGGGAGAGTAATCCTCGTGGCCCCTTGATGGCCAACCCAGCCTCGTTTTCAGGCGCTGCTTGCTCAGTGTCCGAACCCGGGGTGTTCCTCGCGGCTTCACCTCTTTCGACAGGTCAGACCGATCTGGTACGTAGCTGGTTCGGCCTTCTCCTCTGCTCTTCACATCGGGTCTTTTTGACACGGGTGTATCACCATCTCTATGGTGATGAGGTGGCTTCATTGATGGTGTCCCACCTCTGAGCTTCATCTCAGCGACCATATTACGTTTCCTGGCGTTTCTTTTCACCATTTTCTTGCTCTTCGTAGGTTGTCTTCTCTTTCGGATCGGGTTGTCTTGTCTTTTCTTGATTTTTCAGGTTCGTCAATTGATGTTTCTTACTGTTGCCTCGTATCGTGCGGCGCTGGCGGAGCCGCTCCAGCTTGTGTTCGGGGTGGACGTCACATCTGCCCCGTTCCGTACGCTTACTTGTGCTTAGTTTCACCTCCAGCCTGCTCATGCACCACCTGAGCCGTCCTGGCCCTTGATCAGGATGCTCTCTTATCTATCCTCTCCTTGGTTTGTGGTGGCTCCTTCGGTTCAAGATTGTTTTTCCAAGGCCCTGTTTTTTGTTGGCATTGGCCTCTGGGGGTTGGGTTGGGGAAATTCCTGCTCTTCTCCGGCGCAGGGGTTTCAGCTCTTTTAGTCCTGGTGGTAGGTTTGTATGTTTACAGCCTTCTCCGTCTTTTCCAGTAAAGAACGAGGATGGCTGCTTTCCTGAGGGGTCCTTGGGTTATTGCTGCTTGATTGGTTCGGCCAGGGGTGCATCACGTGTTGTGTCCGGTTGCAGCTCTTCGCCGTTACCTGCGTGCCTCGGCTGTGGTGGCTGGGGATGCGCTTTGGGTTGATCCGGTTTCCCTCGTTCCCTGCTTCAGGGCTCAGGTCTCCCAGGTCGTCTGCAGGGTTATTAAGTCTAGTCAGCCTGTGGTCTATCCTCGCGCCCGTGATGTTCAGACGTTTGCAGCTTTGGCTGCCATGTTTGGAAACGTGCCTTGGGCTCATATTCGAGCACAAGGATTTTGGAGGGCACACAGGGTCCTGGCCGCCCGTTTTTTGGTGTGCGTGTCTGCTCCAGGGCGTTCTTGTGTTGCTTTGGGTCACAGGTTGCAGCCTGTTGTCTCGACTTCGCGTTGAGGAATTTGTGGCGGCCGCCTTTCGGGTCTGTCCTTCTCTTTTCCTTCTCTTTGTGTATGAAGCTCCAGGGAGCCATAGGGGCTCCTCTCAGAAAACCAGCGTTGAATGTAATGAAACGCCATTTTCTGGGTGAGCCCCAGAGGCTTCCTGCCAACCCTCCCTTCCACCGGTCGGTTGTTTTTTCGCTTTGGTTGAGGCTTAGCTTCCGAACTGGAGTACTATGCAGCTGGCGTGGTGAGGTCCGGGCACCCCCCCCCCTCTCCCAGCTGGGAAAGAACCAAATCCCTGGCTAGTAAGCAAGTCGACCGGCTGGGAGCCCAAACCAGCCAGTCGTCGAGGTAGGCCAACACCCGAACACCTAAGAGATGCAAATGGGCCACCACGACCCGCATAAGACGCGTGAACACGCGAGGTGCCAGGTTCAACCTGAACGGGAGACAACGAAAGCAGTAACCGAGACAGTCCTGGAACCTCGGATGAATCGGGACATGCCAATAAGTGTCCCAGAGGTCCAGGGACACCATCCAAGCACCCGGCTCCAAGAGGAGCCGAACCCGAGACAGCGTAGTCATCCGAAAGGAGGGGCAATAAACCCAGGGGTTCAGATGGGACAAGTCCAGAATGAACCGCAGGTCCGTGCAGTCCCATTTCGGGACCAGAAACAGACGGGGAAACCCATCTGAGGGACGACGTCATTTCGACAACACCCAAGCGAACCCACTCCAAGATGACCTGACAAAGCGCAGGGGAAGAAACTTGCCCTGCCAGCCCCGACCCCCCCAAAGGGGAGGGAGCACCCAACGCCACCGCAGGCCGACAGACACGACCCGAAACGCCCACGCCCACGTGGGCGAACAGTGCAAGCCGCCTCCCCATCACCCCGTCAGTGAGGCAAACCATGAAAAAGTGGCGCCCCTTACGAGACCCAGAACCCCGCACAAAGCGAACACCGCACCGACCAGACGAGGGTGGGTCCGAAGCAGGAGCCGAACCCGAACCTGACACCAGTGGCCTACCACGACGAGAGGAACCCTGAGCCCTGGCATGACCCTTCCGGGAAGACCCACCCCGGGACCCCCGGAAAACCAACAAGTCTGACATCGGACGACAAGCCGACGACGAAGCCTGGATAAACTGCGCCACGGACGACTCCTCAAACAGAAGAGGACAAAAAGGCGACGACAGCCTATGAGCCAGAGTCCAAGCAGATTCCACGGAGGAACCAAGCACCGCCTGCCAACACGCGAGACGGGAAGCATAAAACGGGGAAACCGCATCCCACAAAATCGGCGTGAAAAGCTTCAACAAGGCAGCCGATCAACGCACTGCAGAGGACAAGGCGCCAGACCCCGGAACGGACCCAAGTCCTCACATCCTCCACGAGCCAATCCGAGGACAGCTCCAGGAGGGAAAAGAACTACAAGGATGAAGCCAAAAGGCTCCGGGCGCGCAAGTTCTCCGTCACAAGCGCCGCCGAAAGGGTGGGAACCTGCACATGGAGCTAAACAACGCCCACATCGCGGGGAAGGGCAGGGGCAAACAAGCACTCGTTCAGGAACTCAAGATCGCCCCCCCTAGGAAAACCTGAATCACCGTGGAAGCTTCCCT
Source organism: Procambarus virginalis (assembly GCA_020271785.1). Taxonomy (NCBI): domain Eukaryota; kingdom Metazoa; phylum Arthropoda; class Malacostraca; order Decapoda; family Cambaridae; genus Procambarus; species Procambarus virginalis. The sequence continues at coordinate 15,248,502 of WNGS01004511.1, read as the reverse complement.
CCACTCCAGCGTGCGGGGTACGACAGAAGGAATGCCAGGAATCCAGAACAAATAAGGGGCAGTCTGCTAGCCAGGAAGACTCCGGAACCTCGTAACGGAGCCAGAAAGGGAACGAAGTCCTAAACCTGAACTCGGACGGATCCTTTTCCGAGGCATAATCCGGGTCACGCAGGAGGTAAACTTCAAGGGCTGCCTGCACCACACCAGGTTGGATGCGATAAGCCGAAAACCTCCGGAAAGACGGAAACGACGCACCCGGGGGAACATGGAACCGAACCCAGGGAGGGGCTGACACCAAATCCAATACGTACGCAGAGGGGTTAAAAGAAAACCCCCACACCTTGTAACAAGCCCTGCTCAGAGGGAAGAAAAACCCAGGCAGGGTCCAGCGGGGCCCAAGGCCCCCAAGTCAGCCCCTCCCCAGCCTCGAGGTCCTTCACAGCAGGACCCAGGGCCGAGTCCTCTTCCCAAGCACCGACCTCACAAGACAAGGACGGAGCAGCTGTAGAAGCCAGAAGAAAGGGGGCCCACTGGTCAGACCCAGAAGCTTCAGCCGGGAGACAAGACTTGAATGCCTCTGCTGCCCCCGGAAGGGGCATCCCCGAAGCTGCCTGAATCTCGAGAACAAGTAACCCCTGCTCTGACCCCGAAACCCTCAGACGCTTTGTGGCCGGAAGCAGGGGGGGGGGGACCAGAACGAACAGAAGGGGAAGGACGCGGAGGTGCGGACTGAACCAGGATCGAAGCGACCCCCAACCCCAAGTCCGGGTCTCGAAAAGCAAAGCAGGGCAGCCCCGGGGCATCCAGGTGAGCTAGCAACCGAGCGCGTTGCAACAGACGAAACCTAGCTTGCAACGCATGCGCCGCCAGGACCCGAATAGAATCATCAGAGGATTGGGTAAATGGAGTCAGAGGCAAGCAGCAACACTCACAGGACTCAGGGTCGAAAGTATCACCGACCCATCAGGCAGCGTGGCAGAGGCAAAAACAATGAGGGGTCACCCTGAGACAAGGGGACCAAGCAACCCTCAAACTCGCACACAGCAAGCAGGGACTCCGGGGTCACATCCATCGGACCCACGCGCCCCCTAGGGGTTTCCCAAGGTCCTGAGCATTTACTTTAAAAGGACTCGCGCTCAGGTAGTCCCAGGCAGGGCGCTGCTAACCGGCGCCCAAAACTACCAAGCAAACTTCTATAGCTGTACCCCAGGGACATGTACACTCACGGGGACCTAGCAGGGGGCGCCACCGAGAACCATGGAAGGGCAAACACCAGTGGAATAATAGGGCAGAACCCCCCCACCAGGCAAAAAGAAAAACATAACCCCGCAAGAGGACAGTGAACCCCAAGGAACAGAGCCGGCCGCTATGTCGAGAATACAAAGCTGTGCAGCACCCTGCGCCCCTACCAGTGCAAACTGCCTCTTACCTGCAGGTAACAAGGGAGAACCGAACACCCAAGAGCCCAATAGGCAGCTGAAAAACCGAATGGTAGAACGGACCAGCAGAGGCAGATCCCGAGGAGCCTGTGAAAGGTGGCCTCAAGGGCAGTACTTACAGAGCACCTAGGGAAGGCAGCCCTAGGCGCATAGACCCAAGTACTGAAGACAACTCCTGGCTCTAGCACCCACAAAAACAAACACCACACACGAAGCACAGTGCTGCAGCGACACTGGAGCCAGAGCACACGACCTTCGCCTATAGCATCAGCCTCAAGAATTGAGGTGTGGGTAGCCAGCATGAAGGGTCTGGAGCTTCCCCTTCCCCCTCCCAGGGAGGGGGGAGCTGCGCAGACAGCGGCGCGGCGTCGTGTGACGTCACACTAGTTTGCTTGTTTTCTGTTGGGGAGTTCTATCCACTAGTTTGCTTGTTTTCTGTTGGGGAGTTCTATCCACTAGTTCGGCTTTTGGTAGCAATTTTAACCAGAATAGGGGTTTGTTTTGAGGCGCTTACCTTTCTGGGTGTCTGTTCCGGTCAATGGCAGACATAAAATGCTTCCAACACACGGGGGTTTCTATAGGCCATTGCTCCCCTTGCCTCTCTGAGGGGGCCCGGTTCTGGCAGTGGTCCCCGGTAAGCCTAAGAACTCCATATACATGACTGATGCCAAAGTCTGACATTAGCATATCAGCCTGGGAAAGCTCCGGGGAGCCGACGTGGCTCCCCCCAGAAAGAATAAGGCAAAAACAAACAAATATCTAAGTCTTTTCTGTAGGGGTTGAACAGTGGCTTCCAGTAGCAAGCTGCACCGAGGTAGCTCCACATGAAAGTCTTATCGGCTCTTGTGAGTCCTTTAATAGCCTACCGGAGACCCTGAGTCCAAAACCTGGCCCTCTTCAGAGGCACAGGGAGCAGGGAATTCATGATCCCCCTCACAAAAAGGATGCAAAGCAAAACAGACCACTACAAGGTTCAAATAAAGTAAAGAAACAATGCAGCAAGCATTCCACCCAGTAGTTAAGCATATGTACCCTAGTAACAGCTAGTACAAATGGTGACTCAAAAGGGATTCAAGATATATGGTATGTCTTTTTTTATGGTAATAAAAATACAGCAAGATTCATTACTGTATAGTTGAGTAATCTATTCCATTACACAAATGCTTCCTGAATGCATTTCTGATTGCATTAAATCCCTCACTGCAACAAATCAGAGTTGGTCTCATATAATTATCTGAATTGAGGAATTGAGGTTACATTGTATATTATTTTTATCTGTCCTTTCCCTACCTCCATTCCCCCCTACACACACAAGATAGAAAAATAACTGACCTCTAATTTTGGCCTGTGGTAATGGGACACAATGCACATGATAATGACAAACACGAGCATGATGGCCAGCAACACTGCCACGAACACCCACCACCCACTCCAACCGCTCAATTTAGAGAGGTCTGAAAATAATTACAGTACTAGTACTATTATGATAACTAATATATCACCACATGATATAATAAAATGTAATAACATTTTACACAATATGTACTGTATCAAATCCATATTTATACACAGGTGAGAAGATATACACAGTACAGGAATATTTATATAATGACTAATAAATATCAATGTACTATGGCTCTCTTAATCAGTGGAGAGGTATACAGAGCATCTCCTCTGAGGCATTCTCCATTATTGTACAATCCCTGAAACTTCCATGCTAACTATTGCTCTGCCCATTAACACTACTGTATAGCAATCTGCCCTCTTGGCACACGCCAGTACATAAACACTCCACACCAACTGCACTGACCACTGCACTAAAGAACACCCTGTCAATGACACTGCAGTTGTGTGATGGTTCCCTGTCACACTTGCATTTCAAAGTCAAGCTTGTGTGACTGCAATTTCACAAGCCTTATAGGAGCTTAGGAAGATATATTTTGGGGGGCAGCAGAATATCTAATTCAAAAATAAATAAGTATATAAGGTAAACCATACTATCCCCTATGGAGCAATACTTAAAAGTACAAAATGAGAAAAAATTAATACGCTACTCAAACTACTGCATGAAGATGATAATATAAGTAAATAATTATCAAAAGAAGGCACCAAATCGGGAAGGCTATGTAGCACCATCAAATGTGCGGGATAATCAGAGGGCGCTAAATATCACCAAGGATGCCAATACGAGAACAGAAACGCAAAAGGCGAACGATATCAAAAGTATCCGAGTCACCAAGAATACTACCGAGGGACAAGTGACTGCAGGGGACAGTCGGAAAACAAAACACACGCTCGTCCTGGAAGTCAGGACATTCAACAAGGATATGCACGACCGTAAGAAGGACAATGCAACTTGGACAATAAGGAGCAGGGCGGTGCTCCATCAAGTGACCATGAGTTAAGCGAGTATGGCCAATACGCAATCTCGCCAGAGCCATTTTCCATCGCCAGTTATGGCGGTAGGAGGACGGCCACGAGAACACACAACTCTTTAAGAGTAATCAGTTTGTTTCCAGTAACAGACGACCAAGAAGCCTGCCAACGGGTAAGGATGGAGGAATGGATAACCGGGTAAAAGTCAGAATAAGGAATACTTTTACGAGAGATGGGACAAGAGCGGACAGCTTCCCTGGCGGCAGCATCCGCACGCTCATTTAAAGACACCAATATGGCTGGGAACCCAACAAAACTCAACCGACTTAAATTTACTGTGAACAAGAAACAGCCAATGCTGGATCTCGACAACTACTGGATGAACAGGATTAAAGGACCCGAGAGCCATGAGGGAACTACGAGAGTCAACAACAACTACAAAGGAAGATTGACAATGAGAAAGCAGGAGACGAAGAGCATAGAGAATAGCATAAAGTTCCGCTGTGAAGATGCTAGTCTCCGGAGGTAAGCGACACATAAGTGCAATCAGGAAAAACAACAGAGTAGCCAACACCGTCCGCAGACTCAGACCCATCAGTGAAGACGGAAACGGAGCGGGAGTGAAAAGTAAAATGCTCAAGGAAAAGGCGTTTTAGAACCATAGGAGGGGTAAAAGCTTTAGTGATGCGGGTTAAGGATGTACAAAACTGCAGAAGGGGGACTCTCCACGGGGGCAAAGAAGGAACAACACGAGTAGAAATATTAGAAATACGAACTAAAAGAGAATCCTGTAAGCAAGATAACAGGACAGAAAGAGGGAGGTGGTGAAGAGGAACAGGAACCACAGGAGGGGTAAAAGTTAAAGCACGACAGAGGCGAGAGGAAGGATGTTGCAAGGACCACGCAAGATAGCGAAGACAGTAGTGATCACGGCGGTCCTGGAGAGATAGGAAGCCAGTGTCAACATACAAGCTGAGGATGGGAGTCGAACGAAAGGTACCAGAACTGAGGCGCAATCCAGTATGGTGCAAAGCATCAAGATGGCAAAGAGTAGAAGGAGAAGCAGATGAGTAAGCAGGGTAACCATAATTGAGCTTAGACAGGACGAGAGAGGAATGTAAAGCGAGCAGAGTGCGCCTATCCGCTACCCAAGAAGTATGGGATAATGCCCGAAGGAGGGTAAGGGCCTTAGAGCATTCAACATGGAGGTACGAGATATGGGGAGACCAAGACAAACGAGTGTCAAAAATCAACCCCAAAAGCTTAGCGGAATCCTTGTACACAATGGGGTGACCATAAAGCGACAAAGAAGAACGCAGAACGACATGCTTCCGAATAAAAGCCATAGCACAAGTCTTAGATGTAGAGAACCTGAAGCCATGATCAGTGGCCCAAGACGACACGGCATCAATCACAAGTTGAAGCCGGCGTTGAAGGAGAGGCAAATCATCACCCTGACAGCAAAAGGTAAGATTGTTGACATAAAGAACGGAGAAGATGCCTGAAGGAAGAGAGGAAAGAAGACCATTGAAGGCAACCAGAAAAAGAGTAGTGCTCAGAACACTACCTTGGGGCACACCTTCGTATTGCTGAAAGGAGGCAGAGAGAGCGGTACCAAGCCTCACCCAAAAGGAACGACAAGAGAGGAAGCTGCGGAGAAAGAGAGGCAGATGACCACGAAGGCCAAAAGAATGAAGCTGGGATAGAATATGATATCGCTAAGTGGTGTTGTAAGCCTTTTCCAGGTCAAAAAGGACGGCAACAAAGGAGGTCTTCGCAGCAAAAGCAGTACGATTATAGACCTCCAATTTCACCAGGATATCTGTTGTGCTGCAGCACTTGCGGAAACTAAATTGAGAAGGGGAGAGATGGTGATGGTGTTCTAAGAACCACATCAGACAAACGTTAACCATATGTTCAAAGAGTTTGCAGACACAACTTGTGAGGGCAATAGGGCAAAAGTCCTTAGGGGATGTTCCCAGAGACCCTGGTTTGTGAACAAGGAGGACAACGGCACCGAGTCAGTCCTCAGGGACTGACGACGACTCCCAGATCCGATTATACAGACTCGGTAAATACTGAGATGCGCATGGAGGGAGATGGCGAAGCATCTCATAATGAATGCCATCAGAGCCTGCTGCCATAGAACTGCAGAGGGCCAGGGCAGACCGAAGTTCAGAGAGAGAGAAGGGATCGTTATAGGGAACGTGAAGATAAGTATAGAAATCCAAAGGACAAGATTCAAGGACAGGTTTATGAAGAAAGAAAGATTGAGGAAGATGAAAACCAGGGCTAACGGAAGAAACGTGGGAACCCAGTTCGGTAGCGACCTGCAACGGATCCGCCTCAAGAGTACCACGGAGGTGAAGGACCGGTGAGACATCGGGAACACACTTACCCGCTATCTTGCGGATATGCTTCCATATCTGAGGCAGAGGAGTGTCGGACGTAATGGTGGAGACATAAGACGCCCAACATTCATGTTTAGCCATACGGATGGCCCTACGGGCCACCGCACTCACCTTCCGAAATAAAAGAAAAGAATCGGCCGTCTGCCGGCGGCGGTGTCTCTTCCAGGCTGCACGCTTACAGCGGACAGCCCGAGCACAATCTGTATTCCACCAGGGAACGCACTTCCGTGGGCCCCGAGAGGAAGAGCGAAGAATAGAGAGGAGGGGCAGCGTCGAAGACAGTGTCATGAAAAAGGAGGAGAGAGCGAGGGAGAGGTCAGAGAGAGCAGCACTGAGAATAAATAGGTTCCAGTCTGCCATAGCAAACTGCCACCTAGGGAAGGAGAGGGGAGGGTGAAAAGAGAAAAAGGTAACAAGGATGGGGAAATGGTCACTGCCATGGAGGTCATCAAGAACCTGCCACGTGAAATCTAAGTAAAGAGAAAACGAGCAAAGAGAAAGATCAAGACAGGAAAGGGTGCGAGTCCGAGAGTCCAAATGTGTAGGCTCACCAGAATTCAGAAGAGACAGGGAAGAAGAGAGGATGAATGGTTCAAGAAGGCGACCCCGGGTGTTCGTCAGAACATCACCCCAAAGGAATGACGACAATTGAAATCACCTAGCAGGAGCACAGGCTCCGGCAAGGAGTCCAGTAGGTGTTTCAGATCAGGAAGAGAAAGTGGGACACTCGGGGGGAGATAAATGGAACAAATGGTGTACCATTTCCTCACAAAGATACGAGCAGCAGAACAATGGAGAGAAGGAAAAAGTAAGGGGGCAAAGGGAACATCAGAGCGAATCAAGAAAGCAGAAGAGTTAGAAGCCCCAGCAACAGCTGGGGGGGGGGAGAGAAAGGAATAGCCACGAAAGCGACCAGGATGAGCACCAAGCATCGGCTCCTGGAGACAGACACAAAGGGGCAAAAACCGCGAAATCAAAAGGTGGAGTTCAAGGAAATTGGTGGAATAACCTCAAACATTCCATTGAAGAATAGACATCGATGAGAAGAGGAAGGACAGCAAAAGAGAACAACAAAGAAACAAAGGCGAAAGGGGAACACAGCACATAAAAGAAGCGCAGGATCAGGGTCAGGGACAGTAAAGTCAGGGTTAGAGGGCATGGGTAAACTGAGTAAAGAAGGAGGAAAGGTAGCTAGAGGACTGACCAGGGGCAGATGAGTAGGGTCCGGAGGAGGAAGAGGGGGGGGTGGATACCCGAGGAAGCAAGGACAGCAGCGGAGGGCAGAAAACCAGGGGATGCACCTCACCAAGGGCACCAACCGAGAGGGAAGTGGAAGCCAAAGAGACCTCCATAGCAGGAACAGGGGGCGTAACCACCGAAACGGGAGGGGACAGAGCGAGAGTGTCAGAAGTAGGGGGCAAGGAAGAAAGCGAAGCCTTTTTATCCGCCAGGGAAGAGGAAGGAGAGGAGCCAGGCTTATGCTTCTGACTCATAGAGACAGGTGTCCCAGCAACTACGTATTGGAGAACGGATTCCAGCGTTTCAACAGAAGCTGAACGAGAGCATACACGACGGCCGTTGGGAGAGCGATGGACATCAGCCCGTACTGACAGGAGGCGTGGAGAGCCAATAGACGGAGGAGGAGGAGGGGAAGGAGGATCGGAGGGAGACGAGGAAGAAGACACAGGAGACATGACAGACCAGGAGAAAGAAGGGGAACCCCCGACAGAGGACCAGGAGGGGGACCCTTCGGGACCGTACTCAGAGGAACAGAGGAGGTGGGCGTATCGGGGTATAAGGCCCGGAAACGGTTTTGAGTCTGAGGAAGGTGGGAAGGACGAGGAGAGGAAGAGCGCAACAAGCGAGCATAAGAGACGCTAGCATAAGGTGGGAGCCGGCGAACCTGGCGCCTCGCCCCAGGAAAAGATAAACGCTCCCGTGCTTCAAGTTGAGGACGGCTGCCTCAAGCTTGTATTGTATACGTACATGGGAGAAGGTAGAGTGGGCCTCACGCATTGAGGCAGCGAGCCTGGGGAGAAGTGCACTCCGAATTAGAGTGACCTTCGCCCCCACACAAAGGACAGAGAGAGACAGTTCCAGAGCAGTGGAGGGCATCATGCCCAAACCTCCAGCACTATTACAGAGCCAACGAGAGGGAATGTACTCCTGGACAGAGCACCTGGCACCAGCAAGAATGACAGAGGGCAGAAGGGTCCTACCATCAAAGGTAATCTTCACAAACCGAAGGGGCTGATGGCGACGA
>WNGS01004511.1:15170390-15226453 GCA_020271785.1 Procambarus virginalis | reverse complement strand
TCCTTCCAGTTCTTCTTACGTCTTCGTTTTTGTACTTTGCTTTCTGTTTGGGTGGTGTTGTCCTTTCTCTCTCTTGTTGTTCCAGGACCGTCTTCTTATGCCTACACTGTCACCTCGTATCGTGCGGAGCTGCTTCAGCTTGCTTTTGGTATTGATGTCACGTCTGCGCCGTTTCGCAAACTGTCTCGGGTGTTGTTTCACCTCCGGCCTGCTCATGCGCCACCTGAGCTGTCCTGGTCATTGGATAGAGTGCTCTCTTTTAAACGTTCCTGGCCCGGTTGGGCCTGTGTCACTTTGGTTGGCGGATGCAGCCAGTTGTCTTGACTTCGTATTGAGGAGTGAGCAGCAACTGCCTCCCGGGTAAGTCCCTCTTCTTTTCCTCTATGGGTAGTTAGCTTCGGGGAGCCATAGGGGCTCCCCCCAGAAAACCAGCGTTGAATGTAATGAAACGCCATTTTCTGAGTGAGTCCCAGAGGCTTCCCCATCCCTTCCTCCTTCCAGTTGGCGCTTTTTTTCGGGTGTTTTTGACATCCAGCTTCAGAACTGGGGTGTGGATCGCCGCCGCAGTAGGTCTGGGGCTTCCCCTTCCCGGGGAGGGGGGGGGGGCACGATGGCAGATGACGTCATACTAGTTTGCTCGTTTTTGTTTGGGGAGTTCTATCCACTCGTTCGGCTTTTGGTTGCAATTTTCACCAGAATAGGGGTTTGTTTTGGGACGCCTACCTTTCTGGATGCTTAAACCGGTCGATGGTAGACATAGAATGCTTCCAATTACACAGGGGTTTCTATAGGCCATTGCTCCCTTTGCCTCTCTAGAGGGGGGCCAGGTTCTAGCTCGTGGTCCCCAGTAGGCCCATAAGAACTCCATACACATGACTGATGCCAAAGTCTGACATTAGCATATCAGCCTAGTAAGCTCCGGGAGCCTCTGGGACTCACCCAGAATATGGCGTTTCATTACATTCAACGCAGTTTTTTGTCATTTCTATTGCTCATTGTGCATCCGTTCCACCTGTGTTCCATGGCACGTGTGCCCCTTGTGCTCATTGGTCGGTCTTTCTCTTCCCTCTCATTCCTCTGAGGGTCTTGCTTGTGGTGGTGTTGTACCCTCTGGTTCTTCTGTCTCTCGCTGTCTCTCGTCTTCGCATGTACCCCTCGTTCGGGTGCTGGTCTGGTGGCGAACTTTGAGTTTTTTCCGTTTGGTCTTGTGTTGGGACATGACCAACGACTGTGTTGTTGGTGTGCTGTTTGTTCCTGTTTGCTGCCTGCCTTCTTCGTTCCTCAGCTTCCTTTTATCCTACACATTGTATGTTTTGTTTGTGCCTTTTGGCTCTCCTATTGCCAGGATTGGATTTCTGATTCCTGGATTTTTCCTGCCTGTTGGCATTTTTCTGAGTCTTTGTGTCCCTTCTCTAGAGTCTCTGTCGGGACCATTGTCTCTGGTCTTCTGGCGAGCTCGCTGACGTTGGGAAGTTTTCTGTCTGGCAGACGTTCCATCTCCTCCTTTGCCGGTTCGGGTTTCCGGCTCTGCTTGCTCGGTCGCACCTGGGGTCTTCCCGCGGCTCTGCCTCTTCCTCGGCTCGTTTGGTCCATGGCGGGCCTGGTTTGGCTCTGCCTTGAGTCTCTCACCTTCTGTTGGCTTCATTGATGGTGTCCCACCTGAGTGCTTCTTCTTGGCGGCAGTGTGGGTTTTTTTTGGCGGTCCTTCCATTTTTCTTCTGTCCCTTCTTAGGTGGCTGTGTTTTGTGGGCGTGGTTCTTGACCTTCTGTTGTGGGGATTCGGGGCCATCATTTTGCCGCATACTGTCGCCTCATATCGTGCAGTGCTGGCGGAGCCGCTTCAGCTTGCGTTCGGTGTTCATGCTTTCTTCTGCGATGTTTTCGCAAGATTTCTCGAGTGTTGTTTCACCTCCAGCCTGTTCACACGCGGCCTGAGCCGTCCTGGTCATTGGACAGAGTGCTCTCTTTTCTTTCTTCTCCTTGGTTTGTTGTGGCCCCTTCGGTTCCAGTTTGTTTCTCTGGGGCTCTTTCCTGTTGGTATTAGCCTCTGGGGTCAGGTCATGGAGCTTCATGCTCTCCTCCGGCGCAGGGATTCTGTTCTTTCGGTCATGCCAGTCATTTTGTTTGTCTGCAGCCGTCCCCTTTTTTTTTGTGGTGATGATCGAGACTGTGTCCCCGGACGCGGTTTGGGTTGATCCGGTTTCCCTTCTTTTCTGTTCGCGAGTTCGGGTCTCCCGGGTCGTCTGCAGGGTTATTCCGTCTAGCCAGCCTGTGGTCTCTCCCCGTGCCCATGATGTTCGCCAGTTCGCGGCTCTTGCTGCTGGTTTTGGCAATATGTATTCACCTAGTTGTGCTTGCGGGGGTTGAGCTCTGCTCTTTCGGCCCGGCTCTCAACTGTTACTATTATTTTTTTCACACCACACACCCCAGGAAGCTGACTAACTCCCAGGTACCTATTTACTGCTAGGTAACAGGGGCATCAGGGTGAAAGAAACTGCCCATTGTTTCTCACCGGCGCCGGGAATCGAACCCGCGACTACAGGATCATGCGTCCAGTTTGCTGTCCAGGTGACGGGCCCATCAGCAACCATACAAGGTTGCGTGCGGGTATGGGGATTTTGGCGGTCGAACAGGGTCCTGGCTGCTCATTATCTCGCAATCGTTCCTGGGCCTAGTCTGGCCTGTGTCGCTTTCAGTCGGCAGTTGCAGCCAGTTGTCTCGACTTCGGTTGAGGAGTGTGCAGCGACCGCTTCCCGGGTAAATCACTCTACTTTCCTCTGTGGGTAGTTAGCTCCAGGGAGCTGACTGGGCTCCCCCCAGAAAACCAGCATTGAATGTAATGAAACGCCATTTTCTGGGTGAGACCTGGAGGCTCCCGGCATCCCTCCCTCCCTCTGGTCGGCGTTTTTCTCGCGTGTTTTGACATCCAGGCTCAGAACTGGGGTGTGGATAGCCAGTGGTGGGGGTCTGGGGCTCCCCCATCCCCCACCCGGGAGGGGGAGCTGCACAGACAGCGGCGCGGCAACGTGTGACATCATACTAGTTTGCTCATTTTTGTTTGGGGAGTTCTATCCACTAGTTTGGCTTTTGGTAGCAATTTTAACCAAAATAGGGCTTTGTTTTGGGACTCTTACCTTTCTGGATGCCTGACCCGGTCGCTGGCAGACATAGAATGCTTCCAACCGCACGGGGGTTTCTATAGGCCATTGCTCCCCTTGTCTCTCTGAGGGGGCCAGGTTCTGTCTCGTGGTCCCGGTAGGCCCTAAGAACTCCATACACATGACTGATGCCAAAGTCTGACATTAGCACATCAGCCTGGATAAGTTCCGGGGACCTCCGGGTCTCACCCAGAAAATGGCGTTTCATTACATTCAACGCTGGTTTTTTGTTTTGTTTTCATTTACATGTTCAGGGTAGGGATTTTAACAATTTACAAAGAAATTATTTTGGAGAACACTTTATTTTCTGTGCACCACCAAAAATGTCACAATAAAAGCAGCGCAGCATGGAGGTTAAGTAACGGGAAGGTGGGAGTAACAGGAAGATGGGGGGTAACAGGGGGTGGTGGGGGGCATTTAGGTTTTATATTCATTTATTTATTTATTATTTATTTCAGATAGATGATAACATATCAAGTTTGGTAATTGCACAGCTTCTATTTCTTCAGTCAGAAAATACCAAGAAACCCATTCATATGTACATTAACAGGTTTGTGTTGAAGTTACATTGATTACTTACTAAAGTTTTATGCACATAACCCAATAGTTATAAATGTAAAGTTGAGTATTGAAAATCCAGTTTTAAAATATTAACCCTTTAACTGCGCAATACGCCTGCAGGCCCATGTCTGGGGTGCACTACGCGCCTCCAGGTATTTGTATTTTTCACGTTCCATTCAAAACTCCTGCGGATACATGGGGTTCACATCGGCTTCCTCAGGGCTCTTGTAAACAGACGCCATCTTTAAAAAAAATCGTGGTCCATATTCCCGAGTGTGAGAGCCTCAGTAGTGAGTGAGCAACCAAGGCTAGCGCTCACAGCATGAGCGCACAGCACTGCTGTTCAGCGTGTGACCACAGCATTGCCTAATAATGTCAAAATATATATACAACCTGTATTATTTAGCCATGATAGTATTATAGAAGAGCCTGAGTGTGATAATGACTAGGTACAATGTTCAAATATCAGTGATTCAATGCTGTTCACGATGTTCACAGCGCTAGCCACAGCATCACAGAATTATTTCGCCCATCTAGGAATCTTCAAACGACTTCTTAGGTACCTTTTCAAAATAAACTTGTGGTCAATTATTCATTTACAGGAATTAGTGACCAGGATTGTGGTTATAATTAGCGTTGTGCGTAGTATTGTGGAAGGAGGAATTTTGGTGAGGGAGGGAGGGAGAGAATTGAGGTAGCCTCACTGTAATTACCTAAGTGTAATTACCTAAGTGTAGTTACAGGATGAGAGCTACGCTCGTGGTGTCCCGTCTTCCCACTGTGGCAGCCACTCTTGTTTTGCTCACCATACTAGCTTCGTGGTTCGCTATGGGGAACACACATGTACATGGGTATATACAGAGTGTGTGTGTGTGTGTGTGTGTGTGTGTGTGTGTGTAATTACCTAAGTGTAATTACCTAAGTGTAGTTACAGGATGAGAGCTACGCTCGTGGTGTCCCGTCTTCCCAGCACTCTTTGTCATATAACGCTTTGAAACTACTGACGGTTTTGGCCTCCACCACCTCACTTAACTTGTTCCAACCGTCTACCACTCTATTTGCGAAGGTGAATTTTCTTACGTTTCTTCGGCATCTGTGTTTAGCTAGTTTAAATCTATGACCTCTTGTTCTTGAAGTTCCAGGTCTCAGGAAATCTTCCCTGTCGATTTTATCAATTCCTGTTACTATTTTGTACGTAGTGATCATATCGCCTCTTTTCTTCTATCTTCTAGTTTTTGCATATTTAATGCCTCTAACCTCTCCTCATAGCTCTTGTCCTTCATTTCTGGGAGCCACTTAGTGGCATGTCGTTGCACCTTTTCCAGTTTGTTGATGTGCTTCTTAAGATAAGGGCACCATACAACCGCTGCATATTCCAGCTTTGGTCTAATAAAAGTCGTGAACAATTTCTTTAGTATTTCTCCATCCATGTATTTAAAAGCAATTTTTAGGTTAGAAAGTGTAGCATAGGCTCCTCGCACAATGTTCTTGATGTGGTCCTCAGGTGACAGTTTTCTATCTAAAACCACCCTAGATCCCTTTCTTTATCAGAATTCTTTAAAGATTTCTCACATAATTTATAGGTTGTGTGGGGTCTATGTTCACCAATTCCACATTCCATAACATGGCATTTATTCACATTAAATTCCATTTGCCAAGTGTTGCTCCAAATACTTATTTTGTCCAGGTCTTCTTGAAGGGCAAACTTAGTGTGTGTGTGTGTGTGTAGTGTATAGTGTAATAACAGCAACAGGAGTATGTTGAGTGGAGCTATTTTGGTGAGGGAGGTGACGTAATTGTAGCGTCGTCTGCTGTCTGCTGTGTGATTTCTCATGCAGTGTATGAGAAATACACAGTACAATGTATACACAGTTTCTCATGCAGTGTAACAATACAATACCTATGTATTGTAATACATACCTATGTAACAATACTTACTATGCAAGTAAGTCGGACACAATACCGACTTACTTGCATAGTTTTGGTAAATAAAACATGTAGATAGGTATATATAACATGTGTAAATAGTGTAATAAAAACAATAACAGTATGGTGGGAGGATTTATGTTGGCGAGTAAGATGTTGAGTGAGGGAGGGCCTGTCTGGGTGTGGCTGCTCACACTCGCTATGTTATGTGTGTGTTGAAGGTAAATGTATATAGTGTGTGACAGTGTATAATCTGTAAATAGATTGTATATATACTTAAATTAGCATGATACATGGTAAATATGTGCAACATATGTATACACAAGTGTCATGCACGTAACACAGTGTCCATGGACAGTACGGATGTTATACTGCCATAATATAGTGTACGTGTTCATTATACATAGGATTAGCACATAAAAACAAATAAAATGTATTTGGAACTGTGCGCAAAAAATGAATAAAAATATATTCGTGGCAACTCTCGCGCCCGCCCCGGAGCGTACGTCATGGGCGAACGGGGAATGATGACGTCACGTGCCAACTTACGGACCCCATAGCAGCCAAAGTAAGTACAATTTAGAATTTTTTTGACATACTCATACTGAGGGAAGGGTTTTTGTCACTAAAAAACAAAAGAATTTTTTCAAGATAATTTATTTCCTGCGCACTGAGGGGGTGTCATATTTGGAGGTGGCACAGTTAAAGGGTTAAACAACTTTCATAATCTAGTGGGATTTCATAATACAGAGGTCGCTTACTAAGTTAGATGATATGGGGCATAACCCTGTTTGAATTAGGTGGAGGTCTGAGTTAGCCAAAGTTCTTATGGTGCATGCATATAAAATAAGCAAAATTCTAGGAAAACTCTCAGTAGCTTCAGAGTTTATGTGCTGGTGTAGCCAAGCATTAAGAATTGAGCTAGACCTCTGAGACATCATCATCCATGATGACTTGGTGGAAGCTATAATCAGAATTTGGCTCTCTGAAGTGTGAGCAGCTTGGGATCAGGGAACTGCCCAAAACCAAGTGAAAGTCATCAGAATGGTTAGACAAAATAAGCTGCTAAATAAATATACTAAATTGATAGAAAACAAAGCCTCAAAGATCATTGCCTCAAGATAACAACCCTGACCTTAACGCACTCGACTTCCGCAAGATTGCAGCCTGAGTCATCATGGGTTCTGCCTAATTGTAGCACCTAGCTAAATAACCAGGATTGTTTCATTGATGTGTGCACCACAACCAGGGTTCTTTTAAGGCTATCATAAAATTTAAAACTCCCATGCACACAAGGGGCTCACATTTGCTTCCTCAGGCCTCCAGTAACTGTCCTCCATCTTGAAAAAAACATTCTGAGTCCCTCACTTTCCTTCTAGGACCTTAGTAACAGATGAGGAATATGTCTGTCACATCACCATCCAATATGCTAATGTGCAGGGCGGCATACTAGGAGCCATTGAACTTTTAACAACAGCAAATGAGTGATTACCATGTACATGTTTACAGGCAAAATGTGTGCTGTGTGCAATTATAATATTTAGACATATATATTAGACAATGTGTGCTTATATTTATACACATACTGTATATCTGTACATGCATATATTTTCAAAGTTATTCTACATGATGAACACCACCTTTGACACATCAATACAACTTGTTAGCACAAAAAACTACATGAATAAAGTTAGAAACAATAAAAATTAATTACCAAAGATATTCCCATGCAATACCATGCCTCACCAATACCAAAACTTTACAAACATGTTAAGGTTTTCATAGGTTTCATAAACTTAAAAAAAAATTATTTTCTTTTTAAAGCCCAGGTGGAGTTGTCACATCTGGTTTGGGAATCTATGACACCATGCAGTATGTTCAACCCCCTATTGCTACTTGGTGTGTGGGTCAAGCCTGTTCAATGGCCTCACTTCTGCTGGCAGCTGGCACCCCAGGGATGAGACACTCACTGCCACATGCACGCATCATGATCCACCAACCCCATGGAGGAGCTCATGTTAGTCTTGGTTCATGTTCATAGGCAGAGTGACACTGGTACAGTATGTATAGATAGCATTTTGAACATGTTTCATTTTAAATGTTTTCCTAAGGTCAAGATAATATGCTCGCATACATGGTACCTTTAAACTGTTATTTATAGAATCATGTGTTCATGTATTAAGAGTAATTCTTTCTTTCATAGGCCATGGTCTATCACACTTTCGTTGGCACCATACTGTACGTTCATTTAACAGTTATCCTAATTTGATGGGGCAGTATGTGTCGTCGATTTGTAAATATTTACTAAACGTGAATTTTACATTACAATATGGCAACTTTTTAAATCATATGCCTCATGGTGAACATTAGCTGACCATGTGGTAGATAGGTTGCGAAGGCCTTATAGGATTCCATATTTGTATTGTTACATGCACATTCTCACATAAATATAATGATTTATTTGTGAATCTATTGATATTATAGTGGGTCTTGTTTATTGCTTCATGGACTAGTAAAAGATAATTAACATCAATGCTTTTCTATGCTGTTTTATTATTATTATTATTATTATTATTATTATTATTATTATTATTCTACCACAGACGTGGAGATTTTCTTTGCAGTAATTGGATATATTTAGGGGGATGGGGACACACGGTGATTCCCTGTTGCTATGCAGTTTTGGGTAGCTTTGTGCCTATCAAGTCACACCAGGCCCTTGTGATTCAATAAAAGCCTACCGTAGACCAGAGGGTAAGACTTTATATTCTCACAGGGGTTAACGACCTAATTACTGTACTGGGTTATCTTGAGATGATTTCGGGGCTTTAGCGTCCCCGTGGCCCGGTCCTCGACCAGGCCTCCTTTTTGTTACACACCCCCAGGAAGCAGCCCGTAGCAGTTGTCTAACTCCCAGGTACCTATTTACTGCTAGGTAACAGGGGCATCAGGGTGAAAGAAACATTTTGCCCATTTGTCTCTGCCTCCACCGGGGATCGAACCCGGAACCTCAGGACTACGAATCCAAAGCTCTGTCCACCCAGCTGTCAGGCGCCAGGGCGGATCATTTCCTAATTTGTTTACATTTGCCTTCTGTTTTATGTATTGATTTGCCTCTTTCTGGAGGTTAGCTATTTGGTGAAGATGATCAACAATCCCCCCTACTTTCCAAATCCCCCTGTGAGTTGGGGCTAGATTTTGGCCTCCAATTCAAAGTAGGCTTTTATTGACTCGCAAGGGCGTGGTGTAACTCAAAAGGTAAGTAGCCAACCAGAGCATCTAGCTACTGGGAGCCACTGAGGTCCCTCCAAGAAGAGGCATTTCATTACATTCAATGCTGTTTTTTTTTTATCATAAAATAGAGCCATAATTTACAACCATTTACATTAACAAATAGGGTATTAAGTGTAATGAAACATCCCTTTCTGAGATGTTCATTTGGTAGCTGCCCTTAGCTAAAACCACTGATACTATAGAGCACTGTTAATTAACACTTTGTCTGTGTGATAATATTATCGCAGTCCTTAAATCAATACACGTACTTCAACTGAGGACGTTAACGCCACCCACAATTAAAATATTTGTAAATATTCCATTTATTGTCAGAGTATTATAGGACTTGGTAAAATGCATGCAATTCTATTGCCAACAATTTGATACCAAAATGAACGAGGTAGCGCAAAAAATAAGGTTAGAAAACTGGATAGAATAGAAACATCGAGGTGGCGTGCCGAGCCAGAACTAGGCCGGCCAAAGTGTTTTAATATGCCAGGCTTCTGAGCGACCTTCCTTGTCCACATGAACAAGTACCTTCCTATATATCTTGGCCTCTGAAGACAGGTGGGGAAACATGTAGAGAGCTGATATTGATTCACTACCAAGAAAACCTCTTGCTATGACACATAAAACACTTCAAAATGCTCAAAAAACTCCCTCCAAACATTTTGCAAACTGCTAGAATTTCCACCTTAGTTACTGCCCTGTGACAGTTCTACAGACAATAAGGTTAGGAGAGATGGAACCCTCTTTGAGCCCAACCCATCCCAGCTTCCTTGGGGAAAACGGCAATCGACGAACGGGAATGGGGAGCTAACAAGCTACCAAGGCACCAATCTGAAGGGTTGTTTCATTACACTCAATGCTAATTTTAAACTGGCTTTTTTTGGTAGCCTCCCTTAGCTACCTTTTCACAACACTTACTTCTACTAAGGGTAAAGTACAAAACAAAAATCAGTACGTATTGACATACTTGCCGGAATAGTGTTGACATAAGGCCAGAGGAACTAGGAACCAAAACAGGATAGGAAAATGCATTATTATTATAAGAAGATATAGATTGCCTCTCGAAGGTTCCTGATATATGTTGTTCCCAACATGAAAACATCAGAATTGTGGAATGGAGTCTCATAGGTCAACAACTTGTGATTCTATGCATGCAAAGAGGTCCACCTGAGGAACTTTGAACAAGTTGGAGACCTTCTAGAAGGATACACGGTCCCACTCTCAAACAACACCCAGGTCGGTTGAAGACAGGAAAGGATGTCTGCCAACATTTTTGAGAGCCCCAGAATGTAGAACATTGAGAGAAATAGCTTAGAGAAACTAGAAGAGAAGTAATGGCCAATGTCCAGTGCTATAAAGGAAAGGACCTAGATGATATTCCTTTTTCAGGCAACCAACTACTAATGAATTATCAGAGTAAAGTTGGACTGACCAATAACCTTTTTAAGTTTTAAGCATTGCAATGCTATTTATACTACCACCAATTCCTTGACAGAGAGGTAGATGTTGACAAGCTCGATTACTAGAAATCAATGTCCTTATCCCACATGATGACAATTGAAAACAAAACAACCTATTTAGGATGGATCAGTGAAAAGCTTGATTGCTTCAGTTTCCTCTGGAAGTTTTTCCAGAGTTCAGTTTCCTGGTGATCTCGAGTAATTTCTCAAGCTTTGCACTGATGAAACCCCCAACCCAGATGGGTTGAGGTTTCATCTCCAGCCATCAAAACTTGACGAGACATCACTAGTGATCTCCAAGCCAACAATGAGCATGCAAGCAGGGAAATTTGTTTATTTTCTCTTGAGCAATACCTGACCTAGGTGAAAACCACAAAGTTAAGCTTTGTTGGTTAGGTTTTTGAGCATTCGACTCACGATGCAGCCCTTACCAAGGACAGGGTCAAGATGGAAAGCAAGCCAATCCAAGGAGATCTCCAAAAAGGAGTCCCAAATAAAGCCCAATCAAATGAACCTTTGCAAAAGCTGGAGCTGGGACCTTGAATTGTTGAACAGAAAATACAGCTTTCTTAACTCCAACACTAGATCCCTGGCTTGCAAGCACTGATGAAGCCAATTGTTGAGATAAGCCACAATGTGGATCATACCAAAGCTGTCAAAAAAAAATCAGCTGCCTCCTGGTGACTCTAGTTAATGTCTTACATGCCAGGCTCAAACTGAAAGGAAACCCCTTGAAGTGGTAAGATATGCCATGGACATAGAAACCAAGAAAATTCCTGAACTCTGGATGAATTGGAACATGCTGTTGTTGTTGTTACAGATTTAGCTACTCAGGATGAAGTGTCCATGTAGCACGGGCTATGGTGAGCCCGTCATTGGAACATGCCAATAAGCATCCTTGAGATCTAAGAACAACCTGGAGAACTTGTGAATGACCACAAGTGTGTTTTTGCAGAGCAGTGGACAAAGGATGAAAGCATTGTCCTGGGAAAATGAATCATTTTCCTCCTGGTGGAACCTTTCTTCATCACAGAACATTGACAAAACTTCACCCATAGAGAATATGTGATGACAATCACCTCTTTATCTAACATGTTCCAGATGCTAGACTAGCAGTAGAGTAGACAGTTGCCCGAGGCCCACATATTCTCTGGAACAAGAGGGTTTCAAGTCCAAGTTAGGCCACTGGAAATAACCTTCTAAGCCATGGAACATAGAACCATGGAACTCCTGACCAAACCAAGTTAAAATTAACATCTTCAAGCCTGGGGCCTGAGCTCCAGGCATCCAATCCTGAGCAGGAGTCCAAGAGGGCTAGCCACATACTCCCCTTCCTTGGAAAGAATTGAAGTTGAAGTCTCTAGCTAAAATACCTGGTAAAAACACTGTAAGCTAACTGCCCAGGGAACAGAAGTGGAGACAAGGGAATAAATAGAGCTTGGCTTGACATTACATGTGGATTATTCAAATGCCCAACACTTCATATTTGAAGGTCAGATGTGTAAAGCATACTGTAATTTAGGCAAGGCCTCCAGCTGTTATTAAAATGGAAGACAAATCTGACAACTCGCTCAGCCTAACTTGACCAGCAAACTCCTGAAGCCAAACATACAAGAAAACCTGAACAGCCAAAAGCTTGAGGATGTCGACAAGATGAAATTGTGCTTTCAGTTCTGTGACAACAAGATGCTGCAGTAAAGGGTAAAACATGGAAAAAGTAATTGATGAAATGCTACATCTTGAGACAACACTTGTGTGTAAAGAATCTGGTTAAAGATGCTTTATGGTTTCCCTGCCAGAAGCAGATTGGAGATAAGGAAAGTTTCCTTCCACTTGAGAACACCCAACCTACAGACAAACCACCATTTCCCAAAGTCAAAGAGAGTTGCTCCCAAGTCAGGTGGAAGCAGGATCCTGATATATCAACCTGGAATTAATATAATAAGACTATAAAAAAGAGAGAGGGGGGGGGGGAGGGGACCTACGGGCAGAGACGAGTTTGGTTTGGATGCATTGTTCTCATTCCAAAGAAACAGCAGTTTCAGGTCCTGCCTAGCCTGGCCAGGAGACAGGAGGGGCAGAATAAACTTTTGAAGACTCTGAGCATCATCCTGCATTGCAGGAAAGATGATCCAGACTAAGTAAAACTGAGGGTACAAGATGTCATCCATACAGTTAAACTGTATCCAGCATGATGACCAGACCATGAATGGTCAAAAGGAAGCCAAGCTAAGTCCTCACATATAGCAAGTTGATGTTTGTTTTATTGACCAGGGGACAAAGAAACACCCATCTCTGAATATTAAGATATCAAGCTTCTCACCTGAGAGGCAAATTGAAGTTTACCCACAGACTACTCTGTAATGTAGTCTGTTTTTGTAATGAGTCCATTACAGACTCTGTAATGCATGGTAGCTTCCCTTGTTCAGAAGAGAAAGAAACAGAAAGACCAATTTGAGGCTTGGTTTCTTCATAAATAACTCCTTGGGATGAAGGTAAGTAAATGAAATCACCAAGCCTTACACTAGGATGAAGATGGAGTATTAACTCTGCCTCCATCCTCCAGTCAACCAGTGCTTGTATTTTGAATGTATGGAAGATCTGAGCTTTCTATAGCTCATATAAACTGGTCTCTAGTGCTATCTAGTAGTACCAGTATGATCATG
This sequence comes from Procambarus virginalis, assembly GCA_020271785.1. Classification (NCBI taxonomy): domain Eukaryota; kingdom Metazoa; phylum Arthropoda; class Malacostraca; order Decapoda; family Cambaridae; genus Procambarus; species Procambarus virginalis. Next base: position 15,213,400 of record WNGS01004511.1, on the reverse strand, counting down.
TGGGGACATTTGATAAGTTCTATATGCTGTCTGTACCACAAATGTTGCACTGATGATTATACAGTTTGCTTTCCCCCTCAGACAGTATAATCTTACATTAGGGGACAGCTAAATATGAAAGCTCAGCAAAGCTCCGAGTTTGTTAAAGTTTATTGGCACCACCACAACTGATTTTGTGGACTCCCTTGTTTATCAGGTTACCTTTGGATTAAGGTACTGTATTTACAACTATAAATGAATTATAATCCTTCTGCTGCATCCTGACTGTTGTAGTCCTTCTGTTGCATCCAGACACCACTGATATTCATTTAAAATCATTATCAAAGCCAGTTTTAAAATAGTTAATAAGAAAATAGGATGATATAACTTCCCTTAACAGTAAAAGTAAATAATTATATGAATATAATTTCTTCATAGGGCCAGGCAACGGATATTCAGATACAGGCAGAAGAGATTCTACGATTAAAGGACAGACTAACTCATTTGTATGTTAAACATACAGGCACTGTGTTGGAAAAAATTGGTAAGTTAGATCTTGTTAATATGATATGTTATATAAATATAAATAAATTTCAATCTGTGTATGAACATTTAAGCATTTTTTTTTACATATACTGTAGTTTTTTTATTGTTAAATATAACCTAACTGAAGAAGAAAAGTTGAAATCATTGTGATAATTAATTTAAAAGTCCTTCAAAGCTGCTTTTCTCATTATTCACTTAAAGTGAGACTTGGTACCATTTTTCTTTGACTTTTCAGCCATATGAAGGTGTTCCCCAAGGTAGTGTTCTGATCACTAATCTTTTCCTGGTTGCCCTAAGTAGTCTTCCTTCCTCATTTCCATTTGACATTTTCTCCCTTTATATTGACAATCTTTTGCTCTGCTGTCGATGTGATGATTCCTCTTTCTTCCAACACTAGCTCTAACTTGTGGTTGATACTGCATCATCTTTGGCCACTAATCATGGCTTCAAGTTCACTACGACTGAGACCTGTGTTTTTACTTTTACTCGGATGCAGGTCATTCTATGGCCCCCATTGGCACTATGGTAATCCTCTTTCTGTATAAAAAAAAAGTGCTAAACTTTGAGGTTGAACTTTGACACCTGTTTGTCTTGATAACTCCGTATATCTCACATCCGAGTTGAATGCTGTAAAGCCCTTACCTAACTTAGTCTTGTCTTGTACTTCCTGAGGAGCTGACAGATGCTCATTCCTTTATTTGCACTCTTCTCTCGTGCTGTCTAAGCTCAATCATGCCTGCCCCACCTATTTCTCTGCCTTTTCTTTCACCCTTCATTGCTTGTGTGTCTGCACCGCACTGGGGTCACACCTCAGCTCTGGTGCCTTTCATTCGTCCCCTACCCAGCGCTCGTAAGTTGAAACCGATGTCCTGTCTCTACAAAATCACCATGATTGTTACTGCCTTTGTTACCTTGCATGGTCTCTACAGAATCCTCACTCCTACTTAATCACTTTTAATAACCATAAATGTGCATTAATGGCTGCAAAGTGCGATATGTCAAAATTTTATTCCTCTCATTTCTGAATGGTAGATGCAAATATGTTTCTTTTTAGAATGTTTCCAACTATTACAGGCAATTATAAAACTGTGTCAACTATTACAGGCCCAATGATGGAGCGTGACAAGTTCATGGATGCCAATGATGCTAAAGAAATAGGGTTAATTGATAAAGTGCTGACCAGTCCACCTAAAGTAGGAGATGCACCACCTGACACTCCCGAGTGACCAGTTGTACACTGCCAACCTCAGTAATATTTCATGGTCACAACCACAAACCCACATTTCCATCTGGGTAACACTTCAACCATGTGCAGCTAGTATGAAAATTAGGTTGATCTTTTTTGGGGATAAGTTTTTCTTCAGTATTCACTTGTGACTGCAATACTATCAGCAAGCTTCCATAATAAGTAATGTTTTCATATTTTAATTGAGCTTTATGTATGAAATAAAAGTGACAATGAATTTATGGAGTAAGTAGTGCAGTAAATGTTTATTAATGAGCCATTTTTATAATTGCAATGGAAATTATGAATTAAGTTGTACTGTATTTTTGTAAGTTAAAAGAATAATATCACCTTTATCTGATGGTTGGAAAGTTATACAAATGAAACGCTATTTCGAGATAATAATGTCCCATGGCACCTTTTATATGAATGATGAGGTCTTGATGCTGTTGTGATGATGAGAATTGTTGCATGGCATTGTATTTGTGGTTATTACTGTTTATAATGTTTGTGAATTAGAATTTTAGGGTTTATCTAATTGTCAAATAAAACTATTACATTATACTGTATTTGTTATGACTTTTATAAGGAACAATAATGGCTACAGATAATTTTCTTCATATTATGGGTAGCTGATAAACTATCTTAATTCAGTCTCATATTAACTTTTTGTAGACATTTAAAAATCCACCTCATTTCATCGGACCAAATTCATTATTTTACATGTACTGTATTATATATTATTATACTGTATATATAAAATATTTATATATGAATATATATATATATATATATATATATATATATATATATATATATATATATATATATATATATATATATATATATATATATATATATATATATATATATATAATATAGTATATCTATATCCAATATGTATAAATTAGAATGTCCAAGGATGGAGGCAAAACTTTCTCACCCAACTTTGCACCCTCAACCCTGTGGGGTACATGCCCATCATGCTCAGGTGTTGCCACAACACACATGAGTGCTAATTGATAAGGTGCCAATGGAAACCACTACAATTTTTAGAATGTATCAACTGAGAGTTCTTTTATTTTTTCTTTGTATAATATTAAACATTATGTCCTCAAGCCCTAAAAATTTAAAAAATCAAACATAGGTTATTTTGCTTGTAGTTATCTAAAATACCCAAGCAGTCTTTTGGCATTGCTAGTAGGTGGCTGGTAAATTACCACCACTTGGACAACACACCTGCATCCAACCACTGCCCAGCTAACCAAATTCTTCCCTCTACATGACACATATCCCACCCACACCTTCCAGAGGGAGGTAGACAAACACACACACACACACACACACACATTAGACGAACATCATTCATAAACCTAAGTAAGGAGGCATTTAGGGCACTTTACACTGCCGACATGAGACCAGAGTATGCCGCCCCCACCTGAAGAAACACATGAGGAAATTGAAAAAGGTTCAGAGGTTTGCGATGAGGCTTGTCCCAGAGTTACGAGGACTAGGGTATGAAGAGCGACTGAAGGAACTGAACCTGATGACACTTGAAAAAAGGAGGGAGCGAGGAGATATGATAGAAACACACAAAATACTTAGGGGGTGATTGACGGAGTGGAAATCAATGAAATGTTCACATTGATTACTAACAGAACAAGGGAACATGGGTGGAAGCTGGAAACTCGGATGCATCATAGAAATGTTAGAAAGTTTTCTTTTAGTGTGAGAGTAGTGGGGAAATGGAATTAACTAGAGCTTTTGGAGTTTGTGGAAACAAACTATTCATAATTTTAAAATTAGATATGATATGGAAATGGGACACGATTCATTGCTTTAACACACCGGTGGCTAGAAAGGCAAGATACAAGAGCCAATGCTCGAACCTGCTGGCACAAATAGGTAAATTGCCTGCAGAATAATGACATAATAACAGACAGTATGGTTTCCAAGCAGGAAGATCCTGTGTAACAAATCTACTTAGTTTTTAAGATAGCCACAGAGATTCTACAGGAAAAAGATGGTTGGGTTGACTGCCTATCTGGACCTTAAAAAGGCTTTCAATAGAGTCCCACACAAGAGGTTGCTTTGGAAACTGGAATATGCTGGAGGGGTGACAAGTAGACTGTTGACATGGATGAAAAATTTATCTAACAAAGATAAGGGCAGTAATCAGAGAAAATGTATCTGGAGGAGTGTTACTAGTGGAGTACCACAGGGTTCAGGACTTGTACCAGTAATGTAATGTATCTGGAGGAGTGTTATTAGCAGAGTACCACAGGGTTCAGTTCTTGCACCAGTAATGTTCATCGTCTTACATAAATGATCTACCAAAAGGAATGCAGAATTATATGAACACATTTGCGGATGATGCTAAGATGCTGGGGAGGAGACAGACGATTGTCATGCCTCTCAAATGGATCTAGATAAAATAAGTGCTTGGAGTGACATGTGGCAAATGGAATTCAATGTGAATAAATGTCATGTTATGGAATGTGGAATTGGAGAAAATAGACCATACACAACTTATAAATTTTGTGGAAAGGAATTAAAGAACTGTAATAAAGAATGAGATGTAGGGGTGGTTTTGGATAGTAAACTGTCACCATAGGAACACATAAAGAACATTGTGCGAGGAGCGTATGTATTTCTTTCCAACTTCAGACTTGCTTTTATTAACTACATGAATGGTGAAATACTAAAGAAACATCATGACTTTCGTGAGATCAAAATTGGAATATGCAGCAGGTGTATAGAGCCCAAATCTTAAGAAGCGCACAAATAAACTGGAAACGGTGCAAAGACATGCTACAAACTGGCTTTAGAACTGAAAAACAAAGAGTTACAAGGAGAGACTAGAGGCGTTATATATGCCAAAGCTAGAAAATAGAAGAAAACCAGCGATGAATGTAATGAAACGCCATTTTCTGGGTGAGACCCGGAGGCTCCCCCCCAGAAAAAGAGGCGATATGAGCGCCGCTTACAAAGTGATATACTAAGTGATAGATGGTTGGAACAAGTTAAGTGAGAAGATGGTGGAGGTCAAAACTGTCAGTAGTTTCAAAGTGTTATATGACAGAGTACTGGGAAGATGGCACACCACGAGCGTAGCTCTTATCCTGTAACTACACTTAGGTAATTACACACATATGGAGTGTGTGACATTCAGAAATATGGAGGGGTGACAGCTACCTCCCAGGAAACTGCAAGGTGCACTACACAAATGCTGGAAAGAAAATGAGATGTCATTGTTGTAGGAGTTCAAGAACCAGAAGGATCTATCCAGGAGTATAGAACATAAGAATAAAGGTAACTGCAGAAGGCCTATTGGAACATATGAGGCAGCTCTTATTTATAACCACTCAATCCCACTCATATACATGTCCAACCCATGTTTGAAACAATCAAGGGACTCCACCACTTTACCCAGTAATTGGTTCCACAAATTAACAACCCTGTTACCGAACCAGTATTTACCCAAGTCTTTCCTCAATCTAAATTTATCCAATTTATACCCATTGTTTTGTGTTCTGTCTTGTGTTGATACAATACTTTTAATACCCCTATTATTATCCCCTTTGTTACTTTCATTCATCCACTTGTAAACCTGTCATATCATCTCTAACTCTTCACCTTTCCAGTGAATGCAATTTAAACTTTGTTAATCTTTCTTCGTATGACATGTTTCTAATTTGGGGGATTAACTTTGTCATCCTACGCCGGACGTGTTCAAGTGAATTTATATCCATTCTATAGTACGGCGGGAAGGACCCACCGTACAGTACGTATAGTAAGAAGAAGGAAGGACTGAGCCACTATGACTAAGATCTTGGAGGGTTTGGATATGGTGGGGGCTGATAGCAGTGTAGAGAATGTTTTCTGATTAGGTGGCTACAAGAAGGAAAGGAAGTGACTGACAAAGTTAGTGTTTACTAATGAGGCAATAAAAGACAAAATCCTATCCAGGAAGAGCAAGCTTCTACAAGTGAGGGAATACAAGGAAGTTTATCTGCAAAGGGGCATGACTAGGGGAAGAGAGAGAGAGAAGGCAACAGAAGCACGAAAGAGATGCAATGAGAGGGATGGAAATGGAGCCACAGGCCTCAGTTCAGTATCTTCAGTAACCTTGCGATAATTTTTGGGGGGCTGAATCAATGGGTGGGAGAGGGGGGAACCCTCCACCAGCAAGCCAACACCCCAGGAAGAAGTGTAAAAGAAGCCACGCACCATCTCACCCTGCAACCCTTCTCCTCCATTCACCTACACCTCTCCAACCATTAGAGACCCTCTTCAGACCATGCCCGCCCTGCTTCCCCACCCAGGGCCCCCTATGTTTCTTCATCACATGCCCTACTTATTCCCCACACCCCCCTCCACTCAAGGCTCCCCTTGCCTCCCTGCTCCCCAATCCCATGCCCTCACTGTCCCCAATCTCAGACCCTCTCAGCCCCACCATCCCAGATCCTCCCAGCCCTTTCCCCCACAGATCTTGCCAGTTTCCCTTCCTAGACCCTCCATGCCCTCCCATCCCAGACCCTCCTGCCCCCCCCCCCCAAACCCAGACCCTCCGTGTCCCTCTATTCCAGGGGCATAAAAGAAAACTGGTCTTTGGTCAGTGGCTCTATGAGGCTGGTCAGAAGGAAGTCAGCTTCAAAGCAATGTACTGAAACATAGACAGGATTACGAAGAAAGCAAGTGAACTTAGGAAAAAGAGTACAAGAATGCTGTAACACCCATGACCCCCCCCCCCCTAGAGTTCTCAACCAGGGAAGTCTGCTCCAAGAGGTCAGCCCAGATGACCTCCGGTTTTCTTGTATGTTGATTAAAAATTCCTGGGTTAGTCTTATTCAGCACAGGTTCAAGTATGTAATATTTCATGATACTCTTGTCAACAGGGTAAGGGAGTAGACCCCAGATCCTCATGTGTAACATGCTTGGATTTCCCCCTTTTAACCAGGTCAAAGGTCAGCCACACACAAAATTAATAAGTCCTCTCTTGAAACAGTTTATGGTTAATGTCAAACAAGTTTAATGATAAATTCTTGAGTGTTTGTGCACGTGTAGCCGACCTCTTATTTCTTGGTGTAGGTATCACAATAAATCTCCCCCCCCCCTTTTGTAATGGTGTATATAGGGGCCTGTAGAGCTGGGGGTGAGATAGAGTACGGTGCTCCTGGATCGAGGCCGGTTCTGTGACGATCATCCACAGGCCGGGAGAGACAGTGTCCACCGGACGGAGAGACAGAGGGCTTGTTTAAGGTAATGTGTGTGATCGCTGTAATTTTGTTCCATGTCTAAATTTCTTAACTTGTTGCCAGTGTTAGAGTAGGAATTATCGTGGTGTTGAGTATAATTTGGTATCTCAATAAACTCATGTTAAATTTCCCGTCTGTGTCAATTGTTGAATCCTCTTAGAATCTTTTGGTATCGTGGCTGACAACCGTCTCATATTTAATGACAGTTATAGAAGTACTCTCCAAGTCAAGCAATGTTTCTTGCCTCGTTGTTTGATTTAGTCTCAGTGGTCAAGGCAGATGGTGGCAGCGTATTTAATCCTGTGTAGCATTTCCTTGTTTTAGTGTACCTTTGGATCCGGTGTAACCATCATATGTCAGCTTATTTTACAGGGTTAGTGTTCAATAACAGTGTTACCAAGTGCAACTGATAGGAAGTGTTACTCAGGATAAGAAGTGTGTACATTTATTAGTTTAGTATTCATTATAGAAGGTCACAGTGGTGACTATTTCACCAAGTTTTACATTGGGTTATCGTACCCAATGTTACAATATTGGCAGTAGAGGTAGCCAATGTTACAATGAGAACCTGGATGTAATAGAATTCACGGAAACAAAACTGTCAGGAATCATAACAAAATATGGTGCTTTCCCAGGACTACACTGTAATAAGGAAAGAGAGAGAGAAGGAATAGGAGTGGCCCTGCTGATAAGAAAGGAATGGAGTTTTGAGAAGAACGTTATCCCAGGCTGTGAGGGGTTCAGAGACTGTAACAGGCACCATGACAATGGGAGGACCAAGAGTAGTAGTAGCAGTGATATATATAACCCTCCACCAAATGACAGAAGACCCGGGCAAGAGTATGACAAACAACACGACAGTTAATACTATAATTGAGAAGACAGCCCTCTGTTGCCTGTAGAAATCGATCCTGTATGCTTATCATGGGACATTTCAATCATGAAAAAATAGACTGGGAGAACAAGGAACTGCATGGAGGTGAAGAAATGTGAAAATCTAAACTATTGGATGTGGCAACAAGAAACTTTAAGCCAGCATGTCAGGGAACCCACAAGAATAAGAGGCAAAGACAAATCAGCTAGACTTGACCTGGTATTCACTCTGAATAATTTTGACATAAAGGAAGTCAACTTTAAAGCCCCCGTGGGAATGAGTGATCAGTGTACTGATGTTTGAGTATCTGGTAGAAGTAGGGTTAATGTATTCAAGGAAGGAACCAGAAAACAAAAGGCTGGCTTTCTGAAAGGGAAACTGCAAGAAGATTAGGAAAATTCCTAACAGATATAACAGGGGAAACAAAACTCAGAGGAATGATGGCCCAAGACATGATGGACTATATCACGCAGAAGTGTAAGTAGGCAGCAGATAAGTTTGTCCCAGTCCAAAAGGATACAACTAAATGCAAAAGAGGAACCCATGATTTAATCAGGGTGTAATATAATAACTCGTACACCCTCCGCTACCTCTATTGTAATAACGGATGCTCTACTGATCTTGTAATATGTTAACACTCGGGCTGTCATACGAGGACCTCAAGCAATTAATCAATATAGACTGAGAACTGCATAGGCAACTTAAGGGAGTAGAACGTGAGAGTGAGTGTGGGGGGGGGAGAGGGAGAGAGAGAGTGAGTGTGGGGGGGGGGGGAGAGAGAGTGAGTGTGGGGGGGGGGAGAGAGAGAGTGTGAGGGGAAAGCGAAATAAAAATATTAGTTGCTACAGCCTTGTATGACTTACTAAGTAATACTGCCACCACCCTGAGTTACCGGAGTAGGATTCGTAGGTGTGAATTTTCCATTGTCTGGTGCTGCCTGTCTGGCACCGCACCTGTGGCTTGTTCATGCTGTTATGATGTTCATGTTGTTCTACTATGTACTGCTCTCTTGTTACAGTAAGCTGGTAAAGCAACTAAGTACAAGGGCATGGAGAAACTATAGAAATAACAAGACACCAAAGAGTAGATCAAGATTAATATTAGAGGGTCAGGAATGAGTACCTCAGGGTGAGAAGAGAGGCACAGAGACAATACAAAAATGACATAGCAAGCAAGGCAAAGACTCAACCTAAATGTGCTGCACAGCCACATCAGATGGAAGACAACAGTGAAGGAACAGATAATGAAACTGAGGATAGGGGCAGACAGGTTCTTGTCACAAATGACAAGGAAGTGTGTGAGGAACTCAAAAAATTTCAGGAGGTCTTCATATTAGAGCAAGAAGCTCCAGAGATAAAGGAAGGGAATATCTAACTAGGCACTATTGGAGGAGTTCGAGATTACCAGTGGGGAGGTAAGGAAGCATTTGCTTGAGTTGTATGTGACAAAGGCTATAGGCCCAGGTGGAATCTCACCATGGATACTAAAAGAAGCAGAAACACTGTGCCTATCACTCTCAGTGGTGTATAACATCACTGGTAACAGGAGAACTGCCAAAAAAAAATTAGAAGATGGCTAATGTAGTCCCGATATACAAGAAGGGTGACAGACAGGAGACACTGAGCTACAGGCCAGTGTCCCTAACTTGCATACCATGCAAGGTGATGGAGAAGATTGTACAAAAAGCAACAACTTAGAACTTAGTAAAACATGGGTTCAGGGATAGCAAATCTTCCCTCACAGGATTAATTGAATTCTATGATCAGGCAAGAAAGAAAAGAGTGGACAGAGTGCATATTTTTGACTTGCCAGAAAGCCTTTGATGCAGTACCCCCATAGGAGATGTGCATAAGCTGGAGATGCAGGCAGGAGTAAAAGGAAAGGTACTCCATTGGATAATGGAGTGCCTAAGTAACAGAAGACAGTGAGGGGTGAAGTCGCAAAGTGGTGAGATGCCACCCATGAATTCCCACAGGGTTCAGTCCTTGGATCTATTCTGTTTCTGATGCATATAAATGATCTTCCAGAAGACTCATTCCTCTCAATGTTTGCTGATGGTGCAAAAATTATGAGGAAGATTAAGACCGAGGAAGATAGCAAGAGGCTACAAGACCCAGATAAACTGAAGGAATGATTCAACAAATGGTTACTAAAGTTCAACCCAAGTAAATGTAAGGTAACGAAACTAGGCGGAGGGAACATGAGGCCAGACATAGGAGACCGAATGAGACGAAGTCCTCCACAAAACAGAAAGATCTAGTAGTTGACATCATGCCGAACATGTCTCTTGAAGCCCACATCAAAATAATAACATCAACGGAGTATGCAAGGATGGCTAACATCAGAACTGCCTTTAGAAACTTTTGTAAGGAATCATTTAGAACCTTGTATACCTGTACCTTATATGTAAGACCAATTCTGGAGTATGCAGCTCCAGCATGGAGTCCATACCTTGTCAAGCACAAGATGAAGCTGGAGAAGGTTCAAAGGTATGCCACTAGACTAGTCCCAGAACTAAGAAGCACGAGTTACAAGGAAAGGCAGTGTGCACTGCATCTCATATCACTGGAAGTCACAAGAGTTTGAGAAGACATGATCACATACAAAATTCTCATGAGAATTGACAGAGTAGGAAAGGATAGATTTACTCACTTATTTGCCACTTAAATAAGTGGGAAATCCACATATATTATGATGGATAATATTAAAGTTTAATGCTTGTAATATTTTCATCACTAAGATTTTCCTGCTCTTGCAAAGTCTTTCCTCCCTTCTTCATGGCATTAATGGTCATTAGAGTGCTTGCGCTATGCATTCAACTGAGTTGAATGATGTGAGTTAGACATGAGATGCAAATACTTACCGGTGTCCATAAAGAAAACAAGGACCATTAAAATTGTTTTTTCATTATGGCAGACGATTGGCAGAGCCATCTACGGATGGAAAATTTAACCATAAACCCTCTTTGACATACAAGCAACACAATCTGGGCAAAATAATCTTTGGACAATCAAAGCAGCACGAGGGTTAAATTAATATTTATAATACAGGTCCTATATCTATTCTTAAGAATAATACATGTGAAACCTCCACTGAGCTAAACTTCAACTTGCACTATGGAAAACGTGCCATTTTTCACATGAAAAACAAAGTATCATTTTATACCGTGCCTTTTCACTTGCCCATGCCCAAAATTATCTTTAATTTATGATTTTTTATTTCATTTGTTAGAACCTGATTAAATGGAATGCCACTAATTTACAGGTGGCATTCAGGTGAACATGTCTCATTTTGCCTAAATGCTATCGATTGCATTCTTATGATTAGAACCAAATCCTTCCATTGCATCTAGTTTTCTACTGGATCAGGTTGCATTTGAGCAAGCAACCACTAAATATTATTAAAGTTAGAGTAAAATAATCATGTGCACATTGTCTTTGCAAACACATCCACAAACATTAGTGTAACTGTAAAATGCTTTAGTTAGTTTTACATTACATTAGCTTTACATTAGTGTAAATGTAAAATGCAGACTGTTTGTATATCTTATTATCTCAAGTTTCAGAAAAACACAATGCAGTATGCTTTTATCAATTTAATAACAAATAACATTAACAATCCACTGTACACAACTTACATAAAACACCCCCTATTCACCAATTTCTTTTTTATATATACAATACACCACTACATACTACCAAGTCAAAAATAATAAATAATAAAGTTGCATAGAGAGTGACCAAATAAAGCTAAACTACTACTATCACACACCACCTTATGATGGAATAAGCTGACTAGTGTTTGGTGATGAATGGTGAAACATGTTTGATGTGTAGGAACAAATATATTTGGGGAGGAATGGTGACATGCTTGCTGTCAAAGTTATTTGATGTTGCAGTGATATATGTTCAATGTATGGATACAGTTGTACATGGTAAGGTGTGACAAACCTATGTTTGTTGTGTCTTGTTTAACATATGATGATTGTTGAGCTCAGTGATATATTACATTATGCTTGGTGATGTGTGACAACATATGCTTGGTGATGCATGACAACATATGCTTGATGTGTGTCAACATGCTTGATGTGTGTCAACATATTGCTTGATGTGACAACATATGCTTGATGTGTAGCAACATAGGTACTATGTAGTATAATTGTTGCACTATGTAATAGTGCACATGTTGATACACATAGTGCATACGTATAGCAACATATTGCCTAGTGATGTGTGATAACATATGCTTTACTGTGTAGCAACATATGCATTATGTGACAGTATGTGCTTGGTGACATGTGGTAACAAGCTTGATGATGTGTGGCAACCTAAGATTGATGAGAAAATCAATTGTAGCAATGGTTCAATAGGAACCTCCAGATGTCCTGTGGATTCAATGGAATCCCTGGTTGTATACCTATTCCTTGTCGCTGTACACGGGTAAGGTTTATGGGTGGGAGTATCCAGATCACTAGTTCTAGTCATCATATTACGGCTATTGAATTTCTCACTGATATATCACATTAGTGTGATTTCTTTGTTCATATACTCGGTTGGTGTAATAACATATACTTGTTGGTGTGACAACATATGCTTGTTGGTACTGTGTGTGTGTGTGTGTGTATGTATATATATATATATATATATATATATATATATATATATATATATATATATATATGTCGTACCTAGTAGCCAGAACGCACTGTCAGCCTACTATGCAAGGCCCAATTTGCCTAATAGGCAAGTTTTCATGATTAATTTTTTTCGACTACCTAACCTACCTAACCTAACCTACCTTTTTCGGCTACCTAACGTAACCCTACCTATAAAGATAGGTTAGGTTAGGTTAGGTAGGGTTGGTTAGGTTCGGTCATATATCTACATTAATTTTAACTCCAATAAAAAAAATTGACCTCATACATAATGAAATGGGTAGCTTTATCATTTCATAAGAAAAAATTGAGAAAATATATTAATTCAGGAAAACTTGCTTATTAGGCAAATCGGGCCTTGCATAGTAGGCCAAAAAGTGAGTCTGGCTACTAGGTACGAAATATATATATATATCATATATATATATATATATATATATATATATATATATATATATATATATCTATAGATATATCGATATATACTATATATATATTATCTATATATACTATATATATATATATCTTTATATATATATATATATACTATCTATATATATCTATATATATAATATATATAATATATATATATATATATATATATATATATATATACCACACACACACACACACACACACCCATACATATATACAGTGGCACCTCGACATACGATTGCCCCTACTTACGATAATTTCGAGTTACGATATAAATTTCATCGAAAAATGGAACTCGACATCCGATATTCGTTGGTACACGTTTGGTCGACTGAGCGCGTGTTTCCCGCTCACGCGGCCGACCTGCCTCGTTTACTACAGCTGCCCACTTAGTGACGATCGCGCCTATAAGAAATTTCGCTTTTGTGGTGTTTTTTGCATTTTGAACATTAAAGTAATTATTATCTATCGTGCCATGAGTCCCAGGAAAGTCAGTGGTAAGGCTCAACATATGAGATCCCATGTAAGAATGACCATAGAGCAGAAACAAGAGATCATTCGTAAATATGAAGATGGTGTGCGGGCAGGTGAACTGGCTAGGCAGTACAACAAATCTCAGTCAACGATATCCACCATACTGGCTAAGAAAAAGGACATTATGAGTGCTAAAGTGGCAAAAGGCGTATCAATAATCACGAAACATAGAACACAAACACTTGAGGATGTTGAACAGTTATTACTAATTTGGATACACAACAAGGAGTTAGCGGGTGATAGCGTTTCGGAGGCCATCATTTGTGAAAAGGCAAGAAAATTGCATGAAGACCTTTTAAAGAAAACCCCTGGAACGAGTGATGCAGAAGTGAAAGAGTTCAAGGCGAGCAGGGGATGGTTTGAGAAATTTAGAAAAAGAAGTGGAATTCATAGTGTTGTGAGGCATGGGGAGGCTGCCAGTGCAAACAAACCAGCAGCTGAAAGATTCATTGGCGAATTTAAAGATTTTGTGCAGAGTGAGGCATACCTACCACAACAAGTGTTTAATTGTGACGAGACAGGGCTATTCTGGAAAAGATTGCCAAAGAAAACATACATTACCAAGGAGGAGAAGTCATTGCCTGGACACAAGCCTATGAAAGATCGGTTTACTCTTGTGTTGTGTGGTAATGCGAGTGGCGATTTGAAAATTAAACCCTTGCTTGTGTATCATTCCGAAAATCCAAGGGTTTTCAAAAAATATAATGTGCAGAAACAAAATGTGTGTGATGTGGAAGGCTAATGCTAAGGCATGGGTGACTAGGCAATTTTTTACGGAGTGGGTGAATATGGTGGTGTGCCCTGCCATCAAAAAATATTTGCAGGAGAACAGTTTGCCACTCGAGGCCCTGTTCTCTTCGATAATGCTCCTGCCCATCCTCCAGGCTTGGAGTATTCATTGGATGAGGAATTTAAGTTTCTTACAATAAAGTTCCTTCCTCCCAACACCACTCCTCTACTTCAGCCTATGGACCAGAAAATCATTGCCAATTTTAAGAAACTTTATGAAAGGGCACTTTTCCGGAGATGTGTCAAGTGACGGATGCCACAAACCTCACCCTCAAAGAGTTCTGGAAAAACCATTTTAACATTTATAGTGCTTTAAAACTTGTTGACAAAGCCTGGCAAGAAGTGACTGTAAGAACCATGATCTCTGGCTGGAGAAAACTGTGGCCTGAATGTGTTGCAGAACGAGACTTTGAGGGGTTTGAACCTGAACCTGAAGTGCCTCTCGTTGAGGAAATTGTTTCTCTGGGTCGGCAATTGGGTTTGGAGTTGGATGGTGCTGATGTGGAGGAGTTGGTGGAAGAACACAACGAACAACTGACCATCGAAGAACTCCAAGCCCTTCAAAAGGAGCAGCAAGAAGAGGTAGCTGATGAAATTTCTTCAGGGGAGGATGTGCCAGTAGAGGATAATTCTTTCTCAAAAATTAAAAAATGTGTGCAATATGGGAAAAATTGCATACCTTTGCTGAAACGACTCACCCAAATCAAGCTGCAGTATGTCGTTGCCTTAACCTATTCAATGACACTGTGATGCATCATTACCGACTAACGTTAAAAAGAAGGGAAAAACAAATGTCTCTTGACAAATTTGTAGTGAGACAAAAAAGTACTGAACCACAACCAGGTCCTAGTGGTATGCAGGTAAAATGTAGGAGAGAGAGTACCCCAGAGAAAACATCACTGCCTGATGTGATAATGGAAGGGGACTCCCCTTCCAAACAGTAACAACTCTCCTCCTCCCCCCTCATCACCATCTTCCATACGCCATCAAGAGCCCTCCATAAAGGTAAGTGAAACTTTGGTACTGTATTGTAGTTAGAAAAAAACATTGTATTCAGTATAAAATGTATTTGTATGTTAATATTTTGGAGGGTGGGGAACGGATTAATTCAAATCCCTTTATTTCTTATCGGAAAAATAGCTTCGAATTACGATCCATCTCTGGAAACGGATTAGCATCGTAAGTCGAGGCCCCATTGTACTGTATATATATTAGTATATTTTGGTAGCAGTCTTTCTTGTAAACATATGTTGTTGAATATGACCGAAAGGGTAAAATTAATAATTTTAACATGAATCTTCTCAATATTAAGTTTTTCTTCAGTGTCAAGGGTAACTGAAAAATTAACTCTTCAAAATTCCTTTTTTACATTTTATTTTTGGTCTGACGTCTAAAAGCGTTTTGTAAGAAGCCCTTGCGAAACGCTCTTCGGCGTCAGACCAAAAATAAAAATGTAAAAAATGGATTTTGTAGAGTTAATTTTTCAATTGCCCTCAACAGTGAAGAGAAACGTAAGAAATATTGAGAAGATTCGTGTTAGAATTATCATTCTTACCCTTTCAGTCATATTCAACTACTGTACATATTATATATATATATATATATATATATATATATATATATATATATATATATATATATATATATATATATATATATATATATATATATATATGCACACACACACGTTTTAATTTTTTTAATTTCACGCTTAATAAACATGACGCTGGTCAAAGATTACAGAGATCTGTAACACTCTTGATATATTTGATACAGTGTCACTACTTACTAAAAATATTATTAATTTTCAATTTATCGTGATATTTTTTCTGTAGATTTTGAAGGAATTGAATAGTAGCTTGGATTCCTCCACTCAGCTTAGGGTCCCATTGTGGTGGCGAAGTAAAAGATCCAGTAATTTTTCCGGGATATGACCCTCTTCTTAAAATACTTATAATTCTTTCAATAAAATGCTCCTTACTCCACAAAAGTTCTTCTTGTTCAATTAACTCTTCAAGGAAAAGTGATTTCAAGGTTCGGAGGCTGGGGACATTTACACCTACTGGATAAAGCTGCCAGGATCTGCCATGATGCCGCTGCTCTTGTTTCGGTAGCCACCAGCAAGTACTCAGCAGTTTGGCAAAGTAACAGCATGCTTGCAGAACAATGTGCTCATCTTCTCTTAGACCAGCAATGATACATTTATGTGCAAAATTGCACATGTACATCCAATTGCCTTCAGATGTGTTGGCTATATGCTCATAGGTGTAGGATTGCAAGTGATTCTGGAATCGTTTAGGCAACTTATGTAATTGAAGCCCTTGTGGACATGGGACCTTCAAGACTGGGGTAAGCATTAGACGTAATAGTAATGTTATCTGCTTTTCCCGGTAAGCTACATAAACACATGCTCCAGTAGAAGTGTGAGCAAGGAAAGGTGGTATTAGTGCAAGGCCTTTGAAGCTAGTTGTTATGAGAGCCTCATGGGCAGCTTTGCAAAATAAGTTTCTAAAATTCGCTCCTGTGAAGAGCATTTGATCTCTAGATGAAGATATACCTAATATATATTCTCCATTTTTTATTTCATTTCTTTCCATCTCTTTTATAGTGATGCAGCCATCCTTTAGGGTATTATAATCATCAAGTTCAAGGTAAAATTCAAAATTATCTGGAAGGAAAAATTCAATTTTTTCAGTTAAGGGAGTATATGACAAAACTTTGCCAGAAAATCTTGCATCTACTTTTTTAATGTTATCAAATAAAATGTGAACCTCATGCTGCACAGAGCTTTCAAATTCCTTCGATATAATTCCTTCCATTTTCTTGTCTTCTTGAAGCAAGTTATCATGAAGAGTAGTAGGGGTTAATATTCCTAGCTTGTGGCTTCTGCCTGTTAGTATTAGCTTGGCTTTTGCATGATCTCCCTTTGCATTTGATATTAAAGATACTTCTTTAGAGGACAACAGATCCAGATGACATCTCTTAACATTCTCATTGAAATGTTCCAACATTACTGAAGGCTTCAAACCAATACTACACTCCATTGCACTTCCTGTGTACTCTACCATGTAGTCCATACACTCCTTGTGGCCTCTGACTGCAGCCAGATGTGCAGCAGTGAGGCCTCCAGAGGTCATGCAAGTGTGGCTGGCACCTTGTGATAACAAATACTCAACCATGTTAATCTTGCCATAAGCTGCAGCAATGTGCAGCATTGTGCTTCCCGAGGCTTGATGCACTACTCCATTAATATCCAGACTAGTGTTTATTCTTCTTGTCCTATGAAACACTGTCACCAGGCTCAATTCAGCAAGCAAATAAAGAAATGTTCTTATTTGTTTATCAGTCTGTCCCACTTTAATTCCTTTTGCATAATCCAAGAGATCTTTTGTGGCCGCGTCTCCTATTTCTTTTTTCCGTAACTTTCTTTCAAACTTTTCCAATTCACTCTCTAGTAAATCATTTATAAGCTGTTCAGAAACTTTATTTAAATCACATTTTGTACTATAAGGGTTCATTTTCAAGTCACGGCACAAAGAATACACAGTATCATGATGGTTGTTCTCGAGTGCTTGAACAAGTGGATGAAGATGATTTGGTAAAGGGTTGAGAGAAACCCCAGCCACACCCAGCAGCTGACAGGTAAGGGTTAGTCCTGAAGCCGCTGCCAATGCCAACATGTCAGTGTAATTGACTGAAGTACTGGTTGGCCAACAATCCAACCATGTACTCAGTTCTTCTCCTAATCTATGTCCTGATATTTCAGCAATGGTCTTAAGATAAGACATACCATCCTTCATAATGTTTTGTAGATTATCAGAACCTGGTATCATATCTATTTCTGCTTGTAATCTATCACAGAATGCCTGAAATTAATGTAAAAATACAAATCAATAATATTCTGCAAGAAAAGTAATATAAATGAATGTTAACTATTAACACTAGACTAAATTTTGATTCAGCTTCTTAACTGGGATAAAATTGTATTCCATTTGTTCCTATTGTATTTATAATTTCAGATATCATTCAATACTAAACATTATTTAAAACTATATACACACAAGAGCTTGTCACAAAAAATTCTGAACTGAACAACTGTTTTAAGGCAAATGTTTAAATTTAACTAAAGTAGATACAGTCCTAGACCAGGCCTAGACCAGGCCTCCTTTTTGTTACACACCACCAGGAAGCAGCCCGTAGCAGCTGACTAACTCCCAGGTACCTATTTACTACTAGGTAACAAGGGCATCTGGGTGAAAGAAACAATTTGCCCATTTGTCTCCGCTTCCACCGGGGGTCGAACCCAGAACCTAAGGACTACGAATCCGAAGCGCTGTCCACCCAGCTGTCAGACTGTGTCAAAAGCTTTCTGGCAATTCAAAAATATGCATTCTGCCACCCCTCTCTTTCTTGCATGTTCATAGAATTCAATTAATCCTGTGAGGCATGATTTACCATTCCTGAAAACCATGCTGATGTTTTGAGAGACAGAGAGACAGAGACAGACACACACACACACACACACACACACACACATGTGTGTGCAAAAAACAGTGCAAGGTATGATGAACCAAGTCATATTGAAATGCAAAGAGGCTGAAGAGAGATTTATTCCAACAATAAAGGAAAAAAGCAGGAGGGAATANGACTACAGTATCCACTCAATTTAACGGCCCTTTTATACCGATCTGCCGGTATTAACGACCGGTTTGGGAGATCGGTATCTGGAGCCTCGTATACCGGTCTGGTAGTCGATATTACCGACGGTTGGTATTGGGTTTGTTTTGGCATCGGCAGCCCCTCACATGGCGACCAGGCGATCATCCAGAGTGGTATATTAAATCTTAACTTTCTTTCAAAATGATTCAGTTTTATGAAGAAAACTCTAAATTATTATTAAAATATTTTAAAACAATTGTTATTAAACAAAATAATTTGTTTTCTTATTAAATACCTTTTATAGTATACGCAACAGGTATTTTTTTTCCCACGGACCTAGAACGTACTGCGCCTGGCCATGTGACCGCTTTGTTTACTGTTAACTCACGCGGCTGAGAGCAGTGTCTCAGAATATTAGCCAGAGAAATCAGATTCAGACAAAAATAGATAAATTCATGATTTTAACTGTTCGTGAAAGCACCCACTGGGAATTCAACAAGTCATGCAGCATCCGCTGGCAACGAGTTCCCTACAAGCCATGCTGCACCCGCCGATGCTGATTCCCATCAACAAGTTGTGCAGCCTCCGCCGGCAACGAATGCTCTGCAAGCTATGCTGCACCCGCCGATGCTGAATTCCCATCAACATGTCGTGCAGCCTCCGCTGGCAACGAATGGTCTGCAAGCTATGCTGCACCCGCCGATGCTGAATTCCCATCAACATGTCGTGCAGCCTCCGCTGGCAACGAATGGTCTGCAAGCTATGCTGCACCCGCCGATGCTGAATTCCCATCGACATGTCGTGCAGCCTCCGCTGGCAACGAATGGTCTGCAAGCTATGCTGCACCCGCCGATGCTGAATTCCCATCAACATGTCGTGCAGCCTCCGCCGGCAACGAATGGTCTGCAAGCTATGCTGCACCCGCCGATGCTGAATTCCCATCGACATGTCGTGCAGCCTCCGCCGGCAACGAATGGTCTGCAAGCTATGCTGCACCCGCCGATGCTGAATTCCCATCGACATGTCGTGCAGCCTCCGCTGGCAACGAATGCTCTGCAAGCTATGCTGCACCCGCCGATGCTGAATTCCCATCGACAAGTTGTGCAGCCTCCACCGGCAACGAATGCTCTGCAAGCTATGCTTCACCCGCCTATGCTGAATTCCCATCAACATGACGTGCAGCCTCCGCTGGCAACGAATGCTCTGCAAGCCATGTTGCACCCGCTGATGCTGAATTCCCATCAAAAGTCGTGTAGCCTCCACTAACTATATAAATATGATTGAAAGGCATATAAATTAGTGTAAAAAGTGTTGATAGAATACAGTATTTTAAGTGTTAATGATTATTTAAGCCTTGACAAAAAGATACTGTACAGTGTAAATATACAGTAGAAATAATTTTCAATTGTGAATGAGTTAGAACTCAATTAGAACTCGAGAATGAATTAGAACTCGTGTGAATTAGTAGTAAGGCTAGCTGTTGTGTGAAGTGAATGCCTGAAAATAAGTGTTCATACTGTATGTACCCTGTATATAGTACTGAACAATATAAAACAAGTGCTGCAGAGGATGACGTAATCTTCAGCTTCAATAAAGTAAGTCAATTTACCAATTTTATTATAGTATTACAAGATATTAATTTTTTTTCAACAAAAGCTACATATTAGTCTCTGCAAATGTATATTCTATCGATAGCAGAGAAAAGGTGAGCTCAAAATATTTCGTCTTGGCTAGCTCTCAGTGACAAGGCTCGATCGCCATTGTTATGGCCTGGCCGCCACAGCCTGTGTCATAACATTAAAAATACATTACCTGCACTGTTCAGGGTAAAGCAAAACACATCTCTAAAATTTTATTGAGAAAATATTAACAATCACTGATTGATACATGAAATATTTTGCAATACAAGGAATGAACCAATTTTTTCCCACCCATCTGGACTTGATCAGACCGTGTTCACACATCATCCATGCAGCAGCCACCAGCAGACTTAATCGTCGGCGTGGCACTAAATTGAACGCAATTACACAATGAACTTTATTTAATTTTAATTATACAGTATAAAATATATCCTACCCGAATGTTACTTGAAAAATACCCGACCCGACTTAACTTCGGAAATAACGGAGCTCCGGAAATAACGACCAGGGTACAGCCCCATATAGGCCGTTAAATTGAGTGGATACTGTATGCGGGTGCAGGCAGCACGGGTGTTGCACGTTGAGCTTCGATGGTAGCAACGCACTCGTTTTTTGCTCCCTGGAAGCCTTGAGGCTGCCCCGTTTTGGTTGGAGTTGGGTCTTGGGGTGTTGGTTGTTTCGGTTCCTTCCACGCCCCTTGTCTTTCCCCTGTTTGTGGTCTAGTCTGGTCCCCCCATCCTACCTGCTTCCGGAGCCTTACTGTCTGTGGGTTCGGGATTGGGGCTGGGATTCGTTGGTTTTGAGACTCGGGGATCTCTGGAATTCCCCTTCTGGGGTAGCGACGGGTGCATTTGAGCCTGTTCCTCCGCCGTGTTGTACGAGTCTGCCAGTGGGCTCCCTTCCTTGGTATTTTCGCGGCTGCCCTGTTTTTTTCTTGTGATGCCGGGGCTTTGGGGGGACTGCTCAGCCCCAGGGCCTGCCGAGTGGGTTCTTGGAGCTGGGGAGGGGCTGACTTGGGGGGACTAAGGCCCCGTTGGACACCACAGGTGGAGGGTACCCTCTAGGCGGAGCTTGCAGTTACGGGAGTGAGGTTTTCCCTCCCCCTCTCTGTAAGAGTTGTTGGACGTCGCCCCTCCCCAGGCTCGGTTCTTTGTCCCCCGAGTCGGTTGGTTTCGTCATGTTCCCCTTTTCTTGGGGTTCTGCATGACTTTTGATCTCGGGTGCGACTGCCTTTTTGCCATCGTGACTTGTGCTTGCTTCTGTGTGTTCTCGAAGGTTCGGGAAGGTTTTTTCCTACTTCCCGTATTATTGGAACGTCTGTCGTCTTTTGGTGTGACTTCCCTCCGGTCCTTTCTAGGGCTTGTTGGTCCTCTTCCATGGTTATACTGGGTTTTCAGTCCTGTCTCGTTCTATTGTTATTGTATTTTCTCTCCATGCTCTGTCTCGGCACTGCTCGTTTTATTTGCATGCTCCTAGTCCGGAATGCCTGATTGGGCTACTTGTAGCCCAATTGGGTTGTCGATTGGGTTCGTTGACTTCATTGAATAAGCCGGCTATGTATGTTGCTGCTTACTAATTTTTGGCCCCTGTTCCCATGAGCTGGGCTATTTCTTCTCCTGGACGGATCATTCGGGTCACAATGTGTTTGGCTACTTTTCTTTTAAAGTAGTCCTAGTTGGCGCCTTCCCACCGAGCGGGTTGTGTGGTTCAGACAGTGTCCTGTGCATGCGCGTGGGAGTTTGTTTTGGTTATGGCGGTGTGCACCAGTGCTGGTGTTTTTGCATCCTTTTCTCTCGGGTGCTTCGCCTCTCGCTCTTCTCCGTTCTCCAGTCCATGCCCCGTGGCTGCTGTGGTGTTCTGGTTTGCAGCTATGGGGTGGATGCTGAGTTTTTTTTGTGTGTTATGGGTGCGGGGCGCCTCTTTCGCCTCTACCCTGCTCTTCTCCTGCCTGTGTGGCTTTGACTTTCTTCCCCTGATGGTGCTCCTGGCATCTTTTCGGCTAGGTTGTTGTGACACGTTCGTGCCTACGTTCTACAGGGGAGTTTCTGCGGTCTGGTATCTCTTTCGGCCAGGCGTTGGTTCTTGGTTTTGGGGTACGTATGTGGGAACATCAGAACACAGGTGCTTGCTAGGGGCCTATTCGCCCATGCGAGACAGCTCCTAATTACACCCATCCCGTCCCACTCGTATGCATGTCCAACCCATGCTTGAGTCAGTCCCGGGGCTCCACCTCCACCAAGATGCGAGGTGAAATGGTGGTGGTGAATGTGATGAGGTACATGTGACTGTGTCAGGATGTTATGAGGTAACATTTTGATGCATTTTGTTACTGAGGATGCGCGTTTGGGTTTTGGTTGTGGAGTTTTGTTTGGCCCTTGCGTGTGTCCTCCTGGGGCCTTCCTTGTTTGTTGATTGTTACAGTGGGCTTATCTGGGTCACTCATTCCTTGCCCGCCTTGCAGTGCATGGCTTGGCCCTTCCAGATACGTTGGATTCTCTGTACTCCCCTAGTTTTCCACACCTAGTTGTGCTTGCTGGGATTGAGCTCTGGCGCTTTAGTCTTGCCCCTCTGGCACTCGCCTGCCATGTACATGGCCTCTGTGCTTGCTTCGTTGGTTCACCTAGTTGTATTTGCGGGGTAGAGCTCGGGGTTTTTGGCCTCTCCTCTTGCCTGTCGTTCAACTACTGTACGGCTTCCTGAGCCTCCTGGCTCTGTCGCATTTCCACTTGACGCTGTGTGGGGTCAGCCTCCACCACATCCCTTCCTCATGCGTTCCATTTGTCTCCTAATCTGACACTGGAATCCTTTTTTTTTCTAGGGTAGCCCCTACGGCTCCCCGAGCTTACTAGGCTGATATGCTGATGTCAGACTTTGGCATCAGTCATGTGTGTGGAGTTCTTATGGGCATACCGGAGACCATGAGCCAGAACCTAGCCCCCCTCTAGAGAGGCAAGGAGATCAATGGTCTATAGAAACCCCAGTGTAATTGGAAGCATTTTATGTCTGCCATCGACCGGGTTAGGCACCCAGAAGATAGGCATCCCAAAACAACCCCTATTCTGGTGAAAATTGTAACCANAAAGCATGGCATAGGCTCCTCACACAATATTCTTATGTGGTCCTCAGGTGATAGTTTCCTATCTAGAACCACTCCTAGATCTCTTTCTTTATCAGAATTCTTTAAAGATTTCTCACATAATATATAGGTGTGTGGGGTCTATGTTCTCCTATTCCACATTCCATAACATGGCATTTATTAACATTAAATTCCATTTGCCAAGTGGTGCTCCATATACTATTTTGTCCAGGTCATCTTGAAGGGCATGACAATCATCTAAGTTTCTTATCCTTCCTATTATCTTAGCATCATCAGCAAACATGTTCATATAATTCTGTATACCAACTGGTAGATCATTTATGTAGACAATAAACATCACTGGTGCAAGAACTGAACCCTGTGGTACTCCACTTGTGACATTTCTCCAGTCCAATACATTGCCTCTGATCACTGCCCTCATTTTTCTATCAGTTAGAAAATTTTTCATCCATGTTAGAAGCTTACCTGTCACCCCTCCAAAATTTTCCAGTTTCCAGAACAACCTCTTATGTGGAACTCTGTCGAAAGCCTTTTTTAGGTCCAGATAGATGCAGTCAACCCAACCATCGCTTTCCTGTAATATCTCTGTTGCTCGATCATAGAAACTAAATAAATTTGATACACAGGATCTTCCAGATCGAAGACCATACTGTCTGTCTGATATTATATCATTTCTCTCCAGGTGTTCTACCCATTTAGTTTTAATTATTTTTCCAATATTTGACTATTACACTTGTCAATGATACCGGTCTATAATTAGGGGGGTTTTCCCTGCTTCCACTTTTGTAGATTGGAACTATGTTAGCCTTTTTTCCACACATCAGCTACAACTCCTGTAAACAGGAATGCCAGAAAAATCAGTTGAAGAGGAATGCTGAGCTCAGTGCACATTCTCTCAGAACCCATGGTGAAACTCCATCTGGACCAACTGCTTTGTTCTTATTTAGCTCCTTGAGCAGTTTTTCCACTTCGTCTCTGGACACCTCTATGTGCTCTATGTTGTTCTCTGGAATTCTTATTGTGTCTGGTTCCCTGAAGATTTCATTTTGTACAAACACACTTTGGAACTTTTCGTTTAATGTTTCACACATTTCCTTTTCATTTTCCGTGAATCTATTTCCCATTTTCAACCTTTGAATATTATCCTTTACCTGCAATTTGTTGTTTATGAATTTATAGAATAGACCTGGTTCTGTTTTACATTTGTCTGCAATCCCTTTTTCAAAATTTCTTTCTGCCTCTCTCCTCACTGCCGTGTAGTTGTTTCTCGCATCTTTGTATCGCTGGTATGTTGGGGGGTTGGCCTCTTCCTGTATTGATTCCATTTTTGTGTCTTTTGGTCTCTGGCCCTCTCGCAATTTCTGTTGAACCAATCCTGGTTCCTAGTTCTGCTTCTCTGTTTGGTATAAATTTGTTTGTGCCATTATCATATATTTCACAAAACTTGACATACATCTCATTCACTTAACGTGTATGAGATGATGTGTGTGTTCACTTAACATTCACAATAACTTAACGTGTATGACAAGCATGATGTGTAACGTCATGCTTGTTTGCTCGTTTTCAATTGGGGAGTTCTGTCCACTCGATCATCCAGACTATATGGGAAACGACCCCCCAGCCGGATTATCACGTGTTCCGGATAATGGTACTTTTTCACCTACGAGTCCAAAGTGACCATTTCCAACTATTTTTATACTACAAACAACATATTTTTGAATTGAATTGCCACATATAATTATTAAATATTCAACTAGAAACCTCAACTTACCTTGTTGGTGTTCGTCTTCTTGACTGATGCCACACATCTTGAAGTTAAGAATTCTTAACAATTTACGTAACCTATACTAACACAACACTAAAATTAACACTTAAAATTACTCTACAGTTCATTAAAGAAAGTTAGTTTTGACTGCCAGCTGCTGAAGCCTCACTGGTTGAAGGCATTTGGGTTGCCTGTGTGGCCTCACTTGTTGAAAGCACTTGCTTGCACCTCACTTGAAGGCGCTTGGTTTGCCTGTGACGCCTCACTTGTTAAAGGTGCTTGCTTGCACCTAATTTGTTGAAAGCGCTTGGCTTGCCTGTGAAGCCTCACTTGTTGAAGGCATTTGGCTTGCCTGTGACGCCTCACTAGTTGAGGTGTATAACACGTAACTTGTCTTTAATTGCTAAGACAACCTTCTTCCTCTTAACACCTCCAGAATGATTGATGCTGCTACCAGACATAGTCTTGGCCAAAATGTTCAAAGTTACTATGAAAATAAAAAAAAGTTATTTAAAAAAATATTTCACTAATGGCACAGCACTGTGGTATAACACGAGGGACGGGAGCACATGGGTTGACCAGTGTTGGAAGGGTCCACTTGGGGCAGCTATAGCACGTTACGTAGGCTGCCAGGAGGAAAAAATGCACAATATTTTTTAAGGAAACTTCAGCCTGTGCACATTGTTTTTAGGAAACTTATATATTTGTTATTACATAATTACTACAGTGGTACCTCGGTTTAAGAGTTTAATTGGTTCCTGGAGACGCCTCGTATTCCGAAAACTCGTATTCTGAAGCGAGTTTCCCCATAAGAAATAATGGGAAATGAATTAATCCGTTCCTGACTACCCCAGAAACCCCATATCAAACTAAATTTTTATACCTAATTCATCTAAATAAACCTACAAAACTATGTTCAAGTTATTACTTACCTTGCTGATGAATGCTGTAGGCGTATGGAAGATGGTGAGGAGGGGGGAGGAGGAGAGGAGTTACTGTTTGGAAGGGGAGTCCCCTTCCATTATCACATCAGGCATTGAGGACCTTTCAGGTGTGCACTCCCTGGCACGTTTTATCTGAGTGCCACTAGGTCCTGGCTGAGGCTCACTGCTCGATTTTCTCACCACATATCTGTCCATGGAAGCTTGCTTTTCCCTTCTTCGCAAGCTCTCTCTGTAGTAAGTTTCGTTAGTCTGTAGTCTGTTTCATTATTGTTCTTACTCCTTTTGCCACTTTAGCACTCATAATCTCATTTTCCTTCTTAAGTATAGTGCATATTGTTGATGTGGCTTGTTGTACTGCCTACAAAGTTCAATAACACGTGTACCGTTCTCATGCTTCCGAATTATCTCTTGTTTCTCCTCTATTGTCATCCTCACATGGGCTTTCTGGCCTTTATCCTTACCACTGGCTTTCTTGGGACTCATGGTGAGATATATAATAACAAATTGTATAGTCAAATCACCAAAAATCCAACAATACACTGAAAATCCACGAGAAGAATTGATGAGAGGTAGTCACTGAGCGCGAGACAATGGTAAACTGAGGAGCGGACGGGCGGAGGGGCGACGATCGCCCAGCCACCATGCGCTAGGTCAGCCTGTACGCGTATCAACAAACTCGTGTCCCGAGGTAACCCTCGCCTTCCGAGACACATTTTCCGAGGAAATCCTGCTCGTATTCTGAAAAACTCGTATACAGGGAGACTCGTATTCCGAGGTACCACTGTAGTACTTATTTCATTTGTTTTTGGCTATGATGAATTGTTCTAAAATTAATGGTAATTTCTGTACCCAGGTGGTCCCTCCTGATGCTCCCCTCCCACCCTCCTGACACCACCTACCCACCCAACCTTCTCCTCCACCATGCGTCTCAAGCCACAGGCAGACGGGATTAATATAGTATGGCCCGCCCCATGGCTTTCATATCCAGACAATTCAATGATTATCCGGCTGACTGTCCAGATAGTGTAACATTGGCAGCAAGTTAACCGGCTCCCATGGCCGTTTTGGCCGGAATATTGATAACTTTATCCGGTCACGATTTTAGCCGTATAAAGGCATTTTCCGGATGTTCGAATCTCGGATAATTGCGTAGTTACAGTATTTTCGTCATTTTAACCAGAATAGGGGTTTGGTTTGTGGCGCTTACCTTTCTGGGTGCCTGGCCCAGTTGATGGCAGACATAGAATGCTCCGAATCCCATGTGCATTTCTATAGGCCATTGCTCCTCGTGCCTCTCTGAGGGGGGCCAGGTTCTGGCTTGTGGTCCTCAGTAGGCCTAGAACTCCATTCACACAGATGCCGAAGTCTAATGATATACATATCAGCCTGGATAGCTCCGGGAAGCCTCTGGGTCTCACCCAAAAAATGGCATTTCATTACATTCGATGCTGGTTTTATATATAGTGAATTGCAGTGCAACCTTGATTCAGTGAACCTGACTTGAGCGAATCTGGATGCATTGGATACTTTGCAGGCCAATTTACTCACCTGCTCCACTGAACCAAGTGTTGTGCTGGAGGTGACCAGATTTGCAAAAATGGGCAGCCAGAAATCATCTGGAAAGTTTCAGTCTAATACAGTAAATAATTAAAAAAAACAAGTGTTTTATAACTGATTATTCTCCTAATAATATTACTAAACAAAATCTGTTATCAAATTTTTTTATATGATGTATATCTAGTATTTCAGAAAATAATTATGGCCAACAGGGTCCAGGTTTGTTTGCATAGGCATGCAGGAGTCCCATCCCTCCATTTGCTCAAAATGGGCAGCCAAAAATCACTTGGAAAGTTTTGATCTAGTACAGTAATTTCTTTATATATATCAAGTGTCTTTATAGATGATTATTATCCTAATAATAATACTAAACAGAATCAATAACTAAATCCGTGATGTGCATCCAGTACAGTGGTACCTCGGAATACGAGTGTCCCTGAAAACAAGTTTTTCGGAATACAAGCAGGATTTGCTCGGAAAATGTGCCTCGGAAGGCGAGGGTGACCTCGGAACACGAGTTTGTTGATACGCCTACAGGCCGACCTAGCGCGTGGTGGTACGGCAATCGTCGCCCCTCACCCCTCAGTTTACCAGTGCCTCGCGCCCGGTGACTATCCCACGTCAATTCTTCACCCAGATTTTCAGTATTTTGTTGGATTTTTGGTCATTTGACCATAAAAGTTGTTATATATCTCACCATGGGTCCCAAGAAAGCCAGTGGTAAGGATCAAGGCAAGAAAGCTCATGTGAGGATGACAATAGAGGAAAAACAAGAGATCATTCGGAAGCATGAAAATGGTACAGGTGTTGTTGAACTTTGTAGGCAGTACAACAAAGCCACGTCAACGATATGCACTATACTTAGCAAGAAAAAGAACATTACGAGTGCTAAAGTGGCAAAAGGTTTAATAACAATCACAAAACAAAGACCACAAATACTTGAAGAAGTGGAAAAGTTGTTATTAATTTGGATACACGACAAGGAGTTAGCGGGTGATAGTGTTTCCGAGGCCATCATTTGTGAGAAAGCCAGGGTATTGCACGAAGACCTTGTAAAGAAAACCCCTAGAACGAGTGATGCAGATACAAAAGAGTTTAAGGCAAGCAGGGGATGGTTTGAAAATTTCAGCAAAAGAAGTGGTATCCATAGTGTTGCGAGGCATAGGGAGGCAGCCAGCTCAGACAAACCAGCCGCTGAACGATTTATTGAAGAATTTAAAGAGTTTGCAGAGGCTGAGGGATACCTACCGCAACAAGTATTTAATTGTGATGAAACAGGACTGTTCTGGAAAAGATTGCCTAAAAGGACATACATTACCAAGGAGGAAAAATCCTTGCCCGGACACAAGCCTATGAAAAATAGGTTTACGCTTGTGCTGTGTTCAAATGCGAGTGGCGATTTGAAAATTAAACCCTTGCTAGTGTATCATTCTGAAAACCCAAGGGTTTTCAAACAGTATAAAGTGCAGAAAAACCAATTGTGTGTGATGTGGAAGGCTAATAAAAGGGCGTGGGTGACTAGGATTTTTTTTTCAGAGTGGGTGAATGAAGTGGTGTGCCCTGCCATAGTAAAATATCTGCAGGAGAAACATTTGCCACTCAAGGCCCTGCTTCTCCTCGACAATGCTCCTGCTCATTCTCCAGGATTGGAAGATGAATTGATGCACAGATACAGTAAATTTCTCACAATAAAGTTCCTTCCTCCTAACACCACTCCTCTAATTCAGCATATGGACCAGATAATCATAGCAAATTTTAAGAAACTGTATGAAAGGGCACTTTTCCAGAAATGTTTTGAAGTGACTGAAGCCGCAAACCTCACTCTCAAAGACTTCTGGAAAGACCATTTTAACATTTGTAGTTATTTAAAACTCGTTGACAAAGCCTGGCAAGAAGTGACTCAGAGACCCATGATTTCTGGCTGGAGAAAATTGTGGCCTGAATGTGTGTCAAAACTAGACTTTGAGGGGTTTGAGCCTGTAAATGATGTGCCTATTGTTGAGGAAATTGTTACTCTGAGCTGGCAAATGGGCTTGGAATTGGATGGTGATGATGTGGAGGAGTTGGTGGAAGAACACAACGAAGAACTGACCACCGAAGAACTCCAAGCCCTTCAAAAGGAACAGCAAGAAGACCCAGCTGAGAATGTTTCTCCAGTGGAGGAGGATGCAGCAGTAGCGAATGTCCCTTCTGCAGAAATTAAGAAGGTGTGTTAGATGTGGGAAGATGCAAACTTTTATTGAAAAGACTCGCCCAGAGAAAGCTGTAGGAGGCCGTTGCCTTAATTTTTTCAACGACAATGTGATGCCTTACTACAGAGACAGCTTGCGAAGAAGGGAAAAACACGCTTTCATAGACAGATTTGTTGTGAGAAAATCGAGCAGTGAGCCACAACCAGGGCTTAGTGGTATGCAGGCAAAACGTGCCAGGGAGTGCACACCAGAAAGGTCCTCACTGCCTGATGTTATAATGGAAGGGGACTCCCCTTCCAAACAGTAACACCGTTCCTCCTCCCCCCTCACCATCTTCCCCCCCTCCTCACCATCTTCCATACGCCTATAGCATTCATCAACAAGGGTAAGTAATAACTTGAACATAGTTTTGTAGGTTTATTTAGATGAATTAGGTATAAAATTTAATTTGAAGTGAAGTTTTTGGGTAGTCAGGAACAGATTAATTCATTTCCCATTATTTCTTATGGAGAAATTAGCGTCGGATTACGAGTTTTTGGAATACGAGCTGTCTCCAGGAACGGATTAAACTCTTAAACCAAGGTACCACTGTATTTGTGGAAATAATTCTTGACTTGTGAAACATAAAACTTGTTGTCGAGTGGAGGGATTCAGTAACATACCACTAAGAAAAAAAAGAGAAAGCACTGCAAACTGGAACAAGAACATTGTTCCCACTATAGGCAAAGAAAACAAATCGCAGAACAACTCATGTGCTCCACTCTATCCCAAGAAGGACAAGGAAAGCAGGTGTTGAGAAATAGCAATGATTAGGTTAAAGTTGCAAGAATCATATAAAATCCAAGAGAAACAAAGAGAGGAAAAGGCATAAAGGCTCTCTTATGCAAATTCTAAAAGAAAAACTACATTTAGCATTTGGCCCTCCTTGTGCAAGGGTGATGGAACTTTCACAGATGACAACAAAGAAATGAGCGAAATATTGAGGCTACAGTATGATTCTTTTTTCAGTGAGCCCCTGAACACATTGAAGATTGATGATCCAGACGAATTCTTTATGAATGTGACAACAACATAGGACCAATTATCAGATGTCACCCTAACTTCACTGAACTTTGAAGTAGCCATAGATAGCATGTCCATGAACTCTTCACCAGGCCCAGATTCCTGAATTCTATATTCATCAGAATTCCATACTTTTCCACATCCTCACATTACTCATAGACAAGGTTATAAACTGTAGTACTGCATCATCCTTTGCAGACGACACTAGAATTTTCATGAGAGTAGACAATATAGAGGACTCAACAAACCTCCAGTCAGATGTTAATCAAGTCTTTCAGTGGGCCACAGAAAATAACATGATGTATAATGAGGATAAGTTCCTCTTAGTGCACAATGGAAAAAATTTAAATATCGGAAAAGAAAACCAGTATTGAATGTAATGAAAGAACAGTTTTTGGGTGAGCCACAGAGGCTCCAGTTTTTGGGTGAGCCCCAGAGGCTCCCTGAAGCTATCATACACTGATCAGTGCTATACTACTTAGTGTCATCAGTCACAGAGTTCTATTTGCCTCCCAGAAACCATAAGCCAGAACCTGGCCCCCCTCAGAAAGGCGCATGGAGCAATGGCCTATGATCCCTTTACATTTAAAGATTATCATTTTTGCCACCACCTAGGGACCCAGGGACCCACCTAGGGATAGAGAAAGAGCCTAGATACAGGGGAGACCAAGCAGCACTTAAATCTGCAGATATAGCTCCTTTGCACAAAGGGGGGGGGTAAAGCCTTGGCATAAAATTATAGGCCACTTGCACTAACATCACACATAATAAAAGTTTTTGAAAGAGTGATTAGGAATCAAATTTCTAGTTTTATGGAAAATAATGAGTTACACCACCCAGGACAACATGGATTTAGAGCAGGAAGATCCTGTCTGTCACAGTTACTCAACCACTATGACAAAATCACAGAAGCTCTAGAAGAAAAGCAAAATGCAGATGTAGTATACACAGACTTTGCAAAGGCATTCGACAAATGTGATCATGGAGTGATTGCACACAAAATGAGGTCAATGGGAATAACTGGTAAAGTAGGACGCAGGATACTCAATTTTCTGTCGAACAGAACACAAAGAGTAACAGTCAATCAAATAAAATCAAGTCCAAGTGCAGTTAAAAGCTCTGTACCTCAAAGTACAGTCCTTGCACCACTGCTGTTCATTATTCTCATATCAGATATAGATAAAAATACAAGTCACAGCTTCGTGTCATCCTTTGCAGATGACACAAAAATCAGCATGAAAATTACCTCTGCTGAAGACATGGAAAAATTACAAGGGGATATCAACAAAGTTTTTGATTGGGCAGCAGAAAATAACATGATGTTTAACAGCGATAAATTCCAGGTATTTAGGTATGGCAAAAATGAGGACCTGAAACATAATACAGGGTACAAAACACAATCGAATCTGCTCATAATAGGTAAACAGCATGTCAAGAATTTGGGAATAATGATGTCCAACGATCTTACGTTTAAGGAGCATAACCAAGCAAATATTGCGTCAGCCAGAAAAATGATAGGATGGATTATGAGAACTTTCAAATCCAGGGATCCCATCACGTTGGTTGTACTCTTCAAGTCACTGGTGTTGTCCCATCTCAAGTACTGCTCAGTACTCACTTCCCCCTTCAGAGCAAG
Source organism: Procambarus virginalis (assembly GCA_020271785.1). Taxonomy (NCBI): domain Eukaryota; kingdom Metazoa; phylum Arthropoda; class Malacostraca; order Decapoda; family Cambaridae; genus Procambarus; species Procambarus virginalis. The sequence continues at coordinate 15,180,554 of WNGS01004511.1, read as the reverse complement.
AGAGATTGCTGAAATAGAGGGAATACAGAGAACATATACAGCATGCATAGATGCGATAAAGCACCTAAATTATTGGAATCGTCTCGAAGCTCTCCAAATGTACTCATTAGAAAGGAGACGAGAGAGATACCAAATAATATACTCATGGAAAATACTGGAAGGCCAGGTCCCTAATCTACACAGTAAAATAACAACGTACTGGAGTGAACGATATGGAAGAAAATGCAGAATAGAACCATTGAAGAGCAGAGGTGCCATAGGCACAATCAGAGAACACTGTATAAACATCAGAGGCCCGCGGCTGTTCAACGTCCTCCCAGCATCTATAAGAGAAATATTGCCGGAACAACCGTGGACATCTTCAAGAGAAAACTAGACTGTTTTCTGAAAGACATTCCGGACCAACCGGGCTGTGGTGGGTATGTGGGCTTGCGGGCCGCTCCAAGCAACAGCCTGGTGGACCAAACTCTCACAAGTCAAGCCTGGCCTCGGGCCGGGCTTGGGGAGTAGAAGAACTCCCAGAACCCCATCAACCAGGTATCAACCAGAAAGATAGGCGAATGAAAACAACTACAAATTTAAAAACGAGACCACAGCCCCAAATTTGCGAAAATAACTTCCCAACAATGAAAACAAACAACCAAAATTTTATGAAACTTGCCTCCCTCTAATTTACTTCACTTTTCCCTCTTCATTGGGAAGAGGAGGAAGCCTGGCTGGGTCAGCCAGGCCCCTCTCCGGTCAGTTCTAGAATGATAAAACACGTTGACGATCTGAGTAAGGGAGGGTATCAGGGAGCCTCCGGGGCTTGCCCAGTGGTCTGTTTTGATTCGCCTATCTTTCTGGGTGCCTTCCCAAGGTAGTGGCAAAGATGCTAATCCTTAAATGTAAAGTGATCATAGACCATCACCCCCTGTGCCTCTGAGGGGACCAGGTTCTGGCTCATGGTCCCTGGTATGCAAATAGAACTCTGCAACTTATGACACTAAATAGTATGACACTGATCAGTGTGTGATAGTTTCAGAGAACCAATGGGGTGCCCCACAGGTAAAGGACAATTATTAATTAATCAGACTTGTTTAGCAAATTCAAATCGGGTGCAGCACAGTATGGTGATCATGATTTGGAGGGTCTGCTTTATTCAATAATAATTAATATTATATTACATGTAGAATATGATTGAATTTATATATTTTCATCAAAATAATGTTTTAATTGCAGGGAAGCTACCCATTAAGCAGTATCCATGTAAGTAAGCTGGAAGATAGTGACCACCACAAGAATGCCTTTGAAATTTCAGGTATGTGAATTTTTTGTGCTTAAACTATAGTTCCTTTCTCGGAGGGCTCCATTGGTGGCTCCCTGTTGCTTACCGCCTGGTTAGCTGCATCTATTTTGAATCGCATCAGACTTTTGTGAATCTTTTAAAGTCTACCAGACACTAAAGGCCAAAATCTGGTCCCCTTACAGAGGTGCAAAGAGCAAAGAATTCAAAATGACTCTTAAGAATGTAGCCACCAAAATGGTAGGAAAAAAACCCTGTACAAACAACAGCAAAGTAAAGAGGGCATTTCAGGAAATGAGTGACTAGTAGTCTAACCATTCTCCCACTAGTATCAGCTGACCACTGCTAACTGCCAGCTCAGACGAGCCATCCAGTCAGTCTTAAACCTGATTATGGCCTCATGAAAGTCATTGCTGTGCTTTGAATCACCTCTTGGTCTTTGAGTTACAATTTTTTGGCTAAGTGGAGGCCATCCTTTGAACATTGTTCTCCAGGGGTTGATTTTGCTTATGTATTGTCCTATTTTTATGTATCTGCTTTACATTCTTTATGTGCGTGTGTTTATTTGCCACACTTGTTGTGTTAACTTTGAGTTACTTGAGATGAATGCATTTAGGGTTGCATTTCTTAAGTGATTTCTGGTGTTGCCCGTGCCCTAAGAGGGTTACCTTCTCTAGTGGGTTAGGATGCCCATCCCTGTGAACCCAGCCACCTGTGGATTGGGCCTTGCCCCGAGTAGTGTATGGGTTTCTTGACACTCTGCAAGGCTCTACGGTTGGGGTTGGCAAAGGTTTCTTCTTTATTTGGGTGCATAGGTGTTCTCATATGCATTTTTCAGTGTCATGCTTATCCTTTCACAGCTGTGTGTTTTCTTAGACTGTGCTAGGTCTGGGTTCTTCTCAGTGAGTGGCTACTGTGCCTTGTGTTCCTATTTGATCTTTACCTTCAGGACCAAGTAAGCTTCTTCTGGTCTCTTTTGTAGTATGGGCTGGATCTGTCTCTATAGCTACTCATGCAGGGTGTGAGTTTGCAGGATGCCTCAATCTTGTACCATGCCAATAGTCCATGCCAATATATCGAGGGATATCTGTATTTATTTAATCATCCTTTTCATATTGTAAGATATGCTAGCCCAGGGATTACTTTCTCAAGCGCCCTTGTGTGATCGAACCATATCTTATTTCATTTTGTTCATTATTTAACAGCACATGAAGAATCTGCCTTTCTTTAGTGTACTGTCACCTTGAATATATATTGATTTATATGCTTTACTTTTGATTCTAGATCCAAGTTAATTAACTGTAGCAAGTACTGTACATACAAATAGATTTAATATATACATTTTCATTTTTATATAGAAACTGTAAAACTGTTGAATGATTTAGAGATCAGAAAATTAGAAAGAATAAAAGGGCAGTATTTGAGAGTTGAGTACATTCAGACAAGAATGTAGGAGATTTTGTATTGGGCATTAAATAATCATCTTTCACAGTACAGTAGTTTGAATTTATGTACTTTTATTATCTCCTACATTTGCAGGTCCAATGGTAGAACACATTGTAGCTGTCTGTCAAACACGACAAGATCAGCTGCAGTGGGTAGAAGCCTTGAGTCAGCATAGCCGTATGGCCCGATCCTCCAACTTTACCCCTCATAAATCCTCGTTAACCTCTCCCCCTGTACCCCCAGCTCATGTAAGTGTCTTGCCCAGTAACCCTGGTGCCATTGTCTTGCACAGTCTGTCTCAACCTCCCATGTGCATGTCTTGTGGTTTACCTTATTGCCCTGTTGGTGAATGTACTGGTAGTGTGAAAGTCAGTGGCTTTGATGGTGATGGTCACTGTCATCTGCAATGTGCATCTTGCCAGTGCACAATACCTTCTGTAAGATCTAGCTCAAGTAGCATGTCATGTCCTGTATGCCCAACCTTGTCAGTACTCCCAAGTGCTACTTCTTATGTGAGCAGGCCCTATGCTATCTTGACAAAATATATAACCAATATGTACAGAAGGAAAATTATTACAAGAAAACTTTTAAGACAATTAGCTGGAGACAAAGAAGATGAAAATGAATTTAATGTGGTACGGTTAAGGAGACACAAAACAGAGTGTGTAATAAAAACAGGAGATGAGTCTAGTAATGATTCAGATGATGAATCTAAGAACACAAAGACAAAAAAGTTAAGCTACTCAGAAGAAAGGTCTGAAACGAGTAATTCTTCCAGTGATGGTGGCTATTGGGTTGGAGAGGAACCTGAGGATGGTATCAGTGCCTTATCACCCATTCCAAAGAAAAAACAATATCCTAATATTTCTTGTACCGCTTCCAGCAATCTTCACAAATGGAGATATCAACAAAGTTTAACAGATAAAAGATTTAATAGTTCCATATATAGTTCTGGAGAATCAGGGGTTTCCACAGATGGTAGTAATCCATATGGTTATGTCAGATATTATAATCCAGAAAATTCCAGTGTTCCCTCTTTGAAAATGGAAAGCTTGCATTATGAAAGAAGTACGAAGCGTTATACCTACACTAAACCATATGGTGTTGAGAGAGAGAACTTCATCAATGATAACAGAGAACAGAAAAGCTCTTCTTGTGATGAATTTTTCTATTATATTCCAAAACATAAGTGGCCTACTGTATCCTCCATACCAGTTGATGGAAGTCATAGTGGTCCAAACATCAGTGTGGCACAAATTTCTGTAGGTCCTCAAAATAAAGAAATGGATGTAACAAAAGGCTTTACAAAACAGGACTCAATGGTGATGAGACCAACATACAAATTCTTTAAAGTAAAACCTGGTAGAGTTAGACATGACTCAGAATGTTATGTCATGGACACAAACACAAACCCTGTTATGTGTTCCGAATTTTCCAGTTCCAGATCTTTGCCTACAATAAATTCAAACCTTGTATTACAAGACAAGTTTAATGATTCTCAACTTAAGACTATCCATTCATCAACCCTGAACATTCCAGCTGCTCCGATAATTCTTCCAAGTCTCCTACCATCTGACTCTGATAATGAATTAACAGAAAGTTCACCAAATATATGTGACAGGACAATTTATGAGGCTTCAACTTCATCAGATGATGCAATGGGTCTTGAGGGTGTGTTGGTAGACTCAAGACATCAGAAGAAAGTATTTCCTTTTACAACAAAACCAAATGTTGCTTATTATGTCTCTTCGTGTAGTGGTGATGAGACTGGAGAAGACAAAATTGATTATTATGAAAGTCATAGAAAGCAAGTACCTATGATGTTGCCTTTGTCCCGAAGTGAGCCCAACTTATGGCGAAGAATACCTACAACTAGACATCATACAGAGATACCAAAATTTTCAAGCCATTATGTGCAGCTGGTCCATAGTGTAGAAAATCCTGCCAAAGTATGTAATTGTGAATCACATAGTCACAGGTCCTCTGACTCAGGTCTTGCAGATGTCATACATCATCTTGAGTGTTGTCCACTGAGAAGTGAAACCCCAGGATTGGGGCGTGGCTCAAGCATATCACATTGTTCACATTCTTCACAATTTTCTTCTGTTAAAACTTCTCAAGGCACATCATCATGCCAGGTTCGTCCATTTACTCCAGACTGTAGTTCAGATACTGACATTCTGTTCTTAACACCCACAACAACACCTTATACCTCTACCTCTGTATCATATGCGGAAGATTCACTTTCCTCTCTGATAGACTCAGTCACATTGCATCATTCAACATCTGCAAATGAGCTAAGCTGCACTAGTTGCTTAGAGCCAACCAGAGAAGAATCGGTCTTTCGTTCTGGCTTGTATGCCCACTGGTGGATGAAAGCAAGCGTTTGTCCTAAGACACTAGCACTGGACAAATCTAAAAAAGATTACTTAAGATTCAGAGTTGACAAAAAACCAGAAGTTCCTCCTAAGCCTAAGTTCCTGAAGCCATCATATCACATACGAAGAGGTGGAACTAAGGGATCTATTACTAAACCCACAGCAAGATCAGCTTCCACTCAAACCAATTTTACCCAGGCAGATCAGTCAGTGAAGTTGCAGGTTATTCCTCAGGTTTCTTCATGTTTAAAACACAATTCTCTTAGTAGTACTAGATCTGGCCAGTCTGAGGGTGATCAGTCGGTGAGACCCAAACTTAGAAAGTCTTCGACTCATCTTAGTCCTCAGACTTCTGTCACCATGTCACGAGATCGTAGTTTTGAATCTCAGGCATCACAGATATCTCAAGTGACCGTGATACCAAGGCCTTCTAGTGCAAGAGAAGACATAAGCACAGAATCTCAGGGAGATCAATTAACATTACCAGTCAAAGCAAACTTAAGTACTTTGAAAATACAGTCAAAGCTTTCACAAGAGTCAAGTGGAACCAGTGGAAACTCATGCACTGAACTTTCAAGTCTCCATAGTTTTAGCGAGTCATGTGAAAGAGATGGCAATCCTCCGCATCTGCGGGATTCTTCGGAAGGGCTTGATGTTGATTTCCATCGTAGAGCATCATCTCATTCTCTGCATGTTGATGTTGCTCCTACAGATGCATTCAAGTCTACTTTATATTGGCAACTACAACCTTTTCCATGTATTAGCTCTCAGAAGTCTAACTCAGGAATCTTGAAGACCAGTAATGAATCATCTGCACTGGGAATTTCTGGCTCTGCAGATGAAGAGCACCATAAGCCTGTCCTTCCTCCCAAGCCTCCACATCTGCAATCCTGGCCCATCAAGCGATCCAAGAGTCTCCCAAGACTGCCTTTGTCTTCCATCTCCATCCACAACCAAAGCAAGGTATCTTTGATGAGGCTATCTGCAGGTCTTTGTCTGATACAGTCTCATTTATTAGATTTTATTATGATATCCAATTAATTTTTCATATATATTAGATTGTAAATGAGACCTGATATCCTTTGTAGTTAATTTACTTCACAAATATTTGAATACTGTACGTCTGTTATTGTATTTATTCAGCACATATGATCCCAGAAAGCACATTACAGTACATGTACAATTGGTACTCTAGATTTAGCTGTTCTGCAGTAATATACCGTATGGAGAGTAAAATTTCTAAAGCTTGTGTAATACTGTATATTGGTAAAGATTTTTTATATTCTAGTCAAATCATAGTTAATAATTCCTCTTCCTTACCTCAGGACTTCGCCAGTTAGGTGTACCCTTGGCTGCTCTTGTATTTATCCTGCTTGAGGTGCAGTCACTATCACTTGTTATGGAGGTAAACACGTTCCCAGGCCACTGTTCAGGACTTGACGAGTGCCAGTCTAACTTACAATGTTGTAACAAGAGTTCATACAGTAAAGATAAAAAAAAAATACCCAGTTTTCTATTAGAAATATTAAGTGTACAATCAGTGGAATAATTTTTTACAATAATCTATGACTACATTATTTTTTGCAAATTACTATACCATAATTATTTAAATATTGAATGAAAAATTTGAAATCCTTTGCTGTTGTAGCTCTTGTAATGTTTCAAATTTGTCAAGTATGATAGCGTTTTAAAAATTAAATATTAAAAAAAATTAATTACATTTTAAGCTGGATAATACTAGTAAAAATAGCTCTACAAAATTATTAAATACGTACCTATCTTTGTGCTTATTGTATTTGTTATTTGATATAAGATTGACAAGTCAGAGAAAGTGAACTGACCTCAAGGTTGTGTGCTATATTGTTGTTGGTATAGCATACAAAAATCATATTTTCCTGTCAGAGAGGATAAGTTCAATACTAGTAGTGGAACTGACTTCCCAGGAATTGGTTAACTTGACCTAGACCATACAGTGTGAGGTTGTCTGAATCATATATCATTTATCAATAAAGTGATTAATTCAATTGACTAGCATCCTGATAAATGTAAAGAATTAATATTTGTATTATCCAATTCTTGGAGAACAGAAGTTTTGTTACCTTGAGTAAAATGTGTGGAAAATTAATTGTGTGTTTTTTAGTCTTGGGTGAGGTCACTTGTGTTCCTGGGCATACCTGCAGATACTGACTAGATACCTTGCTTCCTAAATATTTATACTTTATATCCCATTTTTGTTGTACTGGCTTTGCATGTCTATACATGTGAGGTGATTTTTTATTATTGTAACTTTATTACTCCTTTGTTTTTGCAATATTCTGTTACTGTTGTTTTATCAGTATTAATATTGTCCAGTTTGTAAAGATGCAGCTTCACCTTTTTTAAATGCAAACTGATATGTGAGTATGTAAATTGACATTTAGCACTTAATGAAAGTTATATAAAATGTTAAAAAAATCATGAGATTCTTGTATCATTGTTGATAATAAAATTAATATGAAGGCAAATTTAGAAAACTTTTATTTCCAGTATGATAAGTAATAGTACTATATATGGAATAGTATATAATATATTAATGAAAAAAGTATTAATGATGACATATTTAACAGAGCACGTCGTTAATGCCACGGCAGTCCAGCATCACCAGTGTAACCAGTAATGTAGATTCACCAGCAAGGCTTCGTCGATCGGCTGGAGGCAAGGTCAGTTGACAGTGGAATTTGAAGTAGATCAACATCAATATCAACATCAGCCCTCCCCTCCCGGGAGGGGGAGGGGAGGGCTGCGCGGACGACCGGCGCGGCGTTAAATTGATTGTTTGATTGTTTCCTTGGGATTGTAGGGAGTTTCTACCTCTCTGTTTGGTTTTTTGTTGTAGTTTTTTACCATGTGGGTTTGTTTTGTTATGCCTACCTTTCTGGATGCCTGGCCCCGGTCGATGGCAGATAAGGAAAACCCCTAAGCACAAAGGGGTTTTCCAGGGCCATTGCTCCCTGAAACCTTCTGAAGAGGCCAGGTTCTGGCACTGGTCCCTGGTAGGTCTGCCATAGCTAATGTTCCGGTCTAACATAACATACATTAGCCCAATAAGCTCCAGGGAGCCTCCGGGGCTTACCCAGAAAATGGGGTATCATTACATTCAACGCTGGTTTTTATTGAATGTAATGAAATGTCCTTAATACTGGTTTATAAATAAATAATAATAATACTGGTTTTGTCTATCTAAATACTAAATACTGGTTTTTGTCTATCAGGTTTGGAGTATGTTATGCCTACGACCTTCACCACCACTGAGGCCTGGATTGTCCTTACGAGATGAAAAGCGGAATCAGAGGCACATTAAACGGAAAGGTACTAAACTGAATGTTAATTTTCGAAATAATCAAGAATAACTAAATACACTAGTTAACAGTAAATAGTTCAGTTTATCCATATATTGTAAAGTTTCTTAATATTGGTAGATTAATTTATGTAGTTGTATAATTTTCATTTTTCTTCTGCCTTTGACATCTTGTTTCATCTGTAAACTTCCTTTCCTTGATGATGCAGCCTTATGTAAAATTTACCCTTGATGGTTAAATTACCTTTAACTACTGACGATACTAAAAGAATATTTTGTAACATTTATTAACACTTTCGCGTGGGTACGGCACAGTATGGGGTCAAAAATTTATTAGACAAATGTGCGGGAATGACGCATCGGTGTGACAAAAAATATAAAAATTTGCTAAAATTCAAGTTTTTATTCGATTTTTGAGGGACTGGTTTTAGAATTGGTGCCAACATCTTCCCATTTTCCGTGATGGCCCATGTGGCACCGAGGCAGCGTAACCCAGGAGGTAGGCCCATTGTTATCGTCCCATGCTAGTGCCCACTCCTGCCTCCCCTTGCGTCCCAAACATGTGAACGTTCCAGCAATTTTCCTTGACTATATTTCTTACTGCTACTTCAAAAAACTCTGCATTTACTCCAAGATGGATAGTGATCAAGAACAGAGAACAAACAAAGGTTATCATTTATATATGGATAACTATAACTCTGTTCGACTGAGTGAATTGCTGCTTGAACAAGGGGTATACACCTGTGGTACTATCAGATTGCAGTATGGTGGACCTAAAAATCTTCAGGCTCAAGCAAAGGTAAAATGCCTTACGGTAAAAACTGTATTCCGACGGAAGGACAATACTTTTATAATTCTGTGGAAAGATACGCGAGTTGTTTCACTCATCACAACTTGCCACAATGCAGATACACAACAAGTGGAACGAAGGAAATGAGTACGCGAACCTGATGAAACATCTTCATTGCAACAGGTCACTGTGAACAAACCAAATGCAATCTGTGACTACAATATACACACATGCAAGGTGTTGATCACTTCGACCAAATGGTAAAATATTATCAATTCACACAGACAAGTCAAAAGTAGATGAGAAGAAAAGACGTTCTTCTTTCTGCAAATGGCTATCCATAATGCTTTTCTGGGAAGAGCCCCGTCGGCTTTCCGGAGCTATCCAGGCTGAATGGATATGTATAACTTTCTGGCATCAGTCCAAAGTGCTTGGAGTTCTTGCCTACAGGGACGACGAGCCAGAACCTGGCCCCCTCAGAGAGGCATAAGGAGCAATGGCCTATAGAACCCCCCCCCCCCTCTGTGGTTGGGAGCATTCTATGTCTGCCATCAAAACAAACCCCTATTTTGGTGAAAATATTGCTACTGAAAACGAACGAGTGGACAGAACTCCCCAAACAAAATTATCAAACTAGCATGACGGTCATCAATTCGCCATTGCCGCCGTTTGTGCAACCCCCTCCCCGGGGGAGAGGGAAGGGGGAGCCCTAGACCATCCGTGCCAGCGATCCAACTGACAGTTCTTGACTGATGGAATTACTGGCCGGTTGAGTGCCTCTGGCTCTGGTTTTGTACCGTTCTGTGCCTTGTGGTGTGGACTCTCTCTACCGGTGGATGTGAGCCAGGAGTGAAATTCCACGGTACTTGGGCTGCATACTCCTAGAGCTCTCAACAATATACACACATGCAAGGTGTTGATCACTTCG
>WNGS01004511.1:15100274-15170326 GCA_020271785.1 Procambarus virginalis | reverse complement strand
TCGACCAAATGGTAAAATATTATCAATTCACACAGACAAGTCAAAGTATATGAAGAAATGACTTCCTTCTTCTGCAAATGGCTATCCATAATGCTTTTTCTGGGAAGAGCCCCGTCGGCTTTCCGGAGCTATCCAGGCTGAATGGATATTATAACTTTCTGGCATCAGTCAAAGTGCTTGGAGTTCTTGCCTACAGGGACGACGAGCCCGAACCTGGCCCCCTCAGAGAGGAGCAATGGCCTATAGAAACCCCCCCCCCTCTGTGGTTGGAGCATTCTATGTCTGCCATCAAAACAAACCCCTATTTTGGTGAAAATATTGCTACTGAAAACCGAACGAGTGGACAGAACTCCCCAAACAATTATCAAACTAGCATGACGGTCATCAATTCGCCATGCCGCCGTTTGTGCAACCCCCCTCCCGGGAGAGGGAAGGGGGAGCCCTAGACCATCCGTGCCAGCGATCCAACTGACAGTTCTTGACTGATGGAATTACTGGCCGGTTGAGTGCCTCTGGCTCTGGTTTTGTCTCAGTTCTGTGCCTTGTGGTGTGGACTCTCTCTACCGGTGGGTGTGAGCCAGGAGTGAATTCCACGGTACTTGGGCTGCATACTCCTAGAGCTCTCTTTCCTAGGTACCCTGTAAGTACTGCCCTTGGGCTTGGGGCCACCTTCCACAAGTCACCTTGGGTTCTACCTCTGCTGTTCCTTTACTGCTCGGTAAAGGGCTGCCCTTGGAGTCGACTGGAATTTTGTTGCCCTTGTTTTGTCTCTGGGTAGTGGTGGTTTTCGTCACTGGTAGGGGCAGGGTGCTGCACAGCTAGTTTTCACCAATAACAGCGGCCGGCTCTGTTCCGCCTGGTACATTGTCCTCTTGCGGGTTTTTCTTTTGTTTTTGTGTTTGCCTGGTTGGGGGGTGGGTCTGTCTTATGGTCCCCTTTACTTTTCTAGGCGAGTTGTTCTTTAGATATTTTCTCTTGGTTGTTCTCCCCACTTGGCCCCCGTGAGTGGACACGTCTCTGGAGGTTCAGCTTTTAGAAGTTTGTTTGGTAGATTTGGGCGCCGGTTCGCAGTACCTTGCCTGGGCTTCCCTTAGCATGTAACCAAGGCTAAGGGCCCCTGGAAAACCCCATGGGGGCTCCGTGGTCTTATGGATGTGTCCCCTGAGTCCCCCCCTCGCATTTTGCGAGTTTGACAGTTGATCTGTCCCCTTGTCTCAGGGTGACACTCACCGGTTGTGCCTCCGCCATGCTGCCTGTTGGGTCATTGTTTTTTATGACCCGGAGTCGTGCGACGGGTGTTGTCTGTACATGCTCTTGTTCACCCAGGCCACTGGTCATGATATGCGGGTGCAGGGGACTGCGGCGTTGCATGCAAGGGTAGGTTGCTGCAACGCTCTAGGTTGGTTGCGGCCCCAGATGCCCCGAGGCTGCCCCATTTTGGTTGTTGGGGTCCGGACTTTGGGGTGGGGGTCTCTTCAGTTCTGGCTCCTTCCGCTCCTCGTCCTTCCCCTTCTGTTGTGCACAATTCCTCCCTTGCTTCCGGCTTCGAACCGTAGGCGGTTTTCGGGTTTGAACAGGGTCTGGTTGGGTTGAGACTCGGGCGGTCTCAGGAGGAGGGGGGTTTCCTCTTCCGGGGTGGTGGCGAGGCATTCGAGTCTGTTCCTCCAGCCGTGTCGTATGGGTCTGACCAGTGGGCTCCCTTCCTTAGTGTTTGTATGGCTGCCCCGGCTTTTCCTTGTGAAGCTGGGGCTTTCGGGGTGTGTGGTATTGCTGTAGAGTTCCTGGGGGTTTGGGGAGGGATTGCCTGGGGGGCCTCGGCCTCGTTTTGCTCCGCTTGGGTCTTTGTACCCTTGGTGTGGGGCTGGCAGTTCCTCAGAGTAGGGTTGTTCCTTCCCCTTCTGTGTTCGTGTTTGTTTCGGGTCTACTCCTCCCTGGGTTTGGTTCCGTGTCCCTTCGGGTCCTTCGGTCCTGTCATTCTTGAGGGTGTATTTCGCCCTCCTTTTCCTCGCCCTATTCGCGCTTCCGTCGCGATACTGTTCCCTCCGTATCAGGGTACCTGTGTGTCCCTTGATCAGGGGTGCCTTTTTCTCCATATGTACCTCCTTGCATTTGCGCTTGCTTGTCATGGTTCTCGTTGGTTCGCGAACCTCTTCGTACCTTCCAATATTATTAGAACGTTGTTTGTTGCTTACACCTTCCTGGTGTTTGTACGATATGTGTATACGTTGTGTCTGTACGCTATGTGTATGTACGATATGTGTATGTCCGCCTGGTGTACGAGCTGCGCTGCCCGGTGAACAAGTGGTGCAGTTCGTACCTCCCCACTGGGGTCAGGGTGTTCATTTTGTTTCTGGGTGGTGTACGCATGTGTTCTGCGTCGTTCATCGTGGTTTTCTACGGCTTCTTACTCATTTTCTCTCTCCAGTCATAGCCCTCTAGATGCTGGGGGTGTTTTGGATTTAATATAGGGGACGTCACTTCGTTTTTTTTCTCTGCTTCCGGTGTGGGGGCGGCTCAGAATGGTGCCACCTCTAACTCTGTACTGCACCCCATCTTCTGCTGGGCACGCATCTCTGGATATATTTCATCTTCGACTTCAACCTCTTATTCAGGTAACAGTACATACAATGCCTACAGCCTCTAGTACGCATAGCATTTTGGGCGAACCACTAACGATGCTCCTGGTATGGTACTCTGCTCGACTATGTTGTGGCATGGTTGTGTCTCTGCTCTGCAGGTGAGGTTGTCCTGTCTGGCGACTGTTGGCCAGGTGCTGGTTTCCGACTTTTGGTGGGGTACTTGCCTAGTTGTGCTTGCGGGGGTTGAGCTCTGGCTCTTTGGTCCCGCCACTCCACTGTTGTTCGGCAGGTGTGTGCAGTTTCCAGAGCCTACTGGGCTCTATCTTCTCTACATTTGCTCCTGTGTGTCGAGTCTGCCTCTTCCGCTTCGCTTCCTAGTGCATTCCATTTCCTACCTCGTCTGACATTGCTCAGGTTCTTTTTAATGTCTGTGGCTCATTGGGTACTCAGCTTCCTCCTGTGTCCCCTTGTGCATGTTCCACCCTTTGTCGCTACACTATCCTTGTTTGCTCTGTCACTTCCCCGCTTGGCAGGGTTGTGTTGATGGCTCCTCACGGGGGTGTTGGGTGTTGTGTGTTTTGTTTGGACACTTTGCGTGTGTCTTCAGTGACTTTCCTTTATCCGTGTACCTTATTCTTAGATGTCCTGTGGGGCAATGCCCCGCATTTCGGTGCCTTTTGTTTCATTTTTCAGCACAGTGGGTCTTTTCCCTATGTGTGGACACTCCTTCGTTCCCTCGGTCCTTGTTTGTGTCCTCCTTCATTGCTTGGTCTCTGATCTCTGGACACTCATTCCTTGCCTATCTTTGGTGCCTGGCTGCACCCTGATATCCTTGGTGTTCCTCGGTGTATATTCACCTTTTACTACACACTTGGTGGTAGTTCTTGTTCAGATTATAGTCCGGTTCAGAACACCGGACTACCCCGGTGTTCTGTTTTGGTACTGAGTTTCTTCATTTTTTCTTTGTATCTCACTGCAGGCTTCTGTGTTGCGCTGTCTGTGGGGGTTGTGGCCTTTCAGTTCACCGCTCCTGCCCTACTGGTTCCTTTTTTTGGGGACGGGTAGCTGGGATTCCTGTCCTGGCTCTGGCTTTTTTGTTCCTTTTCCAGAACGTGTATTTGTTTTCCTGCGGTTCCCATCCTGCGCAGTTCTCCTAAATACCTCGAGGACGTGTGCATCATTCTTCCCTGCTGGAGCTGGTTGCGCTGCTCCTTTGGGTTGTGGGGTAGCTGTTTTTTGCTTCGCGTCTTGCGGTTTCGTTCATGGTGCTCGTTTTTTCTCATTGGCTCCTTGGTGTTTGACTTTGTTGGTCCTTCTGGGGTCCTGGGGAAGGTTCCTCCTGATGGGAAGCTTTCTGCTCGCCCGGGTTGGTTCCTTTTCGGCTGGCTGGAATTGGGTTCCTTGTTTCCCTGGCGGCTGTTCCTTTTGGTTTTGTCTGCCTTGGCGAGACCTGCTGCTTTACTCAGTTCTGGTCCTGTGGGTCTTACCGCGGCTCCGCCTCTTTTTGTGGATTGGTCCAGCTCTGTACAGGGCTTGTTCGTTCTTTCCATTGAGTTTTCGCGTCTCAGGTTTTTGTCTCTAGTTTCTCGTCGCTTGTGTTGGCACTGGTGGCTTCGTTGTTGGTCTCCCACCTGTGTGCTTCGTTTCGGGGGCAGTGTGTGTTTTTCTGGCGGTCCTTCCGGTTTTCTTATCACTGTGAAGGGTCCATCGGTCTCTGATAGGGTTGGCTCATCTTCCCTTCAGGGTTGTTTCGGGACCGTCATCTGGGTCCGTGTACTGTTGCCTCGTCTTGGGTGGTGCTGGCAGAGCTGCTCCAGCTTGCGTTCGGGGTTGTTGTTCCTTCTGCTCCGTTCCACTTGCTGTCTTGGGTGTTTTTTCGCCTCTGGCGTGCCTTATGTTTCCGGTGCCATCCTGGTCGTTGTCCCGGGTGGTCTATTTTCTTTCTTTTACTAGTTTTGGTCCTTGGGTTGCTGCTTGGTTGGTCAGGCCAGGGGTGCTTCCTTTGTTGTTCGGTTGTGGTTTTTCGCTGTTCTCTGCATGTCTTGGTCTCTGGGGTCGTAGACGTGTTTTGGTATACCGCATTCTCTTTCTTCCCTCATTCCTGTTCTGGGGTTCGGGTCGTCTGGGTCTTTGTTTCGTCTGTGGTCTGGTTATTTTAGGTTAGGCGCGTGGCATCCGCCTCCTGGATCCTTCCCTATTTTCCTTATCTGTGGTGAGGTAGCTCCAGGGAGCCGGTGGGGTTCCTCCAAGAAAACCAGCATTGAATGTAATGAAATGCCATTTTCTGGGTGAGTCCCGGAGGTTCCCCGGCATCCCTCCCTCCCTCTGGTCAGCGGTGTTTTTCGCGTATTTTGACATCCAGCCTAAGAACTGTCAGTTGGATCGCCATTGGATGGATGGTCTGGGGCTTCCCCTTCCCCCTCCCGGGAAGGGGGGGGGGCGCTTGCCAGACGGCGGCGCGGCGATGTGATGACGTCATGCTAGTTTGATAATTTTGTTTGGAGTTCTGTCCACTCATTCAGTTTTTGGTAGCAATATTTTCACCCGAATAGGGGTTTGTTTTGGGGCACATACCTTTCTGGGTGCATCCTGGTCAATGGCAGACATAGAATGCTCCCCACCGCAGGGGGGTTTCTATAGGCCATTGCTCCTCGTGTCTCTCTGAGGGGGCCAGGTTCTGGCTCGTGGTCCCCGGTAGGCAAGAACTCCAAGCACTTTGACTGATGCCAGAAAGTTATACATATCCATTCAGCCTGGATAGCTCCGAGGAGCCTCCGGGACTCACCCAGAAAATGGCGTTTCATTACATTCAACTCTGGTTTTTTGTTATACAATTACTGCACAACAGATACAAAGAAACTCACATTATTCCATTTCCACGAAGTAGTCATTTCGTCACTACTGTACATTCAGCCTAAGAATTAGCCTTTGCAAAATAATAACATCACACATGCTACTGATGTACTGTACATGACAATGAGATTACATCTACTGGCAACAATGTTGCAAACCACTATTGCCTTCACCTCCAGTTGTCCGGAGCAGCCAGAATAGCAGGAAGAGGATGTGCCCACTGGTCAGACCCCGTAGCTACGGCTGGAGGAACTGACTCAAATGCCTCCACAACCACCCCAAAAGGGGCAACCCCCGAAACTGCCAGAGTCTCAGAAATTTCTAAACCCTGCCCCGACCCCGAAGCCCTCAGATGCTTAGGAGCCGGAAGCAGGAGGGGGGAGCCGAATGAACCACAGCAGGGAAAGAACGAGGGGGCGCGGACAGAATGAAGGCCGAAGCAACCAACACCCCTAAGTCCAGGTCCCTATAACCAAAACAAGGCAC
This sequence comes from Procambarus virginalis, assembly GCA_020271785.1. Lineage (NCBI taxonomy): Eukaryota > Metazoa > Arthropoda > Malacostraca > Decapoda > Cambaridae > Procambarus > Procambarus virginalis. The sequence goes on along the minus strand of WNGS01004511.1, from coordinate 15,164,408 downwards.
CATCGGGGCATCCGGGGAAGCAACCAACCTAGTGTGCAGCAACAACCTAAACCTATTGTGCAACTCGCGAGCCGCCTGCACCCGAATAAATATCATCATCAGATTGATGAACCAAGTCACAAACAAGCAACAAAGCTCGCAGGACTCCTTGTCGAATGTGTCACCGACCCAACAGGCAGCATGACGGAGGCAAAAACAATGAGCATCGCCTTGAGACAAGGGGACAGAGCAACCCCTCAAATAGCAAAAAACGAGAGGTGACTCAGGGATCACATCCATTGGACCCGAGTGCCCCCGCGGGGTTTCCCAGGGCCCCTAGACTGGATCTGCTGAGGGTTATCCCAGGCAGAGTACTGCTAACCGGCTCCCAAGCTACCAATCAACATTGCTAATGGTGAACCCACCATTAGCAATGGTGGGACGTGTCCACTCACAAGGGCAAAGCAGGGGATATCACCAAACACAAACAACCCTAGTATAATGGGGAAAGGAACACCAAGGCAGACCCTCACCAAGAAAAAGCAAAAAGAAAAGAAAAAACCTTGCAAGAGGACTGTACCCAGAGGGAACAGAGCCGGCCGCTGTTATAGGTGAGAGCTAGCTGCGCAATACTCTGCGCCCCTACTAGTGCAATAACTACCACTTACCTCAAGGCAAACAAGGGAGGAAACCCCCCCAAAACACATGGGGTGGTCAATCACCAAGCAGCAAAAGACCAACAGAGGTAGACCCAAGGTGACTTGGGGAAGGGAACCCCAAGCCCATAGGGCGGTATGTACAGGGCACTCGTGGAAGGTGACCATAAGTACATGCAGCCCGAGTACCTGTGAATATTACTCCCAGCTCGCACACCACCGAAGAGCAGTACTGAACAGAGGACAGCACAACAAAAATCCGGAGCTGGATCTACAACGACCAAGCCATATCCCATCAGCCAAAGAACTGTTGTGTGGATTGCCGGCGCGGGAGTCTAGGGCTCCCCATTCCCCCTCCCGGGGAGGTGGAGGAGCTGCGCAGACGTGCGGCGTGGCTTGTATGACGTCATGCTTGCTTGCTCGTTTTCATTTGGGGAGTTCTGTCCACTCCAAAAATAGACACTCATCTATTTTTATTGTTTTCACCAGAATAAATGTTTGTTTTGGGTTGCTTACCTTTCTGGGTGCCTGTCCCTGTCGATGGCAGATATAGAATTGTCCACAATCACATGTGCATTCTATAGGCCATTGCTCCTCATGCCTCTCTGAGGGGGCCAGGTTCTGGCCGTGGTCCCCGGTAGGCCTAGAACTCCACCCCCATCGACTGATGCCAAAAGTTAGGACTATCCCTATCAGCTTGGATAGCTTCGGGGAGCCTCCGGGACTCACCCAGAAAATGGCGTTTCATTACATTCGACGCTGGTTTTTTTACTCAAGGGGAGCCCGCAGCTGTCACGAGCGAGGTCACAAGAACAGTGAGCCTCCAGCGTAGGTGGGCACCCACACCGTGGGGTCAGGATGTCACATGGGGTAAAGAAAGAATGGGAACATCTTGCGTGCATTTTAAAACAAATCCCATAGTATTCAGACAATAAATGGAAGTTTTATAAATTTTTAAACTAATGACTCCATTTGTATCATCACACACACACACACTCCGAATTTTGGTTCTGTGACGGAATATGCATGATCGGGCAGCGAAAGTGTTAACACATAAGCATGTCGATGTTTCTCCCTTGTTGCTCAATCTCCATGGTTTGGTTTTGGGCTGTTTTGTGTTCTCAATTTTTTCTCTCCCCCTTTGTCATTGCTTTTGATTTATATGTGGGTTGTTTTGACCTATCTTTGTTGGCTGTTTTTCATTCAGCATTTCATGCTGAATACTGTCACCTCTTCTCGTGTGGTGTGGGTGGAGCCGCTCCATCTTGCTTTCTGGGTTGACACTTCTTCGGCTCTGTTTTGCAAGCTTTCTCGTGCTTTGTTTTACCTCCAGCCTGCTCATGCGCTGCCTGAGCCTGCTCGGTCTCTGGACAGTGGGTCTTTTTTTTCTCTCCTCTGCTCATTTTACAGTGGTTTCTTCAATCCGCTATTGTTTTTTTGAAGGTGGTATTTCTGTGGGGAGCCCTGGAAGCTCCGGGGAGCCTCTGGGACTCGCCCAGAAAATGGCGTTTCATTATATTCAACGCTGGTTTTTGCTTTCTTTGGCCTCTGGTTGTCAGATTGGTTAGCTTCATGCTCTTCTATGGTGCCGGGGATTTTTGTTCCTTTGGCCCTAGTGAGCACTTTGTTCGGTTGCAGCCAGTTCCTTCTTTTTCGGAGAAGGATGAGTTGGCAGGCATCCAGAGGGATCCTTTAGTTGTGGATGCTTGGTTGGTTATCCAGGGGTGCATTATGAGCTTTGTCCGGTGGCGGTTTTATGCCGCTACCAAACCCATCCTCGACTCAAGTCCATTACATCCAGCAGTTGACCCCACAGATGCATTCACCAATTTTAACTTGCTGTTCATTCAAAATAGTTATTTTCTCAAATATAAATTAATATTATAATATATTAGCGTATTGTGCATATATATAGGTATATTTTAGGTTAGGTTAGATATTTAGGTTCTGCTGGAGATTCTTTCTATTTGTAGTACGTGGATGAAGCATTTACAGTGTTGTGGTTCGAACAACCACAACACTGGAAGTGTTCTGGAAGTGTTCGAATGTCAGCAGTTGTGAGTCGTGTGTGTAAACCGTTTTTCATTCATAAACAGGGGGTTTAACAGGTGCATGGAATCACTTTTGGGTCTTTGTTTGGAGGACGGGCTGCGCTATTTTCATGTCACCAGTTCTTCCTCGGAAGATTCATATGGGTTGATCCGGTTTCCCTGGTTCCCTGTTCCGAGTTCGTATTTCTCTGGTTGTCTGTAGTGTAATTTAGTCTAGCCAGCCTTTGGTCTACCCTCATGCCTATGATGTCTCTACATATGTTGTTCTGATGTCAGTGTTCCCTAATTTGTCTTAGGCCTATCTTTGGGTGCGGGGGTTTTGGAGGTCAAATAGACCTCTGTTCTAGGTCCTCAGCGGCCTTGTGTTGACTTGGGTAGTGTGTTGCGGCCAACGGTATTGTTTTCAAGCTGATTACTGTGGTGCTGCCTCCTCACTAGTAAGTGCCCTTATTGTCTTCAACATGGGTAGTTAGCTTCAGAGAACTGATGGAGCTTTTCCCAGAAAACCAGCATTGAATGTAATGACATGCCAGTTTTTGGATGAGCCCCAGAGGCTCCCTGACTCCCACCCTTTCCACAGGGGCATCACTGTGTTTCATCATCATAGAACTAATGGCAGGGCAGGCAGGGTAACCTGGTACACCTTTCTCCTCTCCCCAATGAGGTGGGGAGGTGGGGCAAACTAGTGCATGCTAGTTTCACAAACCTTTGCTTGTTTTCATTGTTGAGGGAGTTCCTTGGGTAATTCTGGGGCTGCAGTCCTATTTTTAACCATGAAGTAGTCTGTTTTAGTTCTCCTATCTTTCTGGTTGCCTTCCCCGGTTGGTGGCAATAATGATGAACTCTAAATGTAAAGTGGTCATAAGCCATTGCGCCCAGCACCTCACTGAGGGTGCCAGGTCCTGGCTTGTGGTCCCCAGTAGACCAATAGAACTCCACGACTGATGGCATCTAATAGTATGACACTGATCAGTGTATGATAGCTTCAGAAGCCTCTGGGGCTCGCCCAATAATTGGTGTTTTATTACATTAAAGGCCAGTTTTTATTAAGTATTGATTTAATCATTGGAATAATAGATTATTAATCTTCACATGGTAATATTATTACGATATAAATGCCTGTTTTCAGATGACAAGTGGCATGAGGATGATGCACTGATACTACGAGTGATTGAAGCTTACTGCACCAGTGCCAAAACTCGTTATACCGTCAACTCCAGTAAGTCTTTAATATGGTTATTAGTCATATTGAAACTAATGTTCTCACCAATGATAACTCTCTCAACTAGAGCTACAGTATTTTATTTCAGCACATCTGACTTTCACTTGTATTCCGACAGACAAGTATTTTTCAGGTACACTGCAACTGAAACATAATCTCGACTACCCTGTATATGGGCCTATTTTACATTTTAGGTTGGCAGTATTTTATATATGATTTCTTGTTATAAACACACAAAAATCACATTAACATGATATATATTAATGAGAAAATCCAGTGGGACTATAGTTGGGCATGAACCTATGATCCCAGCAAATCCAGACTTCCTGTAATTTCAGTAGGCATCTGGTTGTATGACTTTTTCAAGTCAGCGGTGGTCTAGTGGTAGAGTATGCGACTGGCAATGCTGGGGTCATAGGTTCGTGTCCACTTGTAGTCCTAGTGAATTTTCTAATTTCTTGTTGTAGTATTAATATAATATACCAGTTGTGAATACTGTTTAATTTGTAGTGATATTGGGGGTTATCATCCTGATTATACTGCTTCTTTCATTCCTGTTGAGCAAGACCCAAATTTTTCATGTAGCTGCTGGTCTAGTCAGTAAAAGGTTCACAATACCGTACTATAACAACTCATTAATTCAGACGTCACTAGAGCTAGGGCCAAGAATAAAGAGCTAGATCTCACTTCTTCATTGCCACCAATAGGTAAGAACTGACAGATAAGCTCAAATCTCCTTGTGACCAACTGAAAATCATGACCAAGTTTTATTGTTGTTTTATTAGGACAGATTACTGTGCTTAGCTCTACACATATTCATATGAAAACATTTACAAATGTATTAATAACAAACTAAGTTAGTTGTGTATTTACTATTTGTGCCTGTAGAATCGAGCTATTAGTTCTTGGACACTGCCTTTTTAACAAATCTATTTTTCTTCTATTATGTCTACTACATACAGTATATTTCTCTAACACATGTGGGCACATGCATACACCCTGCAGCAGGCTCCAGGAATATAAGTTGCCTAAGTATTTTGAACAGATTGAGAGCTGTGAGTGGTGTCCCAGGATACATGAAGGTATAGAGAATTTAAAAAGTAACTAAGATATAAGAAATCAGTAAAATTGAGTGAAAAATCTGGATAGATAAAGTTAATATTTTAAAACAGAAGAATGTCAACAACCAAAGATGGCTGCCACGACGGGGAAGGCCAACACACCAACAAATGAATGTTTCAAAGGATTCTTGGCACAAGATATAATGAAAGGAGGTTTTCTTTTCAGGTTAGTGATTATTGAAGACTTGCTAAAGAATTATAAAGAAAAGTAATTAAATTGTAACAAGAAAATGACGGTCTCAAGATTGAATACTGTAATTTACAAGTAAGTATTTTCCAGCAAGGTAAGGAAATGACCAGCTTGACTGATAAGGTAAAGAATCAAGAGGAACAAATCAAGGAACTAGTGAAAGAAAATGAAGCATGGAAAGTAAAGAGTGGTGAATTTGAATAAATTAATAAGAAAATGAACTCGCATGGTGAACAGCTCAAAGGAACCGTACAGGCTATCATGGAGTTAAGTAAGGATATGCAAGGAGAAATATATTCAAGTTGTAAAAGAGAAAGAGACGATCAAGAAAGTGTGTTTGGTCAAAGCACCAGAAATGACAAACAAGTCAAAACCAGACATGACAAACAAGAAGCGGATATTAGGCATACAATTAGGAAACAACTGATAACCAAAAGTAAATTAGTACAAAACACTGATGAAAGAAGTCCTTAATCATTTTTGAGGGTCTGAAAAAGGAAATACCATCTAGGATAGAAAGAACAGCAGAAGAGGAACATTTTTTTGAGAAAATAGTAGGTTTAGAAAAAGGCTTTACAATAAAGGAAAATGGCAGTGATTTTACCAGCTTGATACCTGCTTGATGGGGTTCTGGGAGTTTAGGAGTGTATGAAAATATGGAAAAGATAAGAATCGCCCCATAAGGGGTAACACTTAATGGAGAGAAACAAATGATGGAAGTGATTAGGAATTCTGTACCAGGTAACTGCTGGCATGATGAGGCTGGGAAACTTTGGTTATTAAGATGAGACTTCTAAAAGAAAACAGAGAAAAACTCAAACTAAACCTCTATGAAGCAAAATGTCTAAATGGAAATAGAAATGAAGAAAACAAAATTATATTTTCTACAAAGTGATTGGAACTGGAAAGCCTGTGAAATGATACATAAAACAAAGCAGCAAAATCATTAGAGGAAGGGGAAGTAAAGGACAAAGGGAAAGGAAACAGGTTCCTGAAAATTGTATATACCAACATAGTGGCATGCATAGATGGAGAGAGAGAGAAAATTACTGGAGCTAAAAGATATGAATCAGCTTAAGGTCCCATATATTGTCGCACTATCAGAGATGAAACTTGAAGAAAATATTTTAAATGAGGTATTTCCAATGGGCTAATCAGCTTGGAGACATGACAGGAAAACTAGGAAGGGTGGAGGTGTGGCTGTGCTGGCGAAAGAACACATAAAGGTAAGAGAGTTAATAATCGACAACCCACGCGAACTTGATATAATGGCATTGCAGGTTTGGAATCGGGAGATAAACTGATAATTGTAAATGCCTACAGCCCACCAACAAGCAACACATGGACAAAGGAGGAACTGGATGACAAATGAGCAGGCCTCACAATGGTCATCAGAGAGTGTGTAGTAAGAGCAGATAAAAATATATCATGATTGTTGGTACTGGGGGGACTTTACCTTGAAAGCAATAGACTGGGAGTAAAAAATTTTGCTTCATTTTTGCTTAAATGAATAAAAAATTTAAGTAATTTGGACAAGCAGATTTGTAAATCTCATTCTGGAGATATTTATGTATTAACAATTCAAGCAGGCCACAAGAATGAAAGAAGGGGATGTTCCATCAATACTGGATTTAATATTTATTAGAAAAGAAGGAGAGAAATTTGACATTCAGTACCTTCCTCCCTTGGGAAAGAGTGACCATGTCTTGTTGGAAATCAGATATGCTATGTGATATAATTTAGAAGAGAATAGTGAAATTGAAATACCTGTAATTGACAGATTTGATTTTAAGAGAGGACACTATAGGGAACATAGCAAATTCTTTAATAAATTTATTTGGAAATATATTTTCAGGGGATGCCCCTTCAGCTCCTGGGAGCTTATCCAGGCTGATATGGATATACAATATTAGACTTTGGTATCAGTCAGTATGAATGGAGTTCTTAGGCCTGCCGAGGACCACGAGCCAGAACCTAGCCCCCTCAGAGAGGCACAAGGAGCAGTGGCCTATAGAAATGCACGTGTGATTTGGAGCATTCTATGTCTGCCATCAACCGGGTCATGCACCCAGAAAGGTAAGCATCCCAAAACAAACCTGTATTCTGGTTGAAACTACTACTGAAAGTCAAACGAGTGGACAGAACTCCTCAAAGTAAAACAAGCAAACGAGCATGAAGTCACCATGTGCCGCGCCGCTGTCTGAGCAGCTCCCTCCTCCCCAGGAGGGGGAAGGGGGAGCCCCAGACCCCTCACGCCGGCTACCCACACCCCAGTTCTCGGTTGATGTGTTTGAGGATTGGTCGTGTGACTCCAGCTCCTGTTTCTTGTTCTCAGTGCTGTGCTTTGTATCCTAGTGCTGTTTTCAGGGTGGTGGGTGAACTGGGAGTAATCTTCAGCTTTTAGCAGTTTGATTGGTAGACTTGGGTGCCAATTCGCAGTACCTTGCCTGGGCTTACCCTTAGCGATACCAGTCTAAGGGCCCTGGGAAACCCTGCAGGGGGCACAACAGGTCTGATGGATGCGATCTCTGGGTCCCCTCTCGCCTTGTGTGAGTTTGAGGGTTGCTCTTTCCCCTTGTCTCAGGGTGAGTCTCACTCTTTTTGTCTCCGTCATGCTGCCTGTTGGGTCGGTGATACCTTCGATCCAGACTCCTGCAAGTTTTGCTGCTTGTTTGTGACTCAGTTCACCCAGTCCACTGATGACTATCTGAGTGCAGGTGGCTCAGGCATTGCAGGCTAGATATAGGTTGCTGCAACGCACTCGGTTGATTGCTACCCCGGAAGCCCCGAGGCTGCCCCATTTTACTTATGAGATCCGGACTTGGGGGTGTTGGTTGCTTCAGCCTTTCTTCAGTCCGCACCCCCTCGCTCTTCCCCTGCTTTGGTTCATTCTGGTCATAGTGCTTCGGCTCTGAGGGGGGGGGGGGCAGCAGGGGCTCTGAAAAAGCCAAGTGTCTGAGGGCTTCGGGGTCAGAGCAGGGTATAGAAGGTTCTGAGACATGTAGTTTCGGGGGTTGCCCCTTCCGGGAGTGGGGGAGGGGGGGCAACAGAAGCATTCAAGTCAGTTCCTCCAGCCGTGGCAACAGTATCTGACCAGTGGGCTGCCCCCTTTCTTTCCTTCCTTTCTGGCTGCCCCCTTTCCTTCCTTCCTTTCTGGCTGCCCCCTTTCCTTCCTTCCTTTCTGGCTGCCCCGGCTTTTTCTTGTGAGGCCGGGGCTTTGGAGGACGACTCAGCCCCAGGTCTTGGTGTGGAGGTTCTCGGGATTGGAGAGGGGCTGACTTGGGGGCCTTGAACCCCATTGGACCCCGCCTGGGTTTTTCTACCCTCCGAGCGTGGCTTTCTGTTATAAGGAGTGGTGGTTTTCTCCCCCACTCCCTCTGCATACGAGATGGATTTTGTGTCAGCCCCTTCCTGGGTTCAGTTCCGTGTCCCTTCGAGCCCGTCCTACCGGTGGTTTCGGATTCCCGCGTGTCGCCTACCCAGATGCGAACAGCCAGTGCGGCTTACTCCTGTGCGACCCAGACTATGCCTCTATAATGGATCCATCTTCTTTCAGGTTTGGGTCTTCATCTCCATACTGCATTCGTTATGAGGTTCCGGAGTTGTCCTGGCTAGAGGACTGCCCTGTGTCCTTGTCGTTGGATGCTTGGAGTACTCTTTGTCGTACCCGCACGCTTAAGTGGTGCGAGGCATTGACGGTGGTCCAGGTTTACCTGGGAGGCGACTTTGAGCATCTCAGTGCGTGTTTATTCACCCCCCTGCCCTTATGTGGGATGTTGGCATGGTGCAGCTTCACATGCAGGTTCCCTCCCTTTCGGCTGCATTGGTGGCTGAGGACATGCGCGTTCGTTGCCTGCTGGATTCGGTCTTCCGAGTCTTTTCAATCCTGGAGCTGTCTTCGGATTGGCTTCAGGAAGATGTGAAGGCACTTGGGGCCATTCCCGGGTCTGGTGCCTTGATCTTGGCAGCACATGCATCATCTGCACTGCTGAAGCTGTTTGCGCTGATCCTGCGGGATGCGATGTCGTAGTTTTTCGCTTCGCATCTTGCATGTCAGCAGGTGGTGCTCGTTTCCTCGTTGGAATCTGCTTGGGCCCCTGGCTCTTAAGTTTTTTGTCACCTTATTGTCCCTTGCTGTTTGCGGAGTCTGCGGTTGGGCAGTTTCTGCAGGCAAGTTGACTAGACCACACACTAGAAGGTGAAGGGACGACGACATTTCGGTCCGTCCTGGACCATCCTCAAGTCGATTCCTTGACTTGAGAATGGACTTGAGAATGGTCCAGGACGGACCCAAACATCGTCGTCCCTTCACCTTCTAGTGTGTGGTCTGGTCAACATACTTTAGCCACGTTATTGTGCCTTCTGCAGGCAACCTCTTCTAGTTGTCATCCGATATCGGACTTGTTTGTCCTTCATGGGTCTCGGGGGGGGGGGGGGTTCCTCCCGGATGAGTTGCGCCTGGGCTTGGGGTTCCTCTCATTGTGGTAGGCCGGTGGTGTTGGTTTTTGGGGCAGTGCCGCCTACGGATCCGTTTTTGTCTCGTCTGTGCAGTGATCGCTCTGTGCATAATTCTGGTTCTCACAAGGGGCATCAGCCCTTTCGCAGTTCGCTCCATTGATGGGGTGATGGAGGGGAGGCTTGCGCTGTTCGGTCACGCCTGGTCTCACGATTCGTGGGCTTTTTGGGTCATTTCCAAGGGCTTAAGGTGGCGTTGAGTGGCTCCTCCTCCTTTGGGCTGGTTCGGGGCTGGCGGGGGCAGGCCTCTTCTGCAATCTGTCGGGTCATCTTGGAGTGGGTACACTTGGGCATGGTCGAAACGACCTCGTCCCTCAGGTGGGTTTACCCGCCTGTTCCATATCCTGAAACAGGACTGTGCAAACCTGGTTCAGTCTGGACTTGTCCCGTCTGAATCCCTGGGTCTTTTGCCCCTCTTTTCGGATGACCACCCAGGTCCGGCTTCTGTTGGAGTTGGGCACTTGGATAGTGTCTCTGGACCTCCGGACGCCTATTGGCTCGTCCCAATTTATCCGGGGTTCAGGGACCGGCTCAGTTTTGTTGTGGGGAGTCTTGGTTACCACTTTCGTTGTCTTCCGTTCGGGTTGAACCTGGCACCTCGCATGTTCACACACCTTACACGGGTCGTGGTGGCCTGTCTGCATCTCTTAGGTCTTCAGGTGCTAGTCCTCCTCGACAACTGGCTGGTCCGGGCTCCCAGCCAGTCTGCGTGTCTGCCCGCCGGGGATCTGGTTCTTTCCCAGCTCGCTGGGTTCGGGTTCCTGGTGAACTGGAGGAGGTCTCATCTGGTTCTCTCTCAGATTCGGACTTGGCTGGGTTTTGTGTGTGGAACTCTTGGACTGCTTCCTCGGAATGAATGGTTGACGCCGACTCATTCAGTTGACTCTGCCAGAAGTACAGGCTCCTGGAGGTGGACCATTTTGCGTCAGCGTGGTTGAAGCCTCTTTCGGTATATGTGGCGACCTTCCCCAACTGCGAGGCCATCAGGGTTAATGCTGTTCGGCAAGACTGGTCAAGGTGGGGTTACTTGTATCTCTTGCCCCCGGTTCTGTTATTGCTCCAGGTCCTTGCTCGCTTGGAGACTTATCAGGGAAGAGTAGTCCTCTTCGCTCCTTGGTGGCTGGCCCAGCCTTGGTTTCAGGTGCTGCTTGCTCGGTGTTCGAACCCAGGGGTTTTCCCGCGGCTCCGCCTTATTCAGCTGATCGGTCCGGTCCATTATGTGGCTGGTTCGATCTTCTCCTCGAGTCTTTGCATCTGGTATTTTTTACTAGAGTCTATCACCATCTGTATGGTTATCAGGTGGCTTCGTTAATGGTGTCCCACGTGCGTGCTTTGTCTCGGCGACAGTATGATGTTTCTTGGCACTCCTTCCATTTCTGTTTGACTCTTCATAGGTGTACCTCACTTTCTGTTAGGGTGGTCTTGTCCTTTCTCTCATGGCTGTTTCAGGACCGTCATTTTATTCCGAATACTGTCGCCTCGTATCGTGCCCATGCTGGCGGAGCTGCTGCAGCTTGCTTTCGGCATCAATGTTCCTTCTGTGTCGTTTCTTAAGCTGTCTCGGGCGTTGTTTCACCTCCGGCCTGCTCATGCACCGCCTGAGTCCTGGTCGTTGGACAGGGTTCTCTCTTATCTATTTTCCCCTCGATTTGTTGTGGCCCTTTCTGTTCAGGATTCTCTCTCCAAGGCTCTCTTTCTGTTGCATTGGCCTCTGGGGGGTTGGGTTGGGGAGCTTCATGCTCTCCTCCGGTGCAGGGGTTTCTGCTCTTTTTGCTCTGGTGATAGGTTTATTTGTTTGTTTGCAGCCATCTCCTTCTTTTCTGGCGAAGAATGAGATGGCTGCTTTTTGGAGGGTTCCTTGGGGAGTTGATGCTTCATTGGTTAGGCCGGGGGTGCATCATGTGGTGTGTCCAGTTGCAACACTCTGCCATTATTTGCGCCCCATGGCTTCTGTGGCTGGGGACACGCTTTGGGTTGATCCGGTTTCCCTGCTTCCCTGTTCCAGGGTTCGGGTCTCCCAGGTTGTCCACAGGGTTATTTGGTATAGCTCACCTGCGGTCTATTCCCGTGCCCATGACGTTCGTAAGTTTGCTGCTATTGCTGCTGTCTTTGGTAACATGTCTTGGGCTGACATTCGGGCGCAGGGTTTTTGGTGGTCGAATAAGGTCTTAGCTGCGCGCTACCTGGTCAATGTTCCTGGGCCTAGTCGGGCCTGTGTCACTTTGGGTCGGTGGTTGCAGCCAGCTGTCTCGACTTTACGTTGAGGGGCGAGTGCCGACAGCCTCCTGGGTAAGTCCCTCTTGTTTTTAATCTTTTAGTAAGTAGCTCCGGGGAGACGAAGGGGCTCCCCCCCCCCAGAAAAACCAGCGTTGAATGTAATGAAACGCCATTTTCTGGGCGAGACTCGGAGGCTCCCTGGCAACCCTCCCTCCCTCTGGTTAGTTTTTCATGTGTTTTTCACATCCAGCCTCAGAACTTGGGTGTGGGTAGCCCCATGCGTCTGGGGCTCCCCCTTCTCCCTCCCTGGGAGGGGAGAGCTGCACAGACAGCGGCTCGGCACCTGGTGATATGCTCATTTGGTCGTTTGTCTTTGGGGAGTTCTGTCCACTCGTTAGACTTTCAGTAGTAGTTTCAACCAGAATAGTTTTTTTTTGGAAGCTTACCTTTCTGGGTGCCTGATCCGGTCGATGGCAGACATAGAATGCTCCAAATCACATGTGCAATTCTATAGGCCACTGCTCTTCGTGCCTCTCTGAAGGGGCCAGGTTCTGGCTCGTGGTCCTCGGTAGGCCTAAGAACTCCATTCACACTGACTGATGCCAAAGTCTAATATATCCATATCAACCTAGATAACTCCAGGGAACCTCTGGGGTCTCGCCTAGAAAATTGCGTTTCATTACATTCAACGCTGGTTTGTTGTGCATAGGCGGGTATAGCCATTTCTCCATAGTCGCTGTCTAAGGATTAAGTGAATACACAATGTGGAAGTGATGTTTAACAGCGATAAATTCCAGGTACTCAGACATGGTAAAAAGGAGAACCTTAAACATAATACAGGGTACAAAATGCAATCAAATTTGCCCATAGTAGGAAAGCAACATGTAAAGGATTTGGGAATAATGATGTCTGACAATCTAACTTTTAGGGAGCATAACCAAGCAAATATTGTGGCAGCCAGGAAAATGATAGGATGGATTACGAGAACTTTCAAATCCAGGGATCCCATCACAATGGTTGTACTCTTCAAATCACTTGTTCTGTCTCGTCTTGAGTACTGCTTAGTACTCACTTCCCCATTCGGAGCAGGAGAGATTGCTGAAATAGAGGGAATACAGAGAACATATACGGGATACATAAACGAGATAAAGCATCTAAATTATTGGGATCATCTCAAAGCTCTCCGAATGTACTCGCTAGAAAGACGACGGGAGAGATATCAAATAATATACACATGGAAAATACTGGAGAGCCAGGTCCCAAATCTGCACAGTAAAATAACAACATACTGGAGTGAACGATATGAAAGAAAATGCAAAATAGAACCAGTGAAGAGCAGGGGGTGCCATAGGCACAATTAGAGAGAACTGTATAAGCATCAGAGATCAACGGTTTTTCAATGTACTCCCAGCGAGCATAAGAAATATTGCCGGAACAACAGTGGACATCTTCAAGAGGAAACTAGATAGTTTCTTCCAAAGAGTACCGGACCAACCGGACTGCGGTGGGGTATGTGGGCTTGCGGGCCACTGCAAGCAACAGCCTAGTGGACCAAACTCTCACAAGTCAAGCCTGGCCTCGGGCCGAGCTTGGGGAGTAGAAGAACTCCCAGAACCTCATCAACCAGGTATCAACCAGACAAAGGAAGCCTATTTAAATTTAAAGAAGGTAGGACAAGGGAAGAGTGGTGGAAGCTGGACACGTAATGTATTTGTAAAGATGTAAGGAAACTTTTGTTCACTGTGTGGGTGGTCTGCAAGTTAAATGCATTGAAGGAAGAGGTTGTTAAAGTCAATTCCATTCTTAACTGTAAGAAAGTAGTTGATGAAAACTTTAATGTTGAGAGAAGTAAATAGTGCACCAGTTATAAAAATATAATAGGTTGGGCATAAAGTGCTTGATCTCACTCGCTTATAGATACTGATTGGTGTGCACTTAAAATTAAGCAACCAGATTCTGGTCTTGACTTCTGATAGGTCAGTGTGTGTGTCTCTGAGGCCTTGTGCAAATCTAAAGGCATGGTTTCACCTTCGTAAAAGTTCAAATTTTCCAGAAAATTAGCTAAGATGTAAGAAAAATTAGCTAGTGCTATAAGGAAAGTGACAGTGAGGTAAATGGTGAGCCCAAAATGTACATGCTTCGTGGTATGAAAATTAAATACAGTATAGGTGTAAAGTAATAAAACTACTTGCAACTATAGAATATTATATAATGTAAGATGTAGAAATGAATTTTATTTTTAAATTTACAAGTACATTATACAATGAAAGTGGTAGAATAGGAATCTGCAATGTATTTACCAAAAGGAAATTTGTTTTGACGAAGAGAGTCTGAAGGAGTAGTAAAATAAATTTTATGAATGGATTTGAAGTGTTGCAGAAGTATTGAGAAATGTGTTTGTAAAAAGTGTTAGCATATAGGAAAATTTTAGGAATTGTAGTTTCAAAATTTACATGGACCACCTTGTCCAACAGTAGGGATATCATTTAAGATGCAGGTACCCAGTTAGTTTGGATATAGAGGTTTAGTTTTACAAATGTTTATTTTTTTTAATTTGTCATCTTCCCTTGGAAATGTCTTAATGGTGGTTGGTCTTGTTCTTTCTGTCATGTCTTCTCCTCTCTTTTTCATTCCTTCCGTGGACTCAGTTGACTTGGGCCAGGTGAGTCGCACATGTGGCAGTGGGGGGCTGGACTGCCGAGTCAGCCAGCACCAGCATCAACAGCCTCCCTACTCTCCTCCCTCACTTTCCCCGTTTGGAGAACTTCGGCTGAACAAGGGCCAGCGGTCCAACTGGTGCTGTGGCCTGGCCATAAAGGCTATCAAGAAAAACATTGACTTTGATTGTTGAGATTCTTTATCTACTTAAGAGAGTGCTGTGCAAAGATGTTTGCAGCACATTGTGACTTAAGAAAAGATGAAATGGAAAATAATAGAATTTTACATAAACATTTTATAGATACAGTATATATTATCTCTAAAGATAATGCAATTATAGTACAGTACTTGAAATTGTAATGTAGATTCAAAGTGTGTTGTATTAGGATGAATGTAAATGTATGTATGTATGTGTGTGTGTGTGTATTATATATATATATATATATATATATATATATATATATATATATATATATATATATATATATATATATATATAATGTGTGTCATACCTAGTACCCAGAATGCACTTCTCGGCCTACTATGCAAGGCCCGATTTGCCTAATAGGCCGATTGATTTTCTTTATTTAAAAAAAAAATTCCATTTGGTTTTTTTAAATATTATTATGATATTATTTTAAAAACATAAATTATTTACTTAGTTGAGTTAGTTTAGGTTAGGTTAAGATAGGTTAGGTTAGGTAGGGTTGGTTAGGTTCGGTCATATATCTATGTTAGTTTTAACTGAAATTTAAAAAAATAGTCATAGATAATGAAATGAAAAGCTTTATCATTTCATAAGAAAAAAAAATAGAAAAATATATAAATTCAGGAAAACTTGGCTTATTAGGCAAATCGGGCCTTGCATAGTAGCTGAGTACTTTGTTCTGGTTACTAGGTACAACATATATATAATGTATATATGTCATACCTAGTAGCTAGAACACACTTCTCAGCCTACTAAGCAAGGCCTGATTTGCCTAATAGGCCAAGTGATTTCTTTATTTTCCACAAAAAATTTCTAATTGGTTTATTTAAATTATTATTATATCATATCAAGAACATAAATTATTTACTTATGTTAATTTAGGTTAGGTTCAGATAGGTTAAGTAGGGTTGGTTAGTTCGGTCATGTATCTATGTTAGTCTTATCTCAAATTAAAAATATTAACTCATACATAATGAAATGGATAGCTTTATCATTTCATAAGAAAAAATTAAAAATATATATATATTCAGGAAAACTTGGCTTATTAGGCAAATCGAGCCTTGCACAGTAGGCCGAGTACTGCGTTATGGCTACTAGGTACAACATATATATAATATATATATAATATATATATATATATATATATATATATATATATATATATATATATATTATATATATATATATGTCGTACCTAGTAGCCAGAACGCACTTCTCAGCTTACTAGCAAGGCCCGATTTGCCTAATAAGCAAGTTTTCATGAATTAATGTTTTTTCGACTACCTAGCCTACCTAACCTAACTAACATAACTTTTCTGGCTACCTAACCTAACCTAACCTATAAAGATAGATTAGGTTAGTTAGTAGGTTGGTTAGGGTCGGTCATATATCTACATTATTTTAACTCCAATAAAATAAAATTGACCTCATACATAATGAAATGGGTAGCTTTATCACTTCATAAGAAAAAAATTAGAGAAAATATATTAATTCAGGAAAACTTGGCTTATAGGCAAATCGGGCCTTGCATAGTAGGCAAAAAGTGAGTTCTGGCTACTAGGTACACATATATATATATATAGATAATATATATATATATATATATATATATATATATATATATATATATAATATAAACCTCTGGTTTTAGGTAAACAAAAGGGCAAATCCTTTTTTTTAGGGCAAAAAGTGAGTTCTGGCTACTAGGTACGACATCTATATATATATATATAATATATATATATATATATATCGGCAAATATATATATATATATTATTATATATATATATATTATATATATATAATATATATATATATATATATATATATATATATCTATAAAACCTCTGGTTTTAGGTACAACAAAAGGGCAAAATCCTTTTTTAGGCAAAAAGTGAGTTCTGGCTACTAGGTACACATATATATATATATATATATATATATATATAATGTCGTACCTAGTAGCCAGAACTCACTTTTGCCTACTATGCAAGGCCCGATTTGCCTAATAAGCCAAGTTTTCCTGAATTAATATATTTTCTCTAATTTTTTTCTTATGAAATGATAAAGCTACCCATTTCATAATGTATGAGGTCAATTTTTTTTTATTGGAGTTAAAATTAACGTAGATATATGGCCGAACCTAACCAACCCTACCTAACCTAACCTAACCTATCTTTATAGGTTAGGTTAGGTTAGATAGCCGAAAAAGTTAGGTTAGGTTAGGTTAGGTAGGTTAGGTAGTCGAAAAACAATTAATTCATGAAAACTTGGCCTATTAGGCAAATCGGGCCTTGCATAGTAGGCTGAGAAGTGCGTTCTGGCTACTAGGTACGACATATATATATAATTTATATAATATATATAATAATATATATATGCGCCATGGTGCATAGTGCTCCTGGCTGTCTGGGTTCAAATCCTTCTGGGGTGTGGTGGTTTCAGATGCATATTGGCTTGGGGACCATTCAAGCTTGTTCGCATATATATAATATATACTGTATATATACATACAATGGAACCTCCGTACTGAAACTTGATTACTTCCTGAAGTCAGGTAGAGTGCCGATCTGTTCGAGTACTGAAAAAAAATTCCCATAAGAAATAATGTAAATTGGATTAATCCATTTCAGACCACAAGAAATAAATATAGTAATGTAATAAATAAATTAAATAAATTCAAATATTATACACACTTTACCTGCACTTAGAGTTGATGACATATGTGGAAGATGGTGAGGCAGAGGAAGAGATGTTATTCTTTGGCTCGGGAGTCACCTACCATTATAACTTCTGGTAGTTGTGCTTCTGGGGGATCTCTCTATTTTCTGTGGGGAGCCCCTACGGCTCGCTGGAACTTACCGGGCTGATATGTATGTATCAGACTGTGGCATTAGTCGAATGGAGTTCTTGCATACCGGGGACCACGAGTCAGAACCTGGCCTCCTCAGAGAGGCACGAGAAGCAGTGGTCTATGGAAACCCTTATGTGTTTAAAATCATTCCATGTCTGCCATCAACTGGGGTTTGGCACTCAGAAAGGCAGGCATAAGAAAACAAACCCCACGTGGTAAAAAAATGATACCTAAAACAAGAGGGTGACAAAACTCACAAAACGAAAACAAGCAAACGTCATCCCCATCGTCGTGTCACTCATCCGTGCAGACCCCCCCCCCCTCAACCCCCACTCCAGCTGTCAGTTCCTCAGCTGATGTTGACTGTGGCAGTCGTTGACTCTGACCTCTGACTCCTTGCAGTTCTGTGCCTTGTGGTGTATGGTGCACAAGCCAGTACTTAGTCATTAGTACTGGGGCTGCATGCACTTAGGTCTGACTTCCCTAAGCGCCCAGTAAGTACTGCCCTTACTTCTTCTTGTTATCTTCCACAAGGCGTTCAGGAACCGATTTCGTAGGGGTCTTTTGCTGCTCGGCAATTGCCCGCCCTTGGGGTCAGCTGGGATTGTTGTAGCCCCTGTTTGGCCTTAAGTTGGGAGTATTATCGTTGCTGATAGGGTCGCAAGGTATTGTGCAGCTTGTCTCCCATTATACTCAGTGACTGGTTCTGTTCTTCCTTGGGATGTTGTGCTTTCGCAGGGTTTCTTTTTGTTTGTTTTGCCTGTTGAGGGGATCTGCCCCCCTTGGTTGTATCCACCTATTGCTGAATTAGTGGCCCTCTTCTAGGCCCCTGTGCTTGTACACGTCGTAGTGGTTCAGTTTTTATCAGTTCTCTTGGTAGTTTGGCCCAAAACCGATTAGCAATACCTTGCCTGGGCTTCCATGGGCTTCCATTAGCAGTCATCCTGAGGACCTTGGAAAACCCCATTGGGGTTATTTGGACCTATGGAAACGTGCTCTGGGTTCCAACTCGCTAAGTGCGAGTTTGATGGTTGCTGTGTTCCTTTGTCTCAGGGTGACACTTATCAGTTTTGCCTCCATCATGCTGCCTGTTGGGTCAATGACACCTTTGACCAAGAGTCTTGCGAGTTTTGTTCCTTGCTCGTGCTCCAGATTACCCAGTCTTCTGATATTGATGTTTGGATACAGGTGGTTTCAGTGTTGCATGCTAGATATCAGTTGCTGCAGCACGCTAGGTTGGTTGCTCACCTGGATGCCCCTATTCTGCTCTTCTTGGATTATAGGGGCCCGGACTTGGGGGTGTTCATCGTTTCAACATTGGTTTCGTCATTGCTCCCGAGTCCTTTCCCTGTTGGTGTTGTTCGTCCTGCTTTTTCCCCTTCCCCCCTGCTCCCAGGTCCCAAACGTCTGAGGGTTTTGGAGTCAGGGTGGGTTTTAAATGGTAGTGAGACTTGGGCGGCTTCAGGGACTACCCCATTCGGGTCGGCGAGGGAGGCATTCGAGCTTGCTCCTCTTACCGAGGCTTCCGGGTGTTACCAGTATACCCCCTTCTTCTCAGCCTTTTACCTAGACTCTGCCTTTTCATCTTTAGAGGCAGAGGGTGTGGAGGACAACTCTGGCCCCGGGTCCTGGTGTGTAGGATCCCAGAGCTGGGGAAGAGTTGACTTGGTGGGGCTTGGGCCCCACTTGAACCCGCTTGGATGTTGGTACCCTCATCGCGAGGTTTGTTATTACAGGGGGAAGGGGTTTTTGTAACCCCCCTTTCCTGTACGAATATGGTTTGGGTTCAGCTGCTCCCCAGGTTCGGTTCCTGGTTCCCCTGGGTTCTCCTGTTTCTTCATTCCAGAGGTTTTCGGCTTCTTGAATTCCACCTAAGGAGGTTCGGAAAGCTATTGCAACTTACCTTCTGTGAGACCCGGATTACGTGTTGGTGATGGATCCATCTTCTTTTGAGTTTGGTTCGACTTTTCCCTATTGGGTGCGTTACGAGGTACCAGAGTCTTCCTGGTTGGCAGACTGTTCTTTCTTTTCGTTGGAAGCATGGCATGGGTTTTGTCGGTCCCGCACACTTGACTGGTGGGAGACTTCCACTGTGATACAGGTTTACCCGGGAGGCAAGTTTGAGCGCATTAACGCATGTTTGTTCACCCCCCTGTGCTTCCTCAGAATGTTGGCATGGTGCAGCTGCATGTGCAGATTCCCTCCCTTTTAACTTCTTTGGTGGTGAGGATTTGTGCACCTGGGGGCATTTGGCCTCGGTCTTGCATTTCTTTTCCCTTCTCTAGCTATCCTCGGATTGGCTTGAGGAGGATGTGGAGGCGCTGGGTGCCAGGTCTTCATCCGATGCGCTTGTCTCGGTGGCTAGGATGTCGGCTGCATTGTTGCAGTTGTTTGCGCCAATTATCAAGGAGTAGAATTGGGTAGACCTAGCTGTGTAGGCCTCTTTCCCTGCACTCTGTCCAACCCGTCCTCGCAAATTTAATAAGTCAATATTGACTTATTAAATATGTGCATAGGTGACATACTTAACATAATAGTTTCCCTTGACAAACTTCATAGAAAACACCGACCTTACCTAACCTTGTTAGTATGTTAACATAAGCATCTTATTGCTTCATAATTACAATTATACCTAACCTATACCTAGAATAGGTTAAGTAACAATTGTAATTACGAAGCTATAAGATGCTTATTTTAACATACTAACAAGGTTAGGTAAGGTCGGTGTTTTCTATGAAGCTTTTCAAGGGAAACTATTATGTTAACACTTTCGCATGCCACTGTCTTAAAAGTGCGTCATGTTTCGTCTACCCGCTCATGCACACATGACACAAATTTATGTCTTCGTAAAAATATTTGTATAAAATTCAATTTTTATCCGATTTACTTCTGGTTTGTTTCAAACTGAGCGCCATGAAGTTCTCTTTCTCACTGCTAGGGCGCATGGCGCGTCGGCCTACCCGGTCACGTGACAGGCCCAATGTTTTCTCGTCACGTTTCGTGAGTCGATCACGTTTCCTCGCGCGCCAAACTCGAACGGTTTTCTGCATTTATACCCGTTTCCGTGTGTTTTATACCCAATACATTCATCAACAATGGATCCAGGTCAAGGCCCAAGCCGTTCTACGCCCAAGGAAGTGTCCAAGTCCTCGAAAGAGGACAGAATAACTATGATTTATCAAAAGTTCAAGGGAATGAAACTCACACCCATGAAAATTCCTGAAGTTGTGGCAGCTTTATCAGAAGCTGAGTATGATGCAGGTGATGTTGAAGGACTTGAAGATGATTTGGATGACTACAACGATTATAGTGGCGTCCAAAGAGCGAATGATACATCAACGAGTGATGAGGAGACCGAGCACCTCACAGAGGAGGATGAGGCACCGCTACTCCCTCCTCCTCCTCCATCTAGGCGCACACGTGGTGCATGTAAACCACCTAGAAAACTAACTTGGGGTGTACACATGTGGCACAATTAGACTGCTATGCAGCGCCCCAAAGGAATTGCAAACTATAGCCAAGGCTAAATTTCCACTGGATACCACCATATACCGCCGCAAAGATAACACCTTCATTCTACTGTGGAAAGACAAGTGAGTGGTCAATTTGGGATATAGATAAATAGGCAATTTGGGCCCTATTGCACTGGGACACGGAAGATTGGCCTGAAATAGCAACAGTATCTCATCACTTGCAGCACGCTCCAGACATAAATGATGACACAGGTCCTGCCTATGCTGACGCCGTGCAAACTCCTGGACCATCTGGTGTGAGGCGGCCTTTATTTACTTCAACACCTCAAGCTGACGCAGGAACGGACTCAGAACCCGAGATGTCTGGCACACTGCCATTTGACGAGTCGGTTTTGTCAGATGACTGACTCAAATGCTCAACCAACACCGAGAAGACGTGGCCCTATTGTTGATTCTGAACATCGCCTGAACTACAAACTGAAACATGAACTTTACAAACTGCCAAAACGTCTCAAGTGTCATGTCTGTGCACGGTCCGGTAAAAGGAAGGACACCAACATTGGATGCAAGACCTGTAACGTTGCACTCTGTGTTATTCCCTGCTACACCAGTTACCACCGGAAAAGAGTGTATTGGGTGGTGAAGAAGTAACCACCCGCAACAGCTTCACTCCACCTACAAAACATCTGTTGAGCAACTTCAGGAATGTTGTCCTGAAGAAGGTGGAGTGAAGAAAATTTGCTCAACTTACTCTTCCACAACCAGTTTTTTCTTGGTAAGTACACCTATTTTGTCCAATTTCTTGTAGTATAACTTATTGGGAGTATTTTGATACCAGAATGAACACTGTATCCCATAAACTGCCGTAAGTAGACTCGAAACTTCATAGATTTTTTTCGGGGTGTTGCGTGTCTGCAAGAGTGTCCCAAACGGGTTGCAGGTGGGGTGACTAGCCGTTTATACTGGGCATGTTTACACCTTATCATTTATTATATGCATATGTCTGTTTAGGGAATTTTATTCCGATCCATGTACAACCAAAAATAACTGTGTGCAACAAGTATAAACTTGAAAAACATAACAATAGTATAAACATTTCGTGTGTGTTTGACGCTCACTGATATGTTCCAGCGTTGTTTTATATTTGGCGCTATTCTAACTTACGCTTTGTTGATCTTTTTACCTACGTGCTTATAGAACATTCTATTGGGAACACATTGACACAAAAACGAATGACGTACATACAAAAATAATGTCAGGACAGTCAAATAAGTATATACTTTCGAAGCACCGTATCGCGCTTGTGTCGTTGCGTCACCGATACCGGGTAACAGTTCCACCACTTCCCACACTCTTGCGGGTGGGCCGCGACTATGATTCTACGTTTATATTCATATCTCTGTGTTGGGAATTTCATTGCGAATCCATTGATACCAAAATTAACGCTGTAGGACAAGTGTGGAGTTGACAACAATCCCAAGAGTAGAAACATTTTGTTGCCGTTTTGCGCTCACGGCGAGTCATCTACGTAGTTCTTTATTTGGTGCTGGTCTCCGTATACTTTTAGTGACCTTTTTTACTGATGTTCTTCTAAAGAATTTTATTGCGAACACATTGGTACCAAAATGAAATACGTAGCTCGAGAACTAACGTCAGAAGAGTAAAAAGAGTATACACATTTTTGTTTGGCCGCTTAAGCGACAAAACCGCCGGGAGCACTTACGTTTTTTTTTTCCCTCGTTCGCCGGGCGGCTGAAAGTGTTAAGTATGTCACCTATGCACGCAACTAATAAGTCAATATTGACTTATTAAATTTGCGAGGACGGGTTGCTCTGTCAGGCCATCTCAGAGTGGGTACGCTTGGGCTTGGTCGAAATGACCCCGTCCCTCAGGTGGGTTCCCTCCTGTTTCCGGTCCCAAAACGGGACTGTGCGGATTTGAAGTTCATTCTGGATTTGTCCCGCCTGAACCCCTGGATCTTTTGCCTCTCTTTTCAGATGACTACTATGTCATGTCAGGCTTCTTTTAAAGCCAAATGCTTGGATGGTGTTTGGACCTCTGGGACGCTTATTGGCATGTCCCGATTCATCTAGGGTTCAGGGACTGGTTAGGTTTTGTGGTGAGGCAGCAGGCTTTCCACTTTTGTTGCCTTCCATTTGGCCAGAATCTGGCACCTTGCCTATTTACGCATCTTACCTGGGTCGTGGTGACCTGTCTGCATCTGTTAGGGGTTCGGGTTCTAGCCTACCTCGATGACTGGCTGGTGTGGGCTCCCAGCCGGTCTGCGTGTCTGCTCAGCAAGGGTGTGGTTCTTTCCCAGCTTGCCGGGTTCGGGATCCTAGTGAACTGGAGGAAATCCCATTTGGTTCCATCCCGGGTTTGGACTTGGCTGGATCTTGTGTGGGACTCTCGGATGGCTTCCTTGTCTCTCCCTCCGGAATCGTTGCTGTGGCTGCAGTCCCAACTTTGCTTGCTTCTGGAGGGCTCCCGGGTCACTTGACAGTTGCTTCAGCAGCTGTGCGGGAGTCTGAACTTTGCTGGTTTACCTGCCAGGTTGGGTTTGGATTTGGCGGCTGTTCTGGTTCCTTCGAGGATCTCCTTTCCGCCGGTCTCACAATCGTTGGGTTTGGATTCTGGGGCTTTGCGTCTGTTGCTGCATCGCTGGCTTCCTCTTCAGGTTTTTCAGGGATCAGTGCTGTGGCGCCTATCCGAGTCCTCACTCGATGTGTTCACGGATGCCTCGTCTCTCGGCTGGGGCTTTGTGACCAGTGCTCACCAGGCTGGCCAGGGGCAGTGGGCTTCGTTCTTATGTCGGGCTCACAGCACTGTTCGGGAGTTTGCAGCTATTTGACTGTCACTTCAAAGGGTGCAGTTCGCTCGGGGTTTGACGATCAGTACTCCGGTGATTCATTGCATGAACCGAGGGGGTTCTCTTCAGTCTTTGGCTCTTTGGGGATGGTCTCCAAAGAGACCATCTACTGGATTCTTAGGCTTCTGGCTCTCCGTGTGGTTCATGTCCGAGAGGTTTCCAACATCCTAACAGACGGCATGTCTTGGTTCATTCCCCTGTCCAGGGAATGGACAGTCGACGCCAACTCCTTGCATGGATGAGCGGTGCGATGGTGGGGGTGAGGTTTGCTTGTTTTATTTTTGGGGGTTTTGCCTCCCTCTCATTTTAGGTGACAATTTGTTTATCATGTGGGTGTTTGCTTTTTTATGCTTACCTTTCTGGGTGCCAAACTCTGTTCGATGGCAGACATGGAATGCTTCCAATCACATGGGGGGTTGCCATAGGCCAATGCTCTTCGTGCCTCTGAGGGGGGCCAGGTTCTTGCTCGTGGTCCCCAGTAGGCAAGAACTCTAATTGACTGATGCCACGGTCTTATACATACATATCAGCCTGGTAAGCTCCGTGACGCCTCCGAGGCTCACCCAGAAAATGACGTTTCATTACATTCAACTCTGGGTTTTTTCTATTTCTGTTTCCTTCATTAGACTCACTGGATGCTTTTCATACAAGATACTTGTCCAATGATGATTGCTTTTGCATGCGGTTTAAATTGTTCCTAACATAAGACAGCATTGCCATTCAACAGGTTTTTAACACGGTTTGACACAGCTTTGTCAGGTTGATATTTTTCAAGAAAACTTTGCACTTACCCCCCATTATGCACATTTTTTTTATTAAAGAACTAGGGACATCCTGCCTTCATCCTCTGAAGAGAACTCCTCAACTGCCGTGTGTTGCTGCTTCCTGTGAAAGTTCTTCAGTTCTTTTGTGGTGAGCTCTGCTCTGTGCTCCTCCACTAACTCCTCATCATCATCAGTACTAACCTCCAAGCCAAAAGACACAATATCCTCCACAACAGTATCAAATCCTTCAAAGTCCCTTTCTGCTACAGCATCTCTCTACAATTTCCTCCAGTCGGAGTTCATGGTCCTGTAAGAGACTTTCCCACAGGTTTTGTCTATGAGGCTTAAGCAATGGAGGATGTTAAAGTAGTTCTTCCAGAATTCAGCTGGGTATCAGAGGTCACTTAAAAAAACTTCATTGTAATGAGGTTAAACTCCTGCAGCAACTTGGCCTTCATGCCTGGAGGATGAGTAGGGGCATTGCTAATCACAACAACAATGTGCCCGTGTGCCAGACATGGGCACCACTTTCACATTATGCTGTGAAGTCTTTCTTCATTTCTATTGTGGTTCTAACCATTTTTCTTTTTGCTTGGCTCTTATCACTAACTTTTTTGTGACATGGTGACTCATTTACACTAAAAATATCAAAAGTATCCAAGAGAAAAGTGTAGTAGGTTGTGAACGGACTGACAACTACTGTACGGTGAAACTGACATGTCAGGGACGCGTGTTTGTGAACACAGCATTTGGGTGCAGAATTGTTTGAGTTGGGGGAGGGGTGGGGGCGGCTGTTTGAGTACCGAGGTTCCACTGTATATGTGTAATATTCACACTGTATAAAATGTATAGTATTAAAAATTCCAAAACTCTTTGTCAAGAAAGATCTCATTTTTATATTGAATGTGTGTATGTACATTTTTATCTGCAGTAATTAAAACAAGAAGTCAGTTACATAACACTGATGCTGTATACAAAAAACTATCATGTAGTGGAAATCAATTTAAAATGATTTATGGACATCAGTATTAATCAGAATATTTTTATATAGTGTTCTGTGCTATATCTTCCTATAGGTAGTACTTATTAAAAATATAATATAAAATATTAGATGAAATAAGTCTTAAATGTGATAATGCAGAATGATTCTTCAACTTAAGTACTGTACATTGTTATCATTATTTGATCATTAGACAATTACTGTTACTCATCCTATGTAGTTTTTCCACATTTAGGTGAAAAGGAGTAGCAAATCCAGGTTACATTTACCCCTTTTGTTTTAACTCTTCCCCCCATGAACATAATACTGTCCATTCTAATTCTAATCCAATGAGTGTAACAGGAAAATAATCAGGTATGTGCAAAGGCTGGTGAATATCATCAATAGTATTATACTGATGCATTAAGTACAGTACTTGTTTAATTTACTCTCATTATATTTTGTGAAAACATTCAACAAATTTCCTAATCTGGATGATTAAGAAGCTAAATTTTCTGTGGAGAGCCCCTTCGGCTCCCCGGAGCTATACTGGGCTGATGTGTATATATATTAAACAGTGGCACCAGTCAATCGATGGAATTCTTAGCCTACCGGGGACCATGAGCCAGAACCTGGCTCCCTCGGAGAGGTACGAGAAGCACTGGCCTATAGACATCCCTATGTAGTTGGAAGCAGTCTATGACTGCCATCTACCAGGTCAGGCACCCAGAAAAGTAGGAATCCCAAAACAAACTACAGCTGGTTAAAAATTGGCAACCTAAATCCTATCGAGTAAACAGAACTCTCCAATCAAAAAACAAGCAAACAAGCATGACATCATCACAGGTGCCGCTCCGCTTTCTGTGCAGCTCCCCCATCCTGACAGGGGTCTGACTGCTGAGTGGACAGAGCTTCGGATTCATAGTCCTGAGGTTCCGGGTTCAATCCCTGGTGGAGTCGGAAACAAATGGGCAAAATTTCTTTCACCCTGATGCCCAAGTTGCCTAGCAGTAAATAGGTACCTAGGAGTTAGATAGCTGCTACAGGCTGCTTCCTGGCGGGGTGTAACAAAAAGGAGGCCTGATCGAGGACCGGGCCGTGGGGACGCTAAACCCTGAAATCATCTTAAGATAACCTCCCTGGGAGAGGGAAGGGGAGTATCCCAGACCTCCCACGCCGGCTACCCAACCCAGTACCGAGGCTGTTGTGTTAAGTGGCTTTCGGTGTCCCTGGTCCCTGAAGATTTGCAGGCCCATAGGCATTTAGGTTCGGTCTTGCATGCTTCTTTTTCCTGCTAGAACTGTCTTCAGACTGGCTCGAGGAGGATGTGGAGGAGCAAGGTTCCGGGCCAGCATCTGTTGTGCTTGCCTTGGCAGCTTGGGCGTCAGCTACCTTGTTGAAGTTGTCTGCACTGATTCTGAAGAAAGCGGTCTCTTTGTTCTTTGTTTCTCTGTTCTCTGTTCTGGGTGAATCCCGGAGGCTCCCCGGCAATCCTCCCTCCCTCCGGTTAGCGTTTTTTCGTGTTTTTTGATATCCAGCCTCAGAACTGGGGTGAGGATCGCCGGTGCAAGGGTCTGTGTCTCCCCCTTCCCCCTCCCAGGGAGGGAAGAGTTGCGCAGACTTGCGGCACAGCTCGTGTGATGTCATGCTTGTTTAATGTCATGCTTGTTTGCTCGTTTTTTCTTTTGGGGAGTTCTGTCCACTCGTTTGATGATTTTTGTTGTTAACCAGAATAGGGGTTTGTTTTGTGGCGCTTACCTTTCTGGGTGCCTGTCCCGGTCGATGGCAGATATAGAATGCTCCAAATCACATGTGCATTTCTATGTGCCATTGCTCCTCGTGCCTCTGTGAGGGGGGCCAGGTTCTGGCTCGTGGTCCCCGATAGGCCTAGAACTCCACCCACATCGACTGATGCAAAATAGCTAGGGTATCCATATCAGCCATGGATAGCTCCAGGGAGCCTCCGGGACTCGCCCAGAAAATGGCGTTTCATTACATTCAACGCTGTTTTTTTTTCTGGGGGGAGCCCCGTCAGCTTCCCGGAGCTGATATGCTAATGTCAGACTTTGGCATCAGTCAGCGTATGGAGTTCTGTGGGGCCTACCGGGGGTCCATGAGCCAGTACCTGGCTCCCCCTCTGGCCAAGATAATCTCAAGATAACCCTCACAGAGGCACAAGCAGCAATGGCCTATAGAAACCCCCATGTGGTTGAAGCATTCTATGTCTACCATTGATAGGGTTAGGCACCCAAAAAGGTAAGCGTCCCAAAACAATGAACCACTGGACTGCTCCCCGGTGGTTCATTGCCTGAACAGAGGGGGGTTCGATGCGGTCCCTGGCTCTTTGGCGCTGGTTGCTTTAGGTGACTCCTCTGCTGAGTTTTTGGGGTTTGGCTCTCCTTTCAGTTCACGTTCGGGGGTGTCTAACGTCTTGGCATATGGTCGACACCAACTCATTTAGTTGGATCTGCCAGACGTTCAGGCACCCGGAGGTGGACCTCTTCACATCGGCGTGGTCGCGGTGCCTTCAGATGTATGTGGCTCCCTTTCCTGACTGCGAGGCCATTGGGATCGATGCCTCTCAGCAGGACTAGTCGAGGTGGGGGTTCCTGTACCTCTATCCCCTAGTTCAGCTGCTGCTCCAGGTCCTGACTCGCTTGGAGACTTACCAGGGAAGAGTAGTCCTTTTGGCCCCATGGTGGCCGGCCCAGCCTCAGTTTCAGGCACTGCTTGCACGGTGTCTGAACCCGGAAGTTTTTCCTGCGACTCCGCCTCTTTCAGCAGGTCGGACCAGTGCATCACATAGCTGGTTCGGTTTTCTCCTCGAGTCTATGCGTATGGTGTTTTTGACTAGAGTCTATCGTCATCTCTATGGTGATCAGGTGGCTTCGTTGTTGGTGTCCCCATCTGAGGGCTTCATCTAGCGGCAGTATGAAGTTTCTTGGCGGTCCTTCTGTTTCTTTCTTCGGCTTTGTAGGTATACTTCGCTCTCGGTTAAGGTTGTCTTGTCCTTTCTTTCTTGGTTGTTCCCAGGACCGTCGTCTTATGCCGAATACTGTCGCCTCCTATCATGCGGCGCTGGCGGAGCCGCTGTAGCTTGCTTTCAGTATTGATGTCACTTCTGTGCTGTTTCGCAAGCTGTCTCGTGCGTTGTTTCACCTCCGGCCTGCTCATGTGCTGTATGAGTTGTCCTGGTCTCTTGACAGGGTGCTCTCTTATCTCTCTTCTCTTTGGTTTGTGGTGGCTCCTTTGGTTTAAGATTGTTTCTCTATGGCTCTTTTCTTGTTGGCATTGGCCTCTGGGGGTCGGGTTGGGGAGCTTCATGCTCTCCAGCGCAGGGGTTTCTGCTCGTTTGGTCCCGGCAGTAGGTTTGTTCGTTTGCAGCCGTCTACTTCTTTTCTGGTGAAGAATGGACTGCTGCCTTCCGTAGGGGTCCTTGGATTATTGATGCTTGGTTCGTCAGGCCGGGGGTGCATCATGTGTTGTGTCCGGTTGTTGTGGCTCTTCACCACTATTTGCGCGCCATGGACTCTGTAGCCGGGGATGTGCTTTGGGTTGATCCAGTTTCCCTTCTTCCCTGTTTCAGGGTTCAGGTCTCCCAGGTCGTCCGCAGGGTTATTAGGTGTAGCCAGCCTGCAGTCTATCCCCGTGCCCATGACGTTCGCAAGTTTGCTGCTCTTGCTGCTTTTTTGGTAATATGTCCTGGGTTGACATTTGGGCACGGGGTTTTTGGAGGTCGAACAGAGTCCTGGCTGTGTGTTACTTGGTAAACATTCATGAGCCTAGTGTAACACTTGAATTATATATTATATATAGTACCCTTAGTGTATTGTATCACTTATGTATAGTAGCACTTCCTACTGGTTGCACTTGGTATCTCTATAAAAATTGATCCAGGCCTTGAGGATATTAGTTACTGAAATTCTAATAATTTAGATGATATGTAATAGGAATTGAAATATGGAGTACCAAGGATGATTACAACCGGAACCAATGGTAACTTTCCAAGGAAATGCTACCCAGGGAACTTATTAATTAGATCACTGCCATCATCTTGCCTGTCACTTAGTTATCTCAAGCAATGTGGCAAGAAGCATTGCTTGGTTTTGAGAGTCCTCTTATAGCTGTCATTAGGGCATGACCAGTTGTTAACAAAACTGAACTCCGAGGATACAAGGTTCCTTAAATTGACACAAGGAGTGTTTAACATGGAGTTATTGAGAACAAAATGATACTCACCCCCTATAAGTCCCTATGCTAACACTGACATGGTAAGTAATTTAGACATGGATCAATATCAAAGAACACACACATTACCTTAGACCTCTGCCTCTCAATCTAGTGGATTCGCTCTGTCTCTCCCTGGCTGTGTGATGACCTGCAGCCTCACTCTGCCTCCGGCACTCCAGCACTCTCTCTCTCTCCTAACTATCATACAGGGGTATATATACAATCGAATCAGGGGGGGCATTTTACACTCTTGTGGGAAAGTCTGGTGTGGTCCTGTTCCCAGTTGATTCAGCCTACACGGGAAATTCAGCGAAATCCCTACACGGGAATCCCTACATCCGAAATCCCTACATCCCTATGAATCCCCTACACGGGATTCAGCACACGTGTCCCATATTATCATGTGTATTATTACACCAACTTGCTGCATATACTTATAGGCATTCATATAAACACCATATATGTATACATTCTGGTAAATACCTGTATACTTTTACTGTTTTGATACATTTGCTGCTTGAACACCTGACATTAAAACATACTGGGACATCTTTGGAACAAATTACCTCGATTACGTCTCCCATGTCTAAGATTCAGATTTGTTCATGTATATGTATATGTATGAGTGTATATATAAATATAAAATGTGAACATATAATGTTAATATTTTATATTTATTAATCTCGATCCAAACACACATTTTCAGTCGCTCTTTCTAGCCTTTACACCAAAAGCTCCTACTAGCAACAGCATATGCAAAATTAGTAAAGTTAAAGGTAGCTTTCAAGAACATAAGCAAGGAATAATCAACGTGAAGAGGATAAACTTTGTAATGTAGAGACAACATGGATTTAGAATGGGAAAGTAATGCCTGACATAACTTACAAAATACAATAGTTGCAAAAACTGTATCAGAAATAAAGACGGGTGCATTGCATTTTCCTTGATTATCAAAGAACATTTTATTTTGTTCTTTACAAAGTCTGACATGCAAGATGGAAAGACATGCCAAGATAACTGGGTAGGAATGGTAATGAAGGATCTTTATAAACTCTAGGAATGGGCATACAAGTGTAAAGTAACAAACATTCAAAAGGAAAATAAGTGACCAGGAGGAACCAACTACAGGAATTATAGACAGAAAGAACTTTGAAATATACTACAGTACTTATATTCCATTCACCTGGACTGTATGGGTCTCGAACCCTTTTAACAGTACTTACAATTACAAACTTAACACCGGAGAGGTGCACAAACTACATACAGTAATGTGACAGTGCATAAGAAGCTTACATACCCACCAGGCTGTGGTGGGTATGTGGGCCTGCGGGCCGCTCCAAGCAACAGCCTGGTGGACCAAACTCTCACAAGTCAAGTCTGGCCTCGGGCCGGGCTTGGGGAGTAGAAGAACTCCCAGAACCCCATCAACCAGGTATCAACCAGGTATCAAGGCATCAGCTTCCCATGGTGTGCAAAAAAAGCACTCAAGATATACCATTAAGTTGTTTGCCAAGACAATCAGGATTATTCATAAACAGGAACAAGCTGACTAGCATGCAGCCAGAAAATATTTCAATTAACTCTAGCTGAATCTAAGGTCACAGGTTGACCTTACCAGGATGTTCCCATGGTGAGTCATGGATGTACTTTCTCTGGGCGTTACATTAGGAGGGCCTGTGTCTCTTTGGGTCGGCGGTTGCAGCCAGTTGTCTCGACTTCGCGTTGAGGAGTGAGTAGCGACCGCTTTCCGGGAAAGTCCCTATGGTTTTTATCTGTGGGTAGGTAGCTCCGGGGAGCCGACGGGGCTCCCCTCCAAAAACCAGCGTTGAATGTAATTAAATGCCATTTTCTGGGTGATTCCCGGAGGCTCCATGTCAACCCTCCCTCCCACTGGTCGGCGGTTTTCGTAGGTTTTTTGATGTCCAGCCTCAGAACTGAGAGATGGATGGCCGGAGCAGGGTTCTGGGGCTCCTCCTTCCCCCTCCCAGGGAGGGTGGAGCTGCACAGACAGCGGCAACGTGTGACTCATTTGCTCGTTTCTGTTTGGGGAGTTCTATCCACTTGCTTGGCTTTTTGTAACAATTTTCTCCAGAATAGGGGTTTGTTTTGGGATGCTTACCTTTCTGGGAGCCTAACCCAGTTGATGGTAGACATAGAATGCTTCCAACCCCACAGGGGTTGCTATAGGCCATTGCTCCTCGTGCCTCTGTGAAGAGGCCAGGTTCTGGCTTGTGGTCCCCGGAAGGCCCACAGAACTCCATACACATGACTGATGCCAAAGTCAGACATTAGCAAATCAGCTCTGGGGAGCCTCCGGGACTCACCCAGAAAATGGTGTTTCATTACATTCAATTTTTTTTTTTTTTTAGAAAATGGAGCATCCTACCCAACAAACGAATGAACCTTTTGACATTTCTTCTTTCTTAAATTAAAAAAAAAAAAAATTATTTCTATAAATAAAATAAACAATTCAATGCTTTGCAACATTACAGCAGTCACCCCTTTACATCCCAGCATCATTAGCATCTTTTAAAAAATATTTCATTGATTTGCATCGTCGGAGGCGTCCGAGAATTTGCGAGAACCAATGGGAACGCTAGGAAGCACCACATGGTTTTCTCATTAACCGAGAGGAAGCTCGTCAATCGAGGCAAATTTTCTGTGAGTCGCTTGCTCGTTACCTGAAATGCTTGTAGATGGAGCCGCTTGTCAACCGAGGTTCTCTGTAGTAGATAAGCATAACCTACGGTGCTTATGTTCTTTTATTTATAAGAACAAAGACAGCTATATATGTTCTTATACTGTATATATAATATATCATATCTTTATATATTTATACAGTGGAACCTCGATTAACGAATTTAACCCGTTCCGGCACCGAACTCGTCATGTGAAAAGCTCGTCTTTCAAAACGAATTTCCCCATTTAAAATATTGGAAATAAAAATAATCTGTTCCACCACCTAAAAAATCAATATGATATTCAATTTTTTAAATAATAGAGCAGCCTACCAGACATACACTGAACGAACGTTTATGAAATTTTTCCTTTTTCAGGCCTTGTATAGTAGGCCGAGTACTGCGTTCTGGCTACTAGGTACAACATATATACTGTGTATGTATGTATATGTATATATATATATATATATATATATATATATATATATATATATATATATATATATATATATATAATTGATTTTGTTTTTGAGGGACTCTCGGGTGACCTTTCTGGAGGTAGGCACCTGGGTAGTTCTACATGTATCATGTCACACGTCTACATATCATATCATGTCTTTAGAGTCATGAAATGCCTCCTGGAGACCAGGCAGAAAGAATCTGGTCTACTCAAAGAGGCACAGGAAGCTGGGGATAATAGATCAACCCAGACAAAGAAAGAATACCACCAGGAAGGTAGGACACTCCAAAATACATATTAGCACCCTTGACAGCTAGAAATTGGTTTGTTTTTTTCCCTGTTCAAGGGCTTGCATTTCTCAGGTTGTTCAGCGTCATTAAATCTAGCCAGCCTGCAGTCTACCCTCAAGCCCAAGATGTTCACAAATACACAGCTTTGGCTGCTTTCCTCTCTAACATGTCTTTGGCTCATATTTATGGTTGTGGGTTTTGGGGTTATAATGGGGTTCTGGTGGCTAAGTATTTCGTCAATGTTCCTTGTTACATTCGGTCGTGTGTTGCTTTAGGCCTTGTCTCATGGCCTGGTTTCTCTTCTTTGTCCTAGCGTATGCTGCCTTTCCTCCTTCCTGGTAAGTTCTGATATGTTCTCCAGAAACCCATCATTGAATATAATGATATGCCTCTTTTTGGAAGAGGCTCTCTTGTGAGAGAGATAAGTGACTCTGATTTTCCCTCTTCCTCCAGGTTTGTCGGTTCACTATTCTTCAGCTCCAGAACTAAGGTGGAGAGTGAACTGAGGACTAGGAAGGGGGGGGGGGTGGACTGGCTGTTCTCTGTAATTCATTTGTGGGGTTGTTTGACAGTTTCAACCCTACAGTTGTCTGTAAAGCTTCACTGAATTTCTGGAAACTTCTTCCAGTAGGATGGTGGATTGTCACCTGCTCTCTGTACCTCTATGACTATGAGGTAGGCCAGGTACCTGGTAGACCAAACAGAATTTCCACAAATGATGTGACCCTTTAGTATGTATCAATCTCAGCAAGATAGCTTCAGGGAGTCACCAGGGCTTCTCCTGAAAGAAGCGTTTAATGTCATTCAAATGCTATGTTGATATTCGTAAGCATATCCTGTCTATTTTCATTTCGTTTCCAACATGTCTTTGGCTGAGATTTGGGTTTGTGGGTTTTTGGTGGCACACTTTCCTTAACACTTTCGCTCGGTAACGACTCGGCATTGCATTGTTTTTTTAGTAGATGCATTACCGGTAACGACACAGCATTGCGTCGGCGGCAAATTAGCGGCAGCTTCGGGAAGGGCGCGCCACGGTTTTGGACATTATATGCATATACTCTTGTAGGGAATTTCATTGTGAATACAGTACATTGATACCAAAATGAAAGACATAGGACCAGAATTGAGGTAACAAAGTTGAAAATAGTATACCCATTTTATTAGCGCTCACTGGGATTACGCTCCGTCACTTTCTCTGTTTTCTGTGGGTGGTACTCCTGGCTTTTGGACTTTACTTTTTGGACTTTTGCATATACTCCTGTAGGGAATTCTATTGCGAACACAATGTTACCAAAATGAAAGACCTAGGACGAGAATTGAGATGTCCATAGTGAAGAGAGTGTACACATTTTATTGCTCTTGCACGGTTCTGGGTAATACGCTCCTACTTTCTCATTTTCTCGCTGGGCTTTTGGGCTTTATATGCATTTAGTCTTGTAGAGAATTCTATTATGAACACATTGATACCAAATTGAAAAACCTAGGACGAGAAATGAGATGACAAAGTGGAAAAGAGAATACTCTTTTCAGTATTACTGCGCTCTCTAATGTAATGAGAGGTGCCTTGGGGTGGCGCAGTGCTCTCTTTCTGGGCCACTTTTATCTTGTCGGCGGGTGGAGCGCGCTGCGTTTTTTTACTTTATATGCATATACTCTTGTTGGGAATTCTATTGCGAACACAATGATACCAAAATGAAAGCCCTAGGACGGGAATTGAGGTGACAAAAGTGAAAAGAGTGTACACATTTTATCGCTCTTGCGCGCTCCCGGGTAACACGCATTCACTTTCTCTGTTTGTTGTGGATGGTATGCCAGGCTTTTGGGCTTGATATGCCTTTAGTCCTATAGAGAATTCTATTGCAAACACAATGATACCAAATTGAAAAACCTTGGACGAGAATTGAGGTGACAAAGTTGAAAAGATTATACACTTTTCAGAATTACCGCGCGCTCCCGTGAAACGCCGAAGCCCACCTGGGGTAGTGTGGGTCTCACGAGCATGGTGCAATAAAGTGTTAATGTGCTTAGACTGCACAGGGCTTGCCCTCTCTTCAGGGGTTACTGGATTCTGCTCATGTCTGTCCCTGGTGGGTCCTACTTTTGTTTCTTCTCCATGGTGAAATAGCTCCAGGGGTGGCACTGTAGGATCCCTCCCAGAAATCCAGCATTGAATGTAATTGAATGCCTCTCCCTGAGGGCCCCTTTAGTGGCTCCCTATTACTGTTTGACCTCTTTCATGGGTTTCAATTTTTGTTTGGCCAGCATATGTCTGATTAGTTGTCACTGACTGGACCTCTAGCTGCTGAAGTCACCATCTTGATGGTTGGGGTAGTGTAACTTTTGATGATAATGACCTACCTGTGGTACTGTCTTCCTAGGTATCAAAGTTGCTAATATTTTCCATGCACTTTGTTTTGGTGTGCTCTCCCTTCCTAGTGGCATATCCATCTGGGTTGAGTTGTATGCCCCCCTCCCCCCTCAACTCCCTGTGCCACTTTGGGGGGGGGGGATCAGATTCTGTCTGGGCTCCAACAGGTATTTATGATTCTCATGGGCCAGGTGCAACAATGCATATAGAGCTATTCAGGTAGCTAGCTCTAAGGGGCCCACCAATAAGAAGTGTTTAATTACATCAATTGTCAATGTTTTGCAAGTAATTTTTCAATAAGAAGCATTTTAATGAGAAATTGTGTCTTGGGATTATAAAGCCAGTGGAAGAGTTAAGAGTATTTCCTTGCATATTGAAAAATTAAATACTATTTATAATAAAGAATGTTAAGGCTTCAGAGGTTCAAATTATAGTGCAGAGCTTTGCCAGAGTACTGTACTGGCAATTTAACAAATGTGCCAGCAATGTTATTTCTAATGGGAGAGGTAGGGAAATTTATTTTCCAACTTTAGTTTGTCTACAAAATAATTTGTATTCCTTCTGTTTTTCCTAAATAATCCACATTACTCTTAATTTCTTATGTTAATAGCTCTCAGGGTAAAAGTTTTGAGTTTGGAAAAGTTTGGTAAGGTTTTATTTACATCAGAGTTCCTTGTAATTTGTCCTTGGTTTCATGAACAAATTTAAGAGTACAGTACACTTTTTAATTTAAATTTTTTCTGCAAAGTTGTTTTGCAGAATATATTTCTTTGATAATGATGATACAAAATACCCGTGATTTTTGGGCCTTTTAAAATTAAGAGTTTAAATCTGGGAGCTGCGAATTTCAAACCTGGTGACCTATAGATGGTCATCTTCAGAGCAGTCCTCTGATGGTAATGTAATACCAAGCTCATGTAACTTGTCTCTTTTTAGAAGCTCTTGTTACATCTTTTAGCTTTATATAGAAGTTATGGAATTAAAGTCTATGTTGTATCTTCAGCTTTTTCTTAGCAGCTTTTGCAGTTACACATAAAGTGTTATGCAGATATGTGAAAATGTTGACAGTTTACCATAGGGATAAAGAGGTGAGATACATATACATATATTTTATACTGATCTAAAGCCATACTCACATAAAAATTAAAAGCTTACTTTTGTAGAACAGTTAAATGTTTGCTTCTGTTATGTATAGTTAAATCTAAGTTGTATATAATGAATGGTTTCTTTACTTATTCCTCAGAACATTTTTTATTTGAATTTCAAATTAGTATTTTCATGATTTGTATCAAATAAACCATGTTTATCAAATTCTGATTTTCTGGCAATGGTCATACAAATTGTATGCAAAAGACCTAGCATGTGTAAATTATCTATATTTTCATAATAACTTTATTATTGTAGTTCAAAGTAGGCTTTTAATTTGTTA
The DNA here is from genome assembly GCA_020271785.1 of Procambarus virginalis. Classification (NCBI taxonomy): domain Eukaryota; kingdom Metazoa; phylum Arthropoda; class Malacostraca; order Decapoda; family Cambaridae; genus Procambarus; species Procambarus virginalis. Next base: position 15,127,196 of record WNGS01004511.1, on the reverse strand, counting down.
TTGAATATGACTTACATGTTTGGCCTCCTAACAGGTTGTTTGCTTAAAAGTAATGCATTGGCAAGTTGTTTGCAAGCAATATCTCTTGTTCTTTCATCTTTTCCATTAATATATTTTTGTGTTTTAATTTCAGTTGGGCTTTTATGAAACAGCTTACATACTGTATACAGTATGTTTTATATACATAATTTTCATTTAGTTTTTGTTAGTGATGAGAAAGAGAGGCTTAGTTGGTCTTGGTAGATAATGAAAGGTGCCCAGAATCATAACAGGAAATGGCAATGTCTTTTATTATAGAGTGAAACATGTGATAAGTAGGGGGGTAACACTATATGAAGTGAGCCAGTTTCGTAGCCAGAAAAGTAGAACAATATATAAAGGCAGCAGTGTTTGTGATGAGAAGCATGTTAGTGTTAGAGTCAACATGACTTGAGTCAGGCACCATTCTAAAACAGTGTACACGACTGGACCCCTCCCCCCCATTTCCATTGGTCCCGAAATGGGACCCCAGATCCCATTTCAGTCTATAATGCCTGTACTTGACAACAAAGGAGAAGGATCTCTCGCTTCCCTCCACTTTCAGCTAATGTTGTTTGTAGGAAAATGGTTTGGAAATAGCACTTTGCCATATTGAAAACCTGCATGGAACTTTAACTGAAAAGTAGGAATATTTACCTGGTCCTTGCTACTATTGATACTTCCAACATTAAAGCATAATGTAATATTAGCCCACATAAGAGGTGAAATGGTGTTAGAGCCAGGGTAACTGAGCAACACACTACCCACTAAGAATCAAGCCAATTTTATGACCAAGTTGGAAGTTATTTATGATTTTATTAAATGTGAAAAGTGTGTTAGCTTCACAATTGTCATCCTTGATGGGGAGAATAGTGTTATGAGGAGGAAGTTTACAAATACTGTACAGTAATAAAAGTGTTGAGTGTTTGGTAGAGCAAAAAGACAGATTTGTTGTTATATACTACATCAAATCTTATTCAGATGCATTTCTCTTGATAATTACTTTACATGACTTACATGAACTTGTACAGCAGCACAAATGTAGAATAATCATGGAATGCTGTATGGCAAATGCAAATGCTAGAGGTATTTACAGTGTTCTGTTGATATCAGTGCTTGCTGAGAATTGCAAATTTTTAATTTCATTAGTAAAGCTTTAAAAAAGATACATACTTGTCAGTATGCAAAGAATCTGCCTTGTATTAATGATATAATTTGCTGACTTTAAAATTGAGAGTGAGATTTTGGATATAGTACCTAAAGAGTCAAGGCCAGGATTCATTAAACATTTAAGTGTCCACTTATGGAATCTGTACATCTTTGCTCAATAATAGCAGGTTAGTTTGTATTTATTAAACAGTATATGACCTCCAAAGCACTGCAGTGTTATCCATAACAATAATAACCTTGGGCTGCAAACTTTCAAAGTTCATAAACTGTTTAATAAATACAGACTAAATAAACTAAATAAATACAGACTGCCATGACCGATAAAAGATGAATAAGTTTTGTAAATACACATCTTAATGCTTGATGAAACCTGGCTCTCTTTGAGCAAAGTTTTAATAGAAAAATTAGAATAAAGATTTGGATTTGTAGGTTGAGAGCAAGCTGTCCCACTCTGGGTATTATGACAACAGTAAACAGAAAATAAGTTACAGTACAGAATTATGTACAGATCTTTGTGTGTGTATGTACAAAGTACAATATTGCTCTTTAGTACAGAAGAATGACAAAAAGGACTCTATGCAGATTTTTCCCATTATATATTTTAGTTACTTAAGATAAAAATAGCACTGTATGTGAATATATCAAAATAATTAGTTTCATAGTCTCCTGACATTACTAATGGATGTAAGTGGATGATAATGTTATTAGGGCATTATTTATGAATTAATTACATTTTTCTTTACTATCTCTGTAGACTACTGGTTATGCCATTCTGGTTTTTTTTGTGTTCATATATTGTTGCATGTTTATTAATTTAAAAGCTTTGGCTGTTGTAGTGTTTCTCAGATCCCAAATATTGCGGGATTCATGTGATTTTTACTGGAGCAGTTATTACAGAGCTTCAGTTAAATGGTTTTAAGATTATTTTGTGCATGTGTATTGACAGTTCTTTTGTCACTCCTAAATATATTGTTATTTCTTGGGATCTATTTTGAAAGTTTATATAAATGTAACATTGTTTATTGACTTTAAAAACTATGAGTATTTTGTACAGACGTTTTGTCAACTTCATTATTTTTTTTTCTGACTGTGTTTTCTTTTGACAAGGACATAAGTAATGCTTTAATTTTAGTGAATATCTGTATTTTAATTTCCTGCTTTGTTATTGTCAAGTTCTGTAGTAGAATAGTACAGTCAGTGGAATTTGTATTTTCTGGGAGGGGCTCCTATGGTGGCTCCCTGTTGCTAGTGACCAGGATACCTCCACCTAATTTGAATCATACCAAACCCTTGGGTTTCACTGTAGGCCTACCAGGGACTATAGGCCAAAACCTGGTTCCCTCTATAAGTGCATAGGGAGCTGAGGATTCTAGGTCTCTCACCCCCAAGAAAAAGTCAGCAGAAAGGTAGAGCAAATACAAAACATATAAGAGTAAGATTATCTGTTTTATGTTTGTAACAAAAAAACAATATCCCAAAATTATCCACCCAGAGTGGATCATTTGGTGTAAAGAAATGAGTTAGTGGTTCACCCACTGCTAGCAGCTGCCACTACCAGATGGCAGCACTTCCAGCTACTGGATCCACCCAGTCATTATGCCTGGTGTTACATGACAACATCACTCCCATTTTTTGTATCCACTAGCACTCTTGGGGTCCCAGTTTTTCAAATAAGTGACAGTCATCCTTTGGACTCTGCCCTGCAGGGGGACATTTCCTTGCATACTTGTTCTTTATTTTAGTTTTTGCTTCATGTATTCACCTAGTTGTGCTTGCTGGGGTTGAGCTCTGTTCTTTTGGCCCGCCTCTCGACTGTCAATCGATCAACTGTTACTAACTACTAATTATTTTTTGTTTCACACACCCAAAACCCCCAGGAAGCAGCCCAAAACGGCTGTCTAACTCCCAGGTACCTGTTTACTGCTACGTAACAGGGGCATCAGGGTGAAAGAAACTCTGCCCATCTGTTTCTGCTGGCGCCGGGAATCGAACCCCGGCCCACAGGATTACGCATCTAGCCTGCTGTCCACTCAGTCACTAGCGTCCCTTGCGCCAGCACTCCAAAACATGTGCATGTATTTCTATGCTTTCCTTCTTTTGTATGGACTAAGATTAACTGTTCACCTTGAGCTGTACACATCTAGAGTTGCCTTCTCTAGGTGCTTCTCTAAGTTTTGTCTGCTGTTTTCTTGGCAGTCCAACAGTGCTATCACTCATTACATGGTTCCCTTTTGTATTTTGTTCTCTATGGTGAGATAGCAACAGGGAACCACCAAAGGAGCCCTCTCAGAAAACCAGCATTAAGTGTAATGAAACGTTTCTTTCTGGTGAGTCCTTGGGAGCTCCCTGGACCCTCCATTTTCCTTCTAAGGGCATCGGTTTCGTTCTTTCCTGACTCAATGACTGATGAGTTGGCTGGATGGATCCAGTAGCTGAGGCTGCTACCTCCTGGTGATTAGCATCTGCTATTAGTGGGTGAACTGCCTAACTACCATGTGGATCATTTTGGGGTCTCATTTTCTGTTTTTACTTTTCCGTTGTCTGTATTGTTTCGCTCTACCTTTCTGGAGTTTTTTTCTTGGTTTGTGTGGGAAAACTTGACTTGTGTAATTCATTTAAATTGATACTATTTTTGATAGCTACGAAGGACCGACACTTTCTGTGAAAAAGTGGAAAACTAGGTAGAGCTACCTAGTTTTCCACTTTTTGGAAAAGTTTTTTCCACTTTCCACTTGGCAAGTGGCCAAGTGTCCATTGTTCGAGGGAACGACTCCAATCCTCCGTCCTGAACTGCTGTTGCTAAGACGTCAACTACGGGCTGGAGAATGATTAGTTCCAGGATACTGCCTTTATGTGCCGAAATAACGTGGCACTGCTCTCGAGGTTGTGGGAGCGAATAAAATGACACTAAGCAAGATCCTTGCAATGGCGCCTCTAATCACGCTGCTAATATGGCGTCGTCGTCTCCGTCTTCCCTGCTGGTATACGCATGCATAGAACACTCAAAGTAATCCCGAGTGTAAAGTATTTTATTTACTCGTAATTAATTAGGGAAGTAAGGAATTATGACAAGTGTTCATGTCACTGATGAAAGTATTAAGGTGCAATATATTTTTGCATAATGCAAGTCAGCTTATTAAGACTGCGTAAAATGAACAAGAGGAATATTATATAGAATTATTTTCCTTTGCAATATTTTCCACTGTAGTTGTTAATTCACCTAAATAAGCGAGTTCAGTAAGCAGTAATATGCTATATAAATAAAGTAACTAAATAAATGATTATCCTTAGTAAAGGAAAGTAATTAACTGGACTCTGTTTAGATTCAACTAAATGTGGAGATATTTCATGTTTCAACTTGACGTTACCTCCCGGCATCATTCAGACTAGGAAGGATTTGGTAGAATACTGTGTCGCAATAGAAACATTAATTGGATTAATTCTACAACTTAGTAAGATTAGTAATTACTATAGTTAATACAATGATGATGATGTATTATAGTACAAAAATGATGTATAAGTGTTGGATAATTTCCAACAGTTTGAGCCATCTAGACTTGTCAGCTTCCTGCGCTTCTATAGAGGGAGCCAGGTTTTGGCCTCCAGTCCCTGGTAAGCTTATGACTCGCAAGGGCCTGACATTTATTGAGTGGGGCTTTCCAGGTACAGTAATTAGCAACAAGGAGCTACCTAGAACAAACCAGAAAAAAATTTGATTATATTCAGTGATGGTTTTTGTTACATCATTATTTGCTAAAGTTTCAATACACCCTTATTAATATTTTTTCAGCTTTACTGGATAGTCCTCAAGTGCTGATTGCAGAGGAAGAGAAAATCATTGTTGAAGAAACTCATGGCAACCAAATTGTAATGGAAGAAAAGTAAGTTCTTTTCTTTTAAGGATTTGAACATGAAATCCAACATTTGTAAAGTTTTTGTTTTTCCCTTATACAGGTGACCTTCATATAATGCATGTTTTGAATTGTATTTTTGCCATGTGATTTTTATTTATTGATCAATAATTAAAATTTCCTTCATTATTATTATATAACACACGATCATGTTAAACATGCCTGTCCACTCAAGCAAATACAACCATGATTTGACTCCCTCCTCACACCCACTAACTCTCACAACCACTCACACCTACTCACTCTCACATTCTCCCACTCTTACTCTTCCCCACCCTCACTCTCACTTCCCACACATTACACACAGAAATCACAATAGTGTGATGCATCAAATGAATAAATCCACAAGAGCCGTGATGAGGGTTTGAACCTGCATCCAAGAGGATCCCAGACGCGCCTTAATTGACTGAGCTACAACATGGTTAAAAAAATTGCAACCAGGAGTTCAACTTGACCTACCATGGGTCCTGCAGTCACTCCGAGACACAAACCAGGTTTTTACACAATTCCCCCATGCACCCGAGTTCTGCCAATAAGCTACTCTACCTGTTCGCCCCCTACTTCATTACACACAGAAATCACAATAGCCTGATGCATCAAATGAACAAATCCACAAGGGCTGTGATGAGGATTTGAACCTACGTCCGAGAGGATCCCAGAGGCACCTGAATCAATTGCGCTACGACATACAGTGGTACCTCGGAATACGAGTGTCCCTGTATACGAGTTTTTCGGAATACGAGCAGGATTTCCTCAGAAAATGTGTCTCGGAAGGCGAGGGTTACCTTGGAAGGCGAGTTTGTTGATACACATACAGGCCGACCTAGTGTGTGGTGGTACGGCGATCGTCGCCTCTCACCCCTCAGTTTACCAGTGCCTCGCACCCAGTGACTATCCCACGTAAATTCTTCACCCGGATTTTCAGTGTTTTGTTGGATTTTTGGTGATTTGACCATAAAAATTATTATATATCTCGCCATGGGTCCCAAGAAAGCCAGTGGTAAGGTTTAACCTAAGAAAATAGTGCTGCATTTCGGGCGATCGAGTGACAACACTGAAAAGTGTATACTCTTTTCACTGTCCTGACATTAATTTTCAATTTACGTATTTCATTTTTATACCAATGTGTTCGCACTAGAATGTTCTATAAGAACATTAATATACAATGTCACAAGGATGCGTTAGACCGGCACCAAATAAAAAACTATGTCGATTACACTTGTCGTGTCAACAATACAATGGTCTTACCTCGATGGTGCAATGCTACGCCATTCTCCCAAATAGGCTATGCGGCTATTAGAGAAAACAGAAATTTCATGGCAGACATTTTCAAACTATCTCAAAGTCGATCGCATAACAAATAGTTTATAGAAATATTTTTTCTCGTGACTCGTGAGTGAGTCTGCTGTGCGACCTCAACAGAAAAAGTGGTAATGTTCTTGAGCGCCTTGATAATGCTAAAGTGTTAAGAAAATGTGTGAAGTATGGAAGAATTGCAAAGTTTTTTTTTTAAAAAACTCGCCCTGCTAAAGCTGTAGCAGGCCGTTGCATTGACCTTTTAAATGACAATGTGATGTCTTACTACAGACAAGTGTTAAAATATAGGAAAAACAAGTGTCTTTAGACAGATTCTTAGTAAGACAAGCAAGTCTTAGTGGTATGCAGGCAAACGTGCAGCGTGGTGCACCCAGGAAAGTCCTCATTGCCTGATAGTTATAATGGAAAGGGGACTTACCCCTTCCAAACAGTACAACATCTCTCTCCTCTCTGCCTCCACCCATACTTCCATATGCCAACAGCAGGTAAGTAATAACTGACACATAGTTTTGTAGGTTATTTAGATGAATTACGTATAAATATTTAGTTTGAATTGGGGTTTTTTTGTTTGGGGTAGTCAGGAACTGGATTAATTCATTTCCCATGATTCTTCTTAGGGGGAAAATTAGCTTGCGGAATACGAGTTTTCGAATGCGAGCTGTCTCCAGGAACGGATTTAACATCTTAAACGAAGGATACCACTGTAGCTTAAAAGAATTCGTGACGAGAGTTCAACTTGAGCTCTACCACGGGACCATGCATCACTGCAGTGTGATTTTCTGTGTTAATGAAGTAAGGGCAAAAGGTAGAACCTTATTGGCAGAGCTCGGGTGCATGAGGAATGGTGTAAAAACCTGGTTTGTGTCTCGGAGAGACTGCAGGATCTGGTAGGTCAAGTAGAACTCTCCGGATGCAATTCTTTTAACCATGTCGTAGCTCAGTCGATTAAGGGCCGAAGATGTCTGAGGCATAAAATGTCATGGGCATCCCTCCTCGGACGTAGGTTCGAAACATCCTCATCGACACGGCCTTGTGGATTTCTTCCCACATCATATCCGCCCCAATCCTTCACCTCCTAAAATGTTTACAAAACCATGTGTATTTCCTGTGTAAATACTCTAAAAATGTTTGTGGTGGTCCACTATTAGTGCATATTACAGTACTGTATCCTTACCTAAACATCAATTATCACGGTCCACTCTCACCCCTTCCATAGCCTCATCCAGAGAAGAAAGTAGGCAGTGAGACTTGCAGATGGGCAGCACAGTGAGGGTCACTATGAGTTGGCCATCAAACTGTACTCCCACGCACCTATCTCTTGCACACCACATTCATCTCTGCCATACTAACCAACCCCTAAGTCGTAAGTGACCAAAATTCATTACCCATCACCAATTGTGCCAACCTTTCTGCTCCACTCTGTGCTTCCTATTACCACTGACCTGGCTCTATGAAACAGACCTTAACCCTTGCCACCGACCCACCCACCAGACACTGTACACACCATCTTCCATTCCACCCTCAAACACACTGCCTACACATCAACACCAGTGCCTACCCCACCATCAAAAACTCAACCACCCTCCCGCACACATCAACACGACCATACACATCCCCACCATCAAACACACTACCACCCCACCCACAGCAAATACCCTGACCAACCCACCCACCACACCACAAACACTGCACCGCACCCACCACCAGCAAATAGCCGACTAACCACCCACCCACCCATCAAATACACTACCACCACCCCATTCAAAACCTACCACCCAGCCACATCAACTCACATCACTACACACCAGCACCCCGTCAACTACACTACACCACCACCCATCATCAATACCCCATACCACTCCACCTCACACAATCACATACAGCCTGCACCCTGACCCACCCACCATCATAATACACGTACCACCCACACCCGTACCATCAAATACAATACACACCACCACCATCAACACACTCCCCCCCCCCACTAACCAACACACTGCCATATTCTTCATAGAAGAAGAGATATTTGACATCCAGTAACTTCCTCCCTTGGGAAATAGTGATTATGTCCTGTTGGAAATTAAATATGCTTTGCAATACAATCTAGAAGAGAATGGGGACATTGAAATGATTGATGTAACTCATTCAAGAGAGGACACTATGGGGAACTTAGAAAATTCTTTAATGAGTTTAATTGGACAGACTTGTTGCTAGGCAAAGAAGTACATAAATGAGATGTATGCTAAATTTTGCAAAATATATGAAGGCACACAAACATTCACACCAAAACAGAGATGCACGACCATAAAATAGGATTGGTCAACAGAACTTGTGAAAGGGCCAGAGAGGAAAAGACAAGAAAATGGTTTCAATATAGGAGGCCTAACCCACATACATACCAGCACTACAACAAGCAAGAAACAATTGCACAGTAGCAAGGAGAGAGGCAGAAAGGAACTTTAAGAAAGTTATAGCAGACAATGTAAAACAGACCTAGTCCTTTTCTTTAAATTCATTAAAAGCAAGCTGCATGTAAAGGATAAAGTCCAGAGATTAAGAATGGGAACAGGAGTACTGAGAATGAAAAAGAAATGTTAAATGAACAGTTCAAAAGTGTGTTTGTACAAAATGAGGATTTCATAGAATTGGAGCCAGTACCAATTCTAGAGCATGCCATAGAGGTATCTCAAGATGAAGTGGAAAAATTACTCAAGGGGCTAGGAAGAAATAAAGCAGTTGGACCTGTTAGAGTTTCACGTTGTATGGTGCCCAAATCTCAATAAGCACATAAGTAAACTGGAAAAGGTGCAACAGCATGCTACAAAATGACTTCTGGAACTGAAAAACAAGAGTTACGAGGAGAGACAAGAGGCATTAAACATGTCAAAACTAGAAGATGGAAGAAAAAGAGGTGATATGATCACCACTTGCAAAATACTAACAAGAATCTACCAAATTGACAAAGAGGAATGCCTGACACCAGCAACTTCATAAACAAGAGGACACAGATTCAAGCAAGGAAACAAAGGTGCTGAAAAAAATATTAGAAAGTTTTCTTTTGCAAACAGAGTGGTAGACAGTTGGAACAAGCTAAGTGAGAAGGTGGTGAAGGCCAAAACCGTCAGTAGTTTCAAAGCATTATATAACAAAGAGTTCTGGGAAGGTGGGACACCACAACCGTTGCTCCATCCTGTAACTATACTTAGGTAATTACACTGCCACCCACCAACATAAGGGGGTGTTTTGGAAACTGTCCCTTGATGAGATTACCGAGAGATGTCTCATACTGATTGAGGTGATTTCCGGATCAATTCCAGCAGGCAAAATACTCTTTATTGTAATTCTTATATAATTATCTATATATATGAGAATAATTTATAAATTGTAACCATGTGTATTGTATATACTGTATAGTAAAAAGATAAATTGTATATAATAATTATACCTTAATTTTCAATATATTGTAATAATTAAAACACAATTTCTCATATAATATGAGACATTTATAATAAATCTTACTAAATACTGTACAGTGCTAGAAAAAAATAAAAAAAAAAACTATTTAGAGAAACTCGATGAGCACCTTCATAAGATATCTGATCAACCAGGCTGTGACTTGTACATTAGGCTGCAAGCAGCCACATCAAACAACCTGGTTGATCAGACCAACAACCAGGAGGCCTAGTCAGAGACCGTGCCACAGGGACATGTCGAGGATCAAATCCTCGGAATTGTCAACAGGCAGGAGGGGTGACAGGGACTGCTGACAGGGATGAAGTTTTAAGTGCCAGAAAGATCCAGGAGGTAATCAGAGGGTACAGGTATTTGACTTGAGGAGTATTACTAGCAGAGCACCACAGGATTCAGTTCTTGCACCAGTAATGTTCATTGTCAATATAAACAATGTACAAGAAGGACTACAAAATTATATGAACATGTTTGCAGATGAAGCTATGCTACTAAGGAAGATATAAGACTTAGACAATGGCCATGCCCTTGAAAATGACCTAGACAAATAAGTATTGTATATGGAGCACTATGCGGCAAATAGAATTCACTGTGAATAAATGCCATTTTATGCAATCTGGAATAGGAGAAAATAGGCCCCACACAACCTATGAATTGTGGAAAGGAATAAAAGACCTCTGCCACCTCACTGGGAAAAGCACACAGAAATTCAGCAAACCAATACAGACCACTGCTGGGTTTGAGACGGAAGCCTCACAACCCACTAAATCAACTCCCAACAATGTAAATAATAGAAAATCTCTTGAAACAAGTATGCACTCATTTGCTCCACCCCTCCTACTCATTTGGGGAGGGGTGGGGGGAGGGAGAGACAGGGCTCGTGCTGTCCACTGGCTCTAGCCATCAGTTCCAGGGCAGATGGACACATGAGACACTCCCAACCAATGACCTGGAAGGGAGGGGGTGAATCAGGCAGCCACTGGCCCTCACCCAGTGTTGTTTGGGGTGTGGATGGGAAGCACACATGAGCACGAGCTCCATGAAAAACAATATATATCTAGGGATATTTCAGTGATACAGGAACTAAACACAGTCAGATATCTCATAAAGTGCATCTCAACATATTAAACAATATACGATAGTGATTGCCATCCGTCTTTTGTGTTTTAAGGAAATAACAAGTGAATTTCGTGTGGAGTCAACCTTGTGGTGCCAGAGCCCATCCCATAGACCCACGTCCCGTGTGCCTACCATGTGTGCGTGCTTACTAGCAACTGGTTTCCAACAAGTGTAATATGGGAATGTTGATCTAGAAATTAGTAACAGAGAAAGTGAATACCATTGCAAGCCGGAAATAAAGCAGAAAATCCCTTATGGTAATATGTACAGGCAAATTAATATATCAGTGTTATAACTCTAGTAACTAGCAACTGACTGCATCCAGCCCGCGGCCTGGGACAACACCGTGTCAACTGTACATCCCACTGGCACCCTCGCCCTCGACCGTGCGATTATTTATCAATATATATAAAGAAATACAAAGTGCCGGTAGCACAGGCACTCAGTATAGTGTGGAGGAAGAGCTTGGACACGGAGGGAGATACCGGATGCACTTAAAGTAGCAGACATAGCCCCTCTACACAAGGGAAGGAGCAAAACATTGGCAAAGAATTATAGACCAGTTGCACTAATGTCCCACATAATAAAAGCATTTGAGAGAGTGATTAAGAGTCAGGTCACCAATTTCATGGAGACCAATGACCTTCACAACCCAGGCCAACATGGATTTCGAGCAGGAAGATCGTGCCTCTCACAGCTACTTGATCACTACGACAGAGTCACTGAGGCATTAGAAGAAAAACAGAATGCTGATGTGGTATACACGGACTTTGCAAAGGCTTTTGATAAATGTGACCATGGAGTGATAGCAAACAAAATGAGGTCAATGGGAATAACCGGCAAAGTAGGACGCTGCATACTCAGTTTTCTGTCAAACAGGACTCAACGAGTAACAGTCAATCATATAAAATAGAGTCCAAGCATAGTTAAAAGCTCTGTACCTCAGGGTACAGTCCTTGCACCGCTGCTTTTCCTTATTCTCATATCAGATATAGACAAACATACAGGTCATAGCTTCGTATCATCCTTTGTAGATGACACGATCAGCATGAAAATTACTTTGGCTGAAGACAATGAAAAACTTCAAGCAGATATTAATAAAGTTTTCGACTGGGCAACAGAAAATAACATGATGTTTAACAGTGATAAATTCCAGGTACTCAGGTATGGTAAAAATGGGGACCTTAAACATAATACAGGGTACAAAACACAATCAAATGTGCCCATAGTAGGAAAACAGCATATAAAGGATTTGGGAATAATGATGTCTGACGACCTAACGTTTAGGGAGCATAACTAAGCAAACATTGCGTCAGCCAGAAAAATGATCGGATGGATTACGAGAACTTTCAAATCCAGGGATCCCATCACAATGGTTGTACTCTTCAAGTCACTTCTGTTGTCCTGTATTGAGTACTGCTCAGTACTCACTTTTCCCTTCAGAGCAGAAGAGATTGCTGAAATAGAGGGAATACAGAGAACATATACAGCACGCATAGACGCGATAACGTACCTAAATTATTGGGATCGTCTCAAAGCCCTCCGAATGTACTCACTAGAAAGAAGACGAGAGAGATATCAAATAATATACACGTAGAAGATACTGGAGAGCCAAGTACCAAAGCTACACAGTAAAGTAACAACCTACTGGAGTAAACGATATGGAAGAAAATGCAGAATAGAACAAGTGAAGAGAAGGGGTGTCATAGGCACAATCAGAGAACACTGTATAAACATCAGAGGTCCGCGGCTGTTCAACACAATCCCAGCGAGCATAAGAAATATTGTGGGAACAACCGTGGACATCTTCAAAAGGAAACTAGATTGTTTCCTCCAAGGAGTGCCGGACCAACCGGACTGTGGTGGATATGTGGGCCTGTGAGCCGCTCCAAGCAACAGCCTAGTGGACCAAACTCTCACAAGTCAAGCCTGGCCTCGGGCCGGGCTTGGGGAGTAGAAGAACTCCCAGAACCCCATCAACCAGGTATCATCCTAGAAATTGGCATTTCATTATTTTCAATACTGGTTTTCTAGTGGGAGCCCCTTGTGGCTTCTAAAGTTAATTACCCATAAGTTAGAAAAACTCAGGGAGGAGGTGGAACTGCAGACAGTCAAGACGAAGGCAAGACACCAGGCCAAGAAACACAGACCAATACAACACTAGGGTGACGAGGCATTGAAACATTAACCAAGTAGCGGGCTGCCAATACCCTCTTCAAACAACAGAACCTCCTCACCCAAATATCAACCCAGGATATATTGCCATACACAACCATAAGAACAGAGTATTTATGAACGTCATGGGCATGAGGGTAGACCTCATGCTCACACCCAAGGATGGCTAGACTAGAAGTGGCTCATGAACAGGCCAGAGGTGAAAATGACTCAAAGTACATATTGGTAACAACCACAAGCAACAGCGGCTCCACCAGCACCATAAGCAAGAGTCAACAGTATTCACCTTTAAGTACTGATAAATAAACAACCAAGAGAAAGAAAAGGAACTATATTTTTGGTTCTCGTGAAGCTCCATGCTGACTGGCTCCACGAGGACGCTGATATCCTTGGCTCTGGGCCAGATGCAAGTGTGTTGTTTCCCACCATGACAGCATCGGCAGCTTTGCTCAAGCTATATGGGCCCATGCTCTGGGAGGCCCAGTTTACAGCACCCTGTAAATTTTATAGCACCCCTGTAATGTTTACAGCACCCTGTAATGTTTATAGCACCCTGTAATGTTTATAGCACCCTGTAATGTTTACAGCACCCTGTAATGTTTACAGCACCCTGTAATGTTTACAGCCCCTGTAATGTTTATAGCACCCTGTAATGTTTATAGCACCCTGTAATGTTTACAGCACCCTGTAATGTTTACAGCACCCTGTAATGTTTACAGCACCCTGTAATGTTTACAGCACCCTGTAATGTTTACAGCACCCTGTAATGTTTACAGGACCCTATAATGTTTACAGCACCCTGTAATGTTTACAGCACCCTGTAATGTTTACAGCACTCTGTAATGTTTACAGCGTTCTGTAATGTTTACAGTGTTCTGTAATGTTTACAGCACCCTGTAATGTTTACAGCTCCCTGTAATGTTTATAGCACCCTGTAATGTTTATAGCACCCTGTAATGTTTACAACCCCTGTAATGTTTACAGCACCCTGTAATGTTTACAGCACCCTGTAATGTTTACAGTGTTCTGTAATGTTTACAGCACCCTGTAATGTTTACAGCACTCTGTAATGTTTACAGTGTTCTGTAATGTTTACAGCACCCTGTAATGTTTACAGCACCCTGTAATGTTTACAGCACCCTGTAATGTTTACAGCACCCTGTAATGTTTATAGCACCCTGTAATGTTTACAGCCCCTGTAATTTTTACAGCACCCTGTAATGTTTATAGCACCCTGTAATGTTTACAGCACCCTGTAATGTTTACAGCACTGTAATGTTTACAGCACCCTGTAATGTTTACAGCACCCTGTAATGTTTACAGCACCCTGTAATGTTTACAGCACCCTGTAATGTTTATAGCACCCAGTAAACTTTACAACATCCTGTAAACTTTACAGCACCCCTCTAATTATTAGACCTATTATACTGATTACATTTTTTCTCATCTTCAAATTTGCCAGTACAGAATTGGAATGCCTCTCTTTACTGGCCATATTCAAACATACTGTTCAGCCTCTAGCTTTCTGTTGTTTTGTATTTTCTAATGCATCTTGAACTACAGGGTGATCCACTAATACTCCAATGATTTGTTAATAATTAAATTAAAGAGTAAATATAGTATAGGTCACTGATGATTTTAGTATACTGTATATTCTCTAATTTGTTTTGTTTTAGTTGAAAAGTATAATAGGTTTATGATATAAAGGTACTGCACGTGAGTGAAATCGAACCCTGGGCATGTCGGGTACACTCTTGAAGACTTGAAGTGTCTCCTAAACCTAGTGCTTCATGTATACAACTCAACTATGAAAACTTCTATCCATGCTGTCATTTTCTTACTTCCCTCAAACATTAGATAACAATTCTTCACCTTAAAATTAAATAAAATATGGATATTAAATGCATTATAGTATTCTTTCAATTAAAAATGAGTTGGGCAACTCTTTGCACTGTTTTGTAGTCTTGTATAAATAATAATAAATTTAGCTATTTATGCTTATTAGATGTACAGTATTTTATGTTTTCTTTATTGTTATAGAAGCCTCGTGGACACAGTCTATGCCCTGAAGGACCAAGTTGCCACACTCCTGCGTGATTACCAATCCCTGAAGAAAGCCTTTGAGTTTGAGCAACAGGCCTCAAGAAACTTGCGTAATATTATGAAGCAACATGTGTTACTGGGAAGAGATGATATAGTATGGGATGTGGAGGTGTAAAAGATAATGAATACTGAATTTCACAGTACAGTACTTTGTACTTGAGATCAGTCCATAGTCTTTTCATCTTAACTTAGTCATAGCCTATGAAGTTATAGCTAATTGTCAATTTGCATAGAGTAAACTGTATAAAATATACCTGATATTCATGACACTTGGTTTAACTTTTTTTTTTTGTTTGGTTGCTTTGATTTGTTTAATTCAGTCTTGATTATTTAACTAAATTAGCAGAGGATTTTTGTCATTGGTGTATATCGTATCATTTATTTCTGTAGCACCTGGTTATAAAAGTCTTTTATTTGTAAACAATGCAAAAATAATGTTAGTTTTTGGCAAGGCTACACAGTGGCTCCCTGTTGCTTGCAACCTAGTTAGCTTCACATATTACAAGTCACACCAAGCCCTGCAAGTTATTAAAAGAATACCTGGGACCCAAGGTGCAAAGAGCAGAGGATTTAAGCTCATCCTGAGAAATATGCCACCAGAAAAATAGTGAAACACTACAAGGCAAATCGAAACAACTCTGAAAACTAGATACCCAGTAGATTGGTCATTCACCCATTAGTAGCACCAGGTGGTAGGACTGGAAGCTCTTGGACAGGCTGGTGGAGACCCTCAGTCATTGGCCTGGTACAGCAACATTCACTAGTGCACCCCATGTTACATTAGCCCTTTGGGTCCCAGTTTTCCAGTTAAGTGTTGGCTATCCTTTGGACCTTATCCTGTGGAGGCCATTTGGTTGTGTTTGTTTCAGCTTTTATATATGTTTTAGGTGCAAGTATTTGCCGTCCATCGCTTGTTGTGTGGACTTTGAGAAACTGTTCTCCTCGAGGTGCATGGGTTCAAGGTTGCCTTCTCTAGGCACTCGTTGGTGTTGCCTCTTCCTTGTCTAGGTTGCCTACCCTGATGGGTTTGGGTGTCTGTCCTTGAGGAGTGCCAGCCTCCCGTGGAGGGTGCCTTCCATTGGGTTGTACACAGATATGTGAATCCTCTGCGAGGCTCAAGGTTGAGGGGCCGTTGTAATCTTCTTTGTTTGGGGTTCTTCACACTAGCTGTTTTGTGGGTTTCCCTTTTGACGGCGCTGTGGGGGAGATGCCCGATTTGTTTAGCTCTCATGGTCTCACAATGCATGAGCCTTCTGGGGCTTGCAGTGGAAGTGGTCCTTAATCCCTTCTTTGGTCTTGAGGGTTCAAGACCACCAGTCTCTCTGCAGCCTCTATTGGTCATAGCAGAGAAGTTGGATGATGGCATGGTCAAGTTAACCCCTGCTCTGTGGTGGGTGTCCCACTTGTTCTCAGTCCTCAAGTGGGACTTGCAAGACCTGCAGTATATTCCCAAACTTGAGTTTGAATCACATCATTTCCTGTCCAACTTTCCACATGACCACCTTAGCTCAGGTCTGCCTGATGTGGCAGGCAGATTCCTGGATGGTGTCCCAGGATCTATGGGACACCTATTGTCATTTATTTATTTATTTATTTATTTATTTACAAGGTACATTGGGTTTGTGAGGATACATAGCATGGTATTTACATTCTTGTAAAGCCACTAGTATGTGCAGCGTTTCAGGCAGGTCATGTATGCATTCATCTCCAGTTTAAGGACTGGCTGAATTTTGGTGTGGGGTATCAGGCTTACCATTACAGTATTGGGTTCTTCTATTTCGCTAACAGCCCCATTCAAAGCTGGAGAATTGCTGACCTGGAAAGCATGCAAAGATCTATTATCACTAGAATCCACTCAATAAAACGTCTAAATTATTGGGACTGCCTAATAATTTAAAATTTGTATTCCCTAGAGTGCAGGCGAGGTAGTTACATAATAATTTACACAAAAAATTATTAGGACTGGTCCCAAACCTGCACACAGAAAAAACATCACATGAGACCAGAAGGCATGGCAGAATGTGTAAAATAACCCCACTGAAAAGCAAAGATGTAAAAGTCATGCTGAGAGAGAACTTGATCAACATCAAAGGCCTATTTTCAACACACTTCCCCTACACATACAGGGCATAACTGGCTGACCTCTCACAGTGTTCAAAAGAGAACTCTACAAGCACCTTCAAAGGATACCTGATCAACCAGGCTGAAACTCATACATCATCATACTTCAATTTTATTTGTTTTAGACTAAGTCCCCAGACTGTGTTACCCATTCATTGATCTGGATTCTTATTACAGCCCAAGTGAGAGAAAGTTTTAAATTACCTGTATTACCCAGGTTCTCAGGTTTTTAACTGCTCTCCTAAATATAATATTTTGCCAATGTGGATATGCACATGTGCTACTAAATAGGTAGCTAAAAATAATTATGTATAATAGAAGTTTGATGACAATCTAGTGGTCACTGATGGCAGCTCTTTGAATAGGCTAGAGTGTGGATTAGTATTGTCATATATAATTAAAACCAGTTTTAGTTGTAACAAACCATAGATATAACAAAATTCATTTGACTGATATAGTATTTGTCAGATTCCTTACACCACAAGTAACAGTTTTGTAATTTTGACTTTGTAAATTTGTTTTTTCAATACTATTGAAGAATGATCGTCTATTTGCAAATTCCTTCTGACATTGCCAATAATATTTTGTTTAAGGTTGATTACTAGTAGTTAAAAAGTTTTAACCGTGATTCAGATGTTAAGATTATTTTACTAGATAGGACACCACATGGAGGATGGTGAACACTGATGTTATTATTTCTTAATCTACTCATGTGCTGTCTATATATTCCTACATCCTTTGTATTATATGTCTATACTGTATTCTTTGAAAATTTATTAAAACAAAAGCATTCAGATTATTTCGTTTTTTCTCTCCTATGTGGATATTTAAGCACATGTATATACTGTACTATATACTACTGTACTAGGAAAGGTTCCTGGCATGCCCAGGTCTGTCTGTCTATCTTCCCCATTATTTCTACCTACCTATACCTATCTCTATCCCTACCTATCTCTTCATCCTCTCCTCCTTCAAGAAGCATTGAAAGAAATGTACGAGTCTTGGATGCTTTGCTATTCCTTTCTCTTCTCTTCCTGTATCCATTCTTGTTTCTTTTCAGTAATATCCCACATGAAAATGACCCGGGTTGTTGATAATTAGTAATATTTTGTAAATCATTTAACTTAACCCTACCCTGACCATTCTATGTCTATCCCATACCCGAGTCCCTTTCCCCTGCAAATTTGCATGAGGCTGGTCCAAAACATCTGGCCTCAAACTCTGGACAGAGAGAGACATTCTCTCTCTTATAGGTATATACCCAGCATTGCCTGAGTCTGTCTCCCATCTATCCATTTTTCTATCCATTTATCCATTATATTTCCATCTATATCATTTATCCACCTATCTACCTATCCATCTATCTACTCACCTATTCATCCATATATCCATCTGTCTGTCTATCCAATAATTTATTCATCTGTCCATCCATCCTTCTGTCTATCTATTCAATTATCCATCTATCTATCAGTCTATCCAATTATCCATCCATCTATCTGTCCATCTATGTATTCCTCCATCCATCTGTCTATCCATCAGTCTATCTATCTACTACTGTCTCTCTTAAAAAAAATTATAATTGCCTACCATTGGTCTGTGGATAGTCACCAGTGATTTTTTAGTATTTCACCAATGTGAAATACTAAAAAATAATAGTTCCCTATTTATTCTGAGAACGGTGTATGTGTTGAGAAGCCTTTAAAGCTGTGGAATGGTTGTCTGTTTTATGTGACAACGGGCAAATTATGAATAGCAAGAAATTTGTGAAATTTCCAAAGAATAATGAATAATGGTGTATTATTCAGTGTCACGTGCCATCTGGACACCTTGGAACCAAGATTGAAAGGAATTATCAGGAGAAAGTGCTAAGCCATTTATGACTACATAGCACTTGGAAGGGATCAGGATAAGGATTTGGAATGGGACGGGGGAAAGGAATGGTGCTCAACTACTTGGATGGTCGGGAATCTAATGCCAACCTGCATGAAGCGAGGCCGTCACTCTACTGTCTAGCCGAAGTGGTTGGGGACTGAGACTGAATGAGTAACCTGTTATCTTTTTTTTCTGTAACTAAGTCTATAATTTCTTCATCAATTATGTTGTAACACATATGGAACCATAAGAAGGGATAGTATGGGGGGAGTGGAAGGGAAGAGGGAGGTAAGACTGATGAGGGAGGTTGGGAGAACTGTGGAGAGGTGATAGAAGATAGGATGAGGTAGAGGTGTAGAAAGAGATAGAAAATGGGATGAGGTGGGAAGAGACTGAAGGGAGAAAGCAAGACTCAAGAAAAGAGGGAAAATTTATGAGAAAAGAGGGAAAATTTATGAGAAAAGAGGGAAAGGTGGATAGATTTGAAACGAGAAAATTACTGCCATCATCCTTTCAGGGGAGCAAAAGGCTGTCTTAAGATACAGTACTCTTATACAATACAATATTTATTCAAAATAATCTGTGCACAAAGAACATAGGAGTAATGTGCAAATCGTAGGGACAGGAGTTAAAGACACTATGAAGCCAATATTACACAAAGTGTTTCGAGCAAAAATATAAAATATTGTTTTTTATTAACAAGCTCAGGTATACACAGCAATGTGCTGCTACCCTATTCTATATGAAATATTACAGTGTAGATAAAAAACTAGCTATAAGTTCATCTAATATCCCCATCTCACAGATCTCACAGGATGGTTAGTCATATGTACATGGAATTAGGATAGAACATGAATTGCGAGGCTGATCTTATCCTGCACTAGCAAAATCTGGGTACAGCACTTTAATATCATCCAATAATCGTCAGTGTAAGAAGTAATTACAGAGCTCAAAGTACCTCATACCATTTGGTATGAAATCACTAATAACAGGGAAATCACAGGTATAGTGTTGGAGAGTATGTCCTAGCTCTTGTTCACATAGTTTACAATTGGAATGTTGACCATTGGGAGATTCATTACCTACAGCCACCTGCCGTAGATATCAATATCCTAGCTTAATTCTGGCAATTACAATATCACACTGACTAGTGGCTGTTTTATGCTGCCTGTACATACAATTCTTGGTTCTAAACATGTCATAGCTCTTTATACTTGTGCTTTTTGGCCTTTGAGTGTCAGTAACTGCTCATCTGTCTTCCCCAATTTCCTGAAATATTGCAGCTTTTACAGCAGAGATTGGAATGCCCATATCTCACTCAATTTCAGGCTTATCACATGCAGTTTTAGCTGCCTTGTCTGTGTCATCATGCTGGACAACATCTATGCGAGATGGTATCCATACAAATGACTCTGAAACTCTTGCTCTGTCCATTAATAATGTTGTTTATAATGGATGTTGCAACATTCTTAGTATCTATTTTGCATATTGGTTTTTTAAGGGCCTGAACCACAGAAAATTACTCCTACACTGTTCTTCAGTGCCTTACTAGCAAGTTGTAGTGTAGCTAATTCTGCATGTAATTACCTAAGTGTAGTTACAGGATGAGAGCCACGCTCGTGGTGTCCCATCTTCCCAGCACTCTGTCATATAACGCTTTGAAACTACTGACGGTTTTGGCCTCTACCACCTTCCCACTTAACTTGCTCTAACCGTTTACCAATCTGTTTGCAAAAGTGAATTTTCTTATATTTCTTCGGCAACTTTGTTTAGTTAGTTTAAATCTATGAAATCTTGTTCTTGAAGTTCCAGGTCTCAGGAAATCTTCCCTATCACTTTTGTCAATTCCTGTTACTATTTTGTAAGTAGTGATCATATCACCTCTTTTTCTTCTGTCTTCTAGTTTTGGCATATTTAATGCCTCTAACCTCTCCTCGTAGCTCTTGCCCTTCAGTTCTGGGAGCCACTTAGTAGCATGTCTTTGCACCTTTTCTAGTTTGTTGATGTGCTTCTTAAGATATGGGCACCACACAACCACTGCATATTCTAGCTTTTGCCTAACAAAAGTCGTAAACAATTTCTTTAGTATTTCCCCATCCATGTATTTAAAAGCAATTCTGAAGTTAGAAAGTATAGCTTAGGCTCCTCGCACAATATTCTTTATGTGGCCCCTCAGGTGATAGGTTTTCTATCTAGAACTACCCCTAGATCTCTTTCTTTATCAGAATTCTTTAAAGATTTCTCATAATTTATAGGTTGTGTGGGGTCTATATTCTCCTATTCCACATTCCATAACATGGCACTTATTCACATTAAATTCCATTTGCCAAATGGTGCTCCATATACTTATTTTGTCCAAGTCTTCTTGAAGGGCATGGCAATCATCTAAGTTTCTTATCCTTCCTATTTTCTTAGCATCATCAGCAAACATGTTCATATAATTCTGTATACCATCTGGTAGATCATTTATGTAAACAATGAACATCACTGGTGCAAGAACTGAACCCTGTGGTACTCCACTTGTGACGTTTTTCCAGTCCGATACATTGCCTCTGATTACTGCCCTCATTTTTCTATCAGAAAATTTTTCATCCATGTTAGAAGTTTACCTGTCACCTTTCCAATGTTTTCTAGTTTCCAGAACAACCTCTTATGTGGAACTCTGTCGAAAGCCTTTTTTAGGTCCAAATGGATGCAGTCAACCCAACCATCTCTTTCCTGTAAAATCTCTATGACTCGATCATAGAAACTCAGTAAATTCGATACACAAGATCTTCCAGATCGAAAACCATACTGTCTGTTTGATATTATATCATTTCTCTCCAGGTGTTTACTCATTTAGTTTTTATTATTTTTTCCAATATTTTGACTATTACACTTGTCAATGATACCGGTCTATAATTGAGGGGGTCTTCCCTGCTGCCACTTTTGTAGAATGGAACTATATTAGCCTTTTTCCACATATCTGCTACGACTCCTGTACACAGGGACGTCTGAAAAATCAGCTGAAGTGGAATGCTGAGCTCAGGTGCACGTTCTCTCAGAACCCATAGTGAAACTCCATCTGGGCCAACTGCTTTGTTCTTACTTAGCTCCAGGTGCATTTGTTTCACTTCGTCTCTAGACACCTCTATGTGTTCTATGCTGTTCTCTTGAATTCTTATTGTGTCTGGTTCTCTGAAGATCTCATTTTGTACAAACACACTTTGGAACTTTTTGTTTAATGTTTCACACATTTCATTTTCATTTTCCGTGTATCTGCCCCCCATTTTCAAGCTCTGAATATTATCCTTTAGCTGCAGCTTGCTTTTAATGAATTTATAGGAAAGGCCTGGATCTGATTTAAATTTGTCTGCTATACCGTTCTCAAAGTTCATCTCTGCCTCTCTCCTTACAGATGTGTAGTTGTTTCTTGAATCTTTGTATCGCTGGTATGTTAGGAGCTATGTATGTATGATTGGAGCTAAGCCAGTTATTCAGTCTCACACTTGTGGTCTGTGTACATATGTTGTCTTTGTATATTCTACAGGCTGCTGCAGTGTGACCTGTTGACATTTGAACAGATCTATCAGCATAAGCATAGTGCTCATAAGGCCATAAGCTATTTGTAAGGGAATCAATGGTTTCAAGTGTTGTTCCTTTCAGGAGTGCTAGGTTTTCCTTGCTCTTTTTGCTGATAAGGGTGTGAGACACTTGTATTTCACGGTAAATATATAATGGAATAACATTGGCTAGTACATTGCATACAACAGGAATATTCAGTTTAATGAGCTTGGTAACACTTTACTCAACCAGCTTGCAA
Organism: Procambarus virginalis; assembly: GCA_020271785.1. NCBI lineage: Eukaryota > Metazoa > Arthropoda > Malacostraca > Decapoda > Cambaridae > Procambarus > Procambarus virginalis. The sequence continues at coordinate 15,104,120 of WNGS01004511.1, read as the reverse complement.
ATAGTTTGCCCACTAGTGCAATGGCAATACTCTCCCACCTACAAACAGCACTATTCAGTTTTTCCTCTAAGTAGTAAAGGTAATGTTAGATCTCTCATCACCCTTACACAGTAGGTTGTATTGAGCGGCACAATTGTTTCACATATGGTTCGGAGTTTCAGCTCATCCCTCATGTTGAAGATTCTTGTGCATCTAGGGGGCTCCAAGAATTATCCTTATGGGTTCATTTTTAATTTCCTTCAAAGCATTCAGCCTATTGCTAGGGAGATGAATAAGGTGCAAGGCATGGTAGTCGACTAATGGCCTAATAAACATAATGTAGAACATTCTGGCATATTTGACATTAATACCAATGTGCTTTCCATCAAGCATTTTAAGAGATCTTAGCCTTTCTTTAAGCTTTAAAAAAAAATAAAAAAAAATAACAATGGTGTGAGGGGGTAAAACACTTATTACTAAAAAAGAAAAGCTAAGAAAAGAACGTTCATGGAAAATAATAAATGAATGCAGAAAAGGTGACACTTAAGGATGGCAGAAATAGACTATTACAATACAGAGAGTCAGTTGTTGTAGCAATAGTACAGTAGTTTATTTACATTAATAACAGAATGGAAATACTGGGGTGTAGTTTAGAAAAGCCACTGTACTCTTTCTCATAACATTCTGTTTGGAATATAACATAGAGTAATATTTAATTAATTAGGTAAAAGTACATACCTAGTACATACATAATATTGAGTTACAAGCAAAATGTTAGATTTCTAGATAGAACTAGTAAATACTATGCCTAAAGCCACTAATACACACAATGTTTTTGGCAAGACGTGGGAAAGAAACTTAAAAACTAAGACTTAAGACTAACCGAGATCAAAAGCAACAATTGAACTGAAGTAGAAGAAAGAATGACAATAACTACATGTTGAATTAGCAGCAGCAATTGCAACAGAGGACTAGATACTAATTTTGAATAATCAAGACGGATTACAATTTTCTGAAGTTTATGTATTCCAAAGAATACCTGATCAACCAGGCTGTGATTCATATGTCAGGTTGCGAGCAGCTGCATCAACAGCCTGGTTGACCAGACGACCAACTGGGAGACCTGGTCGGGGACCGGGCCGCGGGACAGTTGATCCCCGGAAGCAAAACAAGGTAACAACAAGGTAAGGTATGCACGGCAGATATCAGCAGTTTAACAAGTTAGTCATTAATCATTAATGTTTGATAATAGCAAGACATAGGTTGGCATTTAGGAGGTGAGGTAGGTTACATTGAGTTGAGTAGGTAGTACTTAGTTTTTCTCTTAAACTGGTTCAGAGATGGGTAGTCCTAAATGTGATTGGGAAGGTCATTCCACATTTTGGGACCCTTGATTTGCAATATGGTAACTTTTAAACACTTAACTAACAATGGTCAAGTATTCCATTCACTTTTAATTTACTCCTAGAGTGGACACACTGCCTAACACACATGGGTGAGGGACATGTCACATGGAGGGGAGAGGTACAGTTGGGTCCTCTGGTAGGTTAGGGCAGGGCACTTTAGTACCACAATTTCTTGATGTTGGGAACCTTAGGAGGACGGGCCGTGTAATGAGAGATTAATTGAAATTAGCACATATATATATATAGGATTAGTATAGAACCTGGAATGTGAAATTCTTAGAGGTAAGTTAAGTTGCCCAAAATGCTATGCGTACTAGTAGCTTTAGGTATTGTATGTACTACCTCTATCTTTAAATCAAACAGAATGTTTGTACTGTAACTCTGCAACTTCGTATGTACTTTTCCTAAATAAGTTATTATTATTATTATTATTATTATTATTATTATTATTATTAAGTGTAATTAACAGGCACATATAATTAACTGCACTGAAACTAATGAGAGTTTGGAGGAAGTATATTACATCTTAATATGGTTGCTACAACTTTAGGGAAAAGAAGGTAGTTATTCAGAAACTGTTGTGGGCTAACAACACTGCAAACTAAGCATGACAGGGCAGATCTCATTGAAACATTTAAAATACTGAACAAGTTGGAGGATGTTGATAGACAATTTCTTCAAAAAGTCAGATGTAACACGAACAAGGAGCAACAGTTACAAGTGTTTAAACTCAACAAGCCACAATGTAAGACTGAGAACAGGAAGTGCCTTCACCCACAGGGTTATTAACCCATAGAACAGCCTACCCGCCGAAACCGTAAATGCCAAATATGTTCTTACTTTAAAATATAGCTTGAAAAATCATTAGAACAATTGGGGTTAGTGGGGTACTTTGGCAAACCGCCGGTTTTCTGTCTTCAAGACCACTAGTGTTAGTGGCCCTCAGATAAATTCAGGAAAAAATAAAAAAATTAAACGCGTTACAATGTGAGGCTGCAGTGTTTACATCTGTTGTAGGCAGTGTCCGGGTGTTCAACCTGGCTCTGACTTACCATTCCTTATCTGCAGTAGGAGTACTAAATCTAAATTATTATTTAAATGCTAATATTTCAATAATTTATAAGATTTTTTTAAATGTTTCAGAGAATTGTGTAATTTTGTAGAACTTACTCTTCAAAATGTGATGCTATTTATTTGGAGCGTCCGAAGAGGTTGAACCGTAGTGTGGAGGAGTGAAGGAGAGGGATGGCCATGCTACGGTGTGTCCAGCGCTTGGTGGCGGTCAGTTAACGCTAAATTACAGTGTACCAAATAACTTGGTCTCTACTTATAGGTCAAACATTACTTTAATATTTTACGCTGAAATTTCGTTTAAGAAATTACTCGGTGAAATGAGCTTTTGCTGCATCTTGTTCATATCTCTGGGCAAATGAGGGGGGGATCTTTGATAAGCCGCCGGCTTTCTGTCCTCGTCGAGGCCACTAGAATGATAGTGGCCGTCAGGTAAATTCAGATAAATAATTTAGTCATAATTTTAATGGAATAACTTCAGCTGAATAAAAAAAAAATGGCATAACTGAATTGTTAAACTAATTTAGCAAATTACACAATTTTTTAGTGATATTTAGAAACTGTAGATTAAGCAACAAGCCAAGCAAAGCTGCCGCCTTCCTGTCATCGAGGCCACTAGAGATAGTGGCCCTCCATATGATAATAATTCGTTGTGTTGGGGGACAGGAAGCCAGATTGTATTCATATACGGTAAGCTTACATTGAGGTCACCCCCCTTCTCTTAGGGCGAATTACCGACCCCACCCAGGATGCAACCCCACAACAAGCTGACTAACTCCTGAGTACCTATTACTGCTAGGTGAACAGAGGCATTAGGTGAAAGGAAATGTGGCCTAACCATTTCTCTCCCGCTTGGGATTCAAACCCGGAATTCTTGATTGTCCGCTGAGAGTGAACCCAACTGTACTACCAGGACCCTCCCTACCAAGATTTATTTATCTTGCAATGGTTCTGAGGATCAATGTCTTCACCTGGCCTGGTGGTCTGGTTAACCAGACTGTTGGATGTGGCTGTCTGCTGCTTAACATATGAATCACAGCCTGGCTGATCAGGTATTAGATGAAATGTAGGGTAGTGGTCTGTTTTCCCATCAGTGATTATTTCCATGGTTAATGGAGAGATTATGTTAGCTGAAATGTGGTCAAAGGTTGAGGCAATCATTAGAGTAATTCTGATGGGTTTAGTGATCATACATATTAACATGTAAGAATTCATTCAGTTGAGGAAGTTAATGGGTTATCAGGCTAGCAGAGGTCTAATAAAATCTGTTAGTGTCGTTCATTTTTGTCAAGTTTATCGATTTCACTTTAGTCTGTATTAAGATTTTTGTGTACCGCTTTCACTGTTAACTTTGTCTGGAACCTTGATTTTAAACTAGGAAAAGATATAT
>WNGS01004511.1:15046944-15067469 GCA_020271785.1 Procambarus virginalis | reverse complement strand
AAAGAAGTACTGGGGCTGCATGCGCCTAGGGTCACCTTCCCTAGGTCCCCTGTAGTATTGCCCATGCAGTTTGGGGTTGCCTTCCACAAACTGTTCAGGGAGTACCTCTGCAGGGTTCTTTTGCTGCTTGGTAATTAGCCGTCTTTGCGGTCAGCTGGGGAGTATTCATACCACTGTTTGGTCTTGGTAGGAGGTACTATTGTCGCTGGATAGGGCGCAAGGTACTGTGCGCTGTCTTATAATAGGCATAGCGGCCAGTTCTGTTCCTCTGGAGACGTTGTGCTTTTGCGGGTGTTTCTTTTCTTTCTTTTTTCCTGCTGGGGGTCTGCCTGGTGCGACTGTAGGACCACTTATATTATTTGGTTGCCCTCTAAGTTCCTGTGATTGCACACATTGCAGGGGTTCTGATTTTTTTTGTTCTCCTGGTAGTTCTGGGATAACTGATTAGCAGTACCTTGCTTGGGCTTGCCTTAGCAGTCAGCCTAAGGGTCCTGGAAAACCCCATAGGGGACTCATTGGTCCAATGGATGCGTCCTCTAAGTTCCATCTTGCTTCATGCGAGTTTGAAGGTTGCTCTGTCCCCTTGACTCAGGATGACACTCACCATTTTGCCTATGCCATGCTGCCTGTTGGGTCAAGGACACCTTTGACCCGGAGTCCTGTGAGAGGTGTTCCTTGCTTGTACTCCAGTTCACCCAGTCCTCTGATACTGATATTCGGGTGCAGGGAGCTTCCCCGCTGCATACGAGGTTTAGGTTGCTGCAACACACTAAGTTGGTTGCCTTTCCGAATGCCCCGCAGCTGCCCTGCTTGGTTATAGGGACCCGGACTTGGGGAGCATTAGACACCTCAACTTTGGTTTCGTCCGTGCCCCCCTTGTCCTTTCCCTGCTGTGGTTCATCCTGTTCACTCTCCCCCCCCCCCTGCTCCTGGCTCCCAAATGTCTGAGGGTTTCGGAGTCTGGGCAGGGCTTTCTTGGTGGTGAGTCTCGGGCTGCTTCAGGGACTGTCCCTTCCAAATTGGCGGTGGAGGCGCTCGAGCCTGTTCTTCCTGCTAGGACTTTCGGTCGTGCCAGTGGACCCCTTTCTTAAAGGACAGCTCTGCCCCGGGTCCTGACGTGGGGGATACTGGGGCTGAGGAGTTGACTTGGGGGGGCTTGGGCCCTGTTTGACCCCGTTTGGGCGTTGATACCCTTGGCATGGGGCTTGTTGTTACAGGGGGGGGGGGAGGCATTTTCGTATCCCCCCTCCCTGTCCGAGTTTGATATGAGTTTGGCCCCTCCCCGGGTTCGGTTCCGGGTTCCTCTGTGTTCTTTGGTTCCCTCCTTCCAAAGGTTTTCAGATTCCTGCATTCCATCTAGGGAGGGCCTCGGGCATGGTAGAATTGGCCTCTACCTTGGGCATGGTAGAAGTTCGGGAGGCCATTACGGCTTACCCCAGCCAGGGAGCCGGTCGGCCAAGTGGACAGCACGCTGGACTTGTGATCCTGTGGCCCTGGGTTCGATCCCAGGCACCGGTGAGAAACAATGGCCAGAGTTTCTTTCACTCTATGCCCCTGTTACCTAGCAGTAAAATAGGTACCTGGGTGTTAGTCAGCTGTCACGGGCTGCTTCCTGGGGGTGGAGGCCTGGTCGAGGACTGGGCCACGGGGACACTAAAAAGCCCGAAATCATCTCAAGATAACCTCAAGATATACCTCTTGTGTAAAACCCTGGTTTGTGCCTCAGAGAGACTGCAGGATCCAGTAAGTTCAGTAGAACTTCGGTTTCAACTCCTTTTGACCATGTTGTAGCTCAGTAGATTAAGACAGTGTCTGGGATGCTGTCGGAAGCAGGTTTGAATCAACGTCACGGCCCTTGTGGATTTGTTCAATGGATCCTTCTTTTTGAGTTTGGCTCCTCTTTTTCCTTACTTGAGTGCATTACAAGGTGTCAGCGTTTTCCTGGCTGGCCGACTGCCCATACTTTTAGTTGGAGGCATGGCATGCATTGTCGGACCCGCACACTGGAATGGCGAGAGTTGGCTACGGTCATTCAGGTTTACCTGGGGAGGGGCGAATTGGAGCACCTTAATACCTGCTTGTTCTCCCCTGTGCTTCCTCGTGATGTTTGCCAGGTGAAGCTTCATGTGCAGGTTCCCTCCTTTTCGGTGTCCATGATAGCTGAGGATTTGCACGCCCATAGGCATTTGGCTTAGGTCTTGTGCTCTTTTCCCAGCTGGAGGCCTGGCTCGAGGAGGATGTGGAGGAGCTGGGTTCCGGGTGCTTTTGCCTCGGCGGCTTGGGCGTCGACTACCTTCTTGAAGTTGTTTGCGCTTATTCTGAAGGAAGCAGTGGTCTCTTTTCTTTGCTTCTTGCCTCGCGTGCCGACAGATGGTGCTCATCCCTCTTTGGAATCTGCTTGGGCCCTGGCTCTTAGAATTTCACCAACTTTTTTGTCCATTGCTGTTTGCAGAGTTTGTGGTGGTCCATTTTCTGCAGGCAACTTTGTCTAGTTGCCGCCTATGTCAGACTTGTTGGTTCTCCAGGGGGGTGCTTCGGGGGGGGGGGGGGGGGGGTGTTCTGCCCGAAAGGGGCATGCCAGGGTTCGGGGTTCCTGCGGTCGTCCTAAGCCGGTAGTGCCAAAATTAAGGCTGGCTCCTCCTGTGGAGCCGTCGGCATCTGGCCGGCGCAGTGCTTGCTCTGAGCATTGGTCGGGCTCTCATAAGGGTCGTCGGCCGAGACCCAGAGGCTTCCCGGCATCCCTCCCCTCCCTCGGTCAGCTTTTTTTTTGCGTTTTTGATATACAGTCTGTGGTGACATCATGCTTGTTTGCTTGTTTTCTGATTGGGGAGTTCTTCTTGCTCGTTCGTCTTTCGGTTTGCAATTTTTAACCGCCTGTAGTTTGTTTTGGCATTCCTATCTTTCTGGGGGCCTGACCTGGTAGATGGCAGACAGACTGCCTTCCAACTACCTGTGGATATCTATAGGCCATTACTTCTCGTGCCTCTCTGAGGGGGGCCAGGTTCTGTCTCGTGGTCCCCGGTAGGCTAGAACTCCATCGATTGACTGTTGCCACGGTCTAATATATATACACATCAGCCCGGTATATCTCCTGGGAGCCTCCAGGTCTCACCCAGGAAATGGCGTTTCATTACATTCAATGCTGTTTTTTTAAAAGAGTGATTAGGAATCAAATTTCCAGTTTTATGGAAAATAATGATATTCACAACCCAGGACAACATGGATTTATAGTGGGAAGATTCTGTCTGTCACAATTACTCACCCACTATTACAAAATCACAGAATTCATATAAGAAAAGCAAAATGCAGATGTTGCATTCACAGACTTTGCAAAGGTATTTGACAAGTATGACCATGGAGTGATAGCTCATCAAATGAGATCAATAGGAATAACGGGTAAAATGGGGCGTTGGATTTTCAACTTTGTCATATAGAATGCAGAGAATGATGGTCAATCAAATAGGATCAAGCTCAAGTGCAGTGAAAAGCTCTGTTCCCCAGGGCACAGTCCTTACACCACTGCTATTTCTCATTCCTATCTCGGGTATAGACAAAAATACTAGTCACAGCTTCGTGTCATCCTTTGCAGATGATTAAAAAATCAGCATGAAAATTGCCTCCGTAGAAGACACTGAAAAACAACAGGCAGATATTATTAAAGTGTTCGATTGGGCACTGAAAATAATGTGATGTTTAATGGTGATAAGTTCCAGGTATGGTGGAAACGAGGAACCTAAACGAACACGGGTACAGAACACAATCAGACCTACTCATAGAAGGAAAGCAACATGTAAAAGATCTGGGAGTTATGATATCTGATGACTGACATTTATTGAACATAACTGAGCAAATATAGCAGCGGCTAGGAAAATGATTGGATGGATTATGAGAACGTTCAAATCCAGAGACCCCTCAGCAATGCTATTACTATTTAAATCATTGGTGCTGTCCCATCTTGAGTATTGCTCAATACTCACTTCCCCTTTCAGAGCAGAAAAGGGATATGAAGAGTATTCAGAGTATTCCCTTTAAATTGGAGAGAATACAGGGAACATATACGGCACGCATAGAACAGATAAACACCTCTAAATTATTGGGACTGTCTCACAGTTCTCAAAATATACTTAGGAAAGGAGATGAGAAAGGTATCGAATAATATATGCATGGAAATACTAGAAGTCCAGGTTCCAGATTTGCACAGTAGAATAACAACTTACTGAAGCAAAAGATACAGAAAGGAAATGCAGAATAGAAACAATGAGGTGTAGAGGTTCCATAGGCACAATCAGATAACACTGTCCTAACATCAGGGGTCCATGGCTGTTCAACACCTTCCCAGCAAGTATTAGAAATATTGCCGGAACAAGGTGGATGTGTTCAAGAGACACTTAGACAAGTTCTTGCAAGAATTGCCGGGCCACCAGGCTTTAGTGGATAAGTGGGCCTGCGGGTTGCTCCAAGCAGTAGCCTGTTGGAATCAAGGTATCACCAGTCTAGCCTGGCCTAATGCCAGGCTCGGGAAGTAGAATTCCCGAGACCCTCTCCCTGTAGGGTAGGCATCCAACAGTCTCATGAGACTATGATGTTGCGCTCTGGTTGTCAGCCTGGAGTTGCTTCACCAGGGCTCAAAGCCAGAGTAGGTTGATATGGAGGAAAAGCTGTTACCCCAGGCAGCAGGTCTCCCCTCTCCATGGCGCCGAAAGTCTCCAGTGGAAAGGCGAAAGCCAATACGATTGGTTCCAGCGTTGTCGCAAGAACTGTGAGTTCCGGGGTTGACCTCGAAGTTGGTGAAGAAGGGCACAGGGACCTCCAAACCAAGAGACCACTGTGGACGTGGCTGGAGAAGAACTATCCCATCTAGGGCAAGAACGAACCCCAGCCTCCTGAAGCAGAGCTTGGGCTGCACGAGCCCCTGGAGGTGGATGTCCCGGTCCCACACCTACGGGTTCCTGACAGAGATCGTCACAGCCCTCTTTCACCCGAGGCCGGCCTCCTTCAATATCAAGCAGAAGGAAGATTGATAAGTATAAATATTTATATTATTATAATATAATATTTAATACTTGTCATTACGTATGTATGCTCCACATACTGGAGCATACTTATAGGTATACTCCAGGTATGTTTACAAAACTAGCACAGGTTGTTGTGGCCTGGTTGCATTTGTTAAGGATTATGTGTTGGCCTACCTCGTCGACTGGTTAGTGTGGGTCTCCAGTCGATCTAAGTGTTACCTGGCCAGGGATCTGGTTATTTTCCAGCTAGCCGGGTTCAAGTTCCTGGTGAACTAGCAAAAGTCCCAGTTGGTTCTGTCTAGGTTCAGACTTGGCTGGGTCTCATTTGGGACTCTTGGTCAGTGTCTTTCCCTGTCTCCAATGGCTTTGCTCAGTTTGCAGCCTTGTTGCTGTCTGGTGTTGGATCAGCCCCAAGTGACTCATCTATTGGTCAAGCATTTGTATGGGAGTCTAAACTTTGCCTGCCATGTCTTCATTCTGGACAGGATTTGGCTCTAGGTGTTTTGAAGTCTCTGGTTCTGCCCTTTCTGCTACTAATGGGACTAGGCGGGTTCAGATTCCTTCTGCCCGTCATCGGCTCTTGCTTCGTCAACTTCTCATTTGGGGTTTTGCAGGTTCGGTTTCGTAGCGTCATCCTCCCCCGTTGCTTTGTTTACAAATGCCTCATCTCTGGGGTGAGGCTTCATGAGCAGCATTCACAGCAATGCCCAGGGTCGGTGGTTGGGTTTGTTTCATTGGGTGCACAGTAAAAGTGCATGAGTTTGTGGTTGTATTCAACCTAGTTGTACTCGCCTAGTTGTGCTTGCCGGGGTTGAGTTCTGGCTCTTTGGTCCTGCCTTTCAACTGTCAGTCAACTGGTGTACAGATTCCTGAGCCTACTGGGCATCATATCATATCTACATTTGAAACTGTGTATGGAGTCAAACTCCATCACACACTGCTTAACCCTTAAATGGCGCATAGCTATATACCATTTGACACCCACAGGTGCATACAAAAAAAAAAATTATTTTTTCTTCCTAACCTGTTAATTTGTGTTCACTGATCACGGGAAAAATTAATAAAAAAATCGTAAGTTGAATATATTGGCCGCTATACGGCAGGGAGTCTGGTACAAAACAGGCGCTCACTCAGCATACGTCCCAGGCGGTCTGTTGATCGCCAGCTGTCAGACCGGAGTTGCCACAAAGAGGATAATTGCCTAATTATTTCAATGTTTCCGATTGCAGTGATATTTTGAATTTTCATAGTTTTTTGCTGTAATATTATTCAATAGTGTGTAGTGTGATATATTTATATAATGAAATGGGTGAATCATCGCTGTACTCAAAAATATGGTGTGGTTATTGTTGATTCAATTATGTTCATCAAACAGTGAACAAATACTTTGTCGGTTGTTACACTATATACACAGGTTATATATAAGTAAGTATCTGCATGTTTTGTTCACCATAACGAACCACAAACTTGCTATTATGAGTCAAAAAGTAACGAGGAGTGACCGCCGTGTACCAGCCAGCCACTCACGCCCTCCCTCAAGTCATCTGACTCGCCCACATTCTCCTCCCACAATACTGTTTTTGCTTTTATTCACTATATACAGACGCTATATATTAGTATCTACATTCGTGGTCACCATAACGAACCACTAAGTTGGTTTGCTGAGTGGCAGTGGCATTCAGTGGCAGCCCGCCACTGGCTGCCACTGCCAATGATGGACCTCACAGTCAGCTGATGGTTGCCACCCTCAAGGCCAGACGCACTAATATTCTCCTCCAACAATACTGCTTGTGGGGTTATGACGCTATATACCCACATTATATGTAAATGTCTACCGGTTTTATTCACCATACTTGTACGAGTAAACTGGTATGGTGCCCATTGACCATCGTGGTCACCAGTAAACAACACGATAATTCCTGCAGACGACGCAATCTCACCAAAATGGCGGCTCCCACCCTCCTACTCTTGCTGTTTATACCCTCTATACACACGTTATATATAAGTTTCTACATTTGTGTTCCCATAACGAACCACTAAGCTGGCCTGGTGAGTGCAGTCAATAAAAGCGGGCCACACACAGTCAGATAACAATGCCACCACCCTCCCTCCCACAGCATTACTCCTCCCTCCATGGAGCACAGCGCTAAATATCATCACAATCCTCTTATTATCAGACCCCTGGTCAGTTTTATCACAGTCAGGGGTCTTCTGTAATAATATTAGCGCTACATAATAGCATGAACAAGTATATTATGACATTTTTAGGCGATGCTGTGGTCACAAGCTGAACAGCAGTGCTGTGAGCTCATGCTGCGTGCGTCAGGCTTGGTAGCTTACTCGATACTGAGGCCCCTAACACCCGGGAGTTTGGCCCACGATTTTTTTTAAAAATGGCGTCTGTTTACAAGAGCCCTGATGAAGGTGTGGTGAACCCCGTGTATCCGCGGGCCGTTTAAATCTTGCGTAGTACTCCAACGCATCATATGATGCGATGCGCAATTTACTGCAAGTCGGTCAAAGCATCATATGATGCGATGCGCATTGAAGGGTTAATGCATTCCACCTGTTAACTACTCTGACACTGAAAAAGTTCTTTCGAACATCCTTGTGGCTCATTTGGGTACAGTACTCAGTTTCCACCTGTGCCCTTTTATTTGCATACCACCTGTGTTACAGTTTATCTTTATCTACCCTGTCAATTCCTCTGAGAATTTTGTAGGTAGTGATCATGTCTTCCCTTACTCTTCTGTCTTCCAGTGTTGAGTTGCATTTCCTACATCCTATCCTCGTAACTTGTGCCTCTTAATTCTGGGACTTAATTCATGTGTGAATTAATGCATGTGTGGCATGCCTTGAGGAGGATTTGACTTCCTCTGGCTCCACTCCAATTCCTCCTTGGTGGTTCATTGCCTGAACAGAAGGGAGAAGGGGGGTCTCTTCAATCTGTTTCTCTGTGGAGCTGGAGGCTTTGTGTGGGTTTGCTTCTGGCTTCTTGGGGTTTGGTTCTCCGAGCAGTTCACGTGTGGGATATGTCCTTGGTTTCATAGCAGGTTTGTACCTGGCTGGGGTCTGGTTTAGTATTCTTGGTTGGCTTCCATATCCTTGCTATGGGCAATGCTGTTGTGTTTGGATGCATAAGTTTTCGGTGGCTGCTCGAGGGGCTGTAGAGTAACCTGAACTTTGCCTGCATGGTTTACCCCCTGGGCTGAGTTTGGCTCCAGACTCTGTACTGGTTTCTCCCGTTTCATCCGTTTTATCATATGGACTGCTGGGTGCAGTCTCCATTGACCCTTTGGGACCTTCAGGTTTACTGCTTTTCTCTTTGGGCTTTTTGGAGTTGGATCCTGTGATACCTTCTTCACATCGGTCCCTACATCTGCAGGGTTGGAGTCCATGAGTGGGTCATCTTCAGTATCCTACTGTGATCTTAGTGTCAAGGTTGATAAAATTGTACTTACATTTGTATTTTGGAGCCCTCTACCTTTCTGGGAATATTTCCTCTTGTTCTGGGTTGATGTTTTATCCCTTGCTTCCTAATTCCTCTCTGAGTGGACCAGATTCTGTCTCTGGTTTCTGGTAGGCATTTTATGACTCTAAAGGGCCAGGTGTGACATGATACATGTAAAACTATCCAGGTGCCTAGCTCCAGGGAGTCACTGAGGGGTTCACCAGAAAGAGGAATTTCATTGCAGTACTGGAATTTTTTTATATTAAGAATACGTTAGGTTTACAAAGAAGTAGCGAGGAAACTGTTTTTTATACTTTTTTAGATGGTGGGTGCATATCGCCTCAGCCTGCTGATGCTGACCTCATCAGCCCTCAGCATTCCCAGCAGCAACAGATTTACCGTAATTTGGTATTAAAGGACATTCTCGAGTCTGAACGTAACCATGTAGCCGACTTGCAGGGTCTTTTGGGATCACATCTGGCTTCTCTCCGCAAGGCAGAATTGTAAGTTTTTACAATAAACTTGTCATTATTTATATAAAATACTGTCAGACATTAAGGATTTGCATATAACATTTCACTAACTTGAACAATATCACTAGTTGTATTTTCTTTATTTGATAGGACAGCATTGAAACTTTCACCCTGTACTTTCTCAAGAATACTGTGAATACTTAGAAATGCAAAAATATTAAGTTGACCTGCATTTAGTCTAATTTATAAATAAGTTTTTTCTGGAGGAGCCTCGGGTGGCTTCAGGGAAGCCACCAAAGTCATCTCACCGAGATAGCTTTCCCCAACCAAATCACATCAACCATAGAAATCCTGTATGGCCTACTGGGGTCAGAGCCAGAACCTGGCCCCTCACAGAGGCACAGGGAGCTAGAGATTGTTACTACCACACACTGAGAAATCATCCAGAAAGTCAGCAAAGCAATAAGGACAGCTGCACCATTCACAGGAAATGAAGCATCAAAGCTATAAATCAAATGGGCTTTATCCATAATTAATCAATCCATTATCACACAATAGCCATTTTGTGGAAGCCCTCAGTAACTGGGCTTTCCATAGGGCTAATTCACACTATGGGCCCTGGAAAACCCTTGTGGGCTCGGTCATACAATGGCTACTTCTTCCGAACCTGCTCTTGCCTTGTGCTAAGTCAAAGAATGACCTTGTTTGTTGCACCTGCCTCAGGAAAATGATCATCCGTACTTCCTCTTGTCATGCTGCATGTGGGTCAGGGACACCACCGACTTGGAGACTTGCGGGCCTTATTTCTTGCTTGTACTTCACCTTACTCTTTTCTTACGTGTTGATCTCAAGGGTCAGGCAGCAAATGTGTTGCATGCTCGATTCTCTTTACTACAATGAGCCAGGTTGGTTGCTCGGTTGGAAGCCCCAGAGCAGCCCCGCTTGGGTTTTGGGGACCAGGATTTGGGGTCGTTGGTCGCTTTGACATAAGATCCTTCCGCTCCCCTGCTTCCTTCCCAGGGGGTGTAGTTTGCCCTGCTCCTTTTTCTCCCCTGCTTCTGGCTCTTGATCATCTCCTGCAGGGTTTCAGAGTCGGGGCGGGGTTTAGCTCGAGACAAGGCTCGGGTGGTTTCGGGGGCTGCCCCTTCCGATTTGAGTGTGGAGGCTTCTGGGTCAGCCCAGCAGACTCCCTTCTTGGATGCTTTTTTTCCTGAACACCGCCTTTTCTTCAGGGGTGGTGGGTGATAAAGAGGGCTCTACCCCAGGACCTGTGTCGGGGTAGTCTGCTTGGAATGCTTGGGCGCCTTTTGTCCCTGCTTGGGCTGTTGTGCCTTCTGGGCAGTGATTGTTGCTGCAAAGAAGGGGTTTTCTGTGGGGAGCCTCTACGGCTCCCTGGAGCTTATCGGGCTAATGTATGTTATGTTAGACCGGGACATTAGCTATGGAGTTAAGACCTACCAGGGACCAGCGCCAGAACCTGGCCCCTTCAGAGAGGTTTCAGGGAGCAATGGCCCTGGAAAACCCCATATGGTTGGGGGTTTTCCTTATCTGCCATCGACCGGGTTAGGCACCCAGAAAGGTAGGCGTAACAAAACAAACCCCACATGGTAAGAAACTACAACAAAAACCGAACAGAGAGGTAGAAAACTCCCTACAATCCCAAGGAAAACAATCAAACAATCAATCTACTGCCGCGCCGGTCGTCCGCGCAGCCCTCCCCTCCCTGGGAGGGGGGCCCCGGACCTCACCACGCCGGCTGCCTTCAGTTCGCAAGCTAGTGTCAACTGGGATAGATGCTTCTCTGGCCTCAAATTCCTGGGCGGTGTTTGCCTCGTGTGGCGTTCTCTGCTGTTTTTGTGTGGTGTGAGGTGGCCAGGAGTACTTCATCAGTGCCGGGGCTGCATGCGCCTAGAGGCTTCCTTCCCTAGGTGCCCTGTGAGTACTGCCCTTGCATGTCAGGGTTATCTTCTCTGGGGCGTTCGGGAACCGCTCCCGTAGAGGTTCTTGCTGCTCGGCATTTGCCTCGCCCTTGGGGCCAGCTGGGGCTTGGGGCCCTTGTTTGTCCTTGGGTAGGGTGTGGTATTGTGTTGGTTAGGGCGTCAAGGTGTTGCGCGGCCTGCCACCTAAGCAGCGACTGGTTCCTGTTGCCTCTGGGGACGGTGTACTTTTGCGGGGTTTTTCTTTTGTTTTGTTTTTGTTTGCCTGGTGGAGGTTCTGCCTCGTGGGTCCATAGTTCCCCTGGTATTGTTTTGGTGGCCCTCTGCTAGGCCCCCGTGCTTGTACACGTCCCAGGGGTTTTCAGTATTATCATGTACCCCTTGTTTTGTTTGGGTTTCTTAACCGGTTAGAAACACCTTGCCCAGGCTTCCCGTAGTTGCTAACCTACGGGCCCTGGAAACCCCCGTCGGCGCTCGGGGACCCATGGATGCGTCTCCCGAGTTCCAACCTGCCTTGTGCGGGTTTGAAGGTTGCAGTGTGCCCTTGTCTCAGGGTGACAGTCACCTGTTTTGCCTCCATCATGCTGCCTGTTGGGTCAATGACACCTTTGACCCGGAGTCTTGCGAGTCATGTTCTCTGCTTGTACTCCAGTTTTACTCTTAGGATGTTCCTATTAGGGTACAGGCAGCATCAGCGTTGCATGTTAGGTTTAGGTTATTGCAATGCGCTAGGTTGGTTTCCCACCCGGATGCCCCGAGGCTGTCCCGTTTTGGCTTTAGGTACCCTGACCTGGGGGCGTTGGTCGCTATGATTCCAGCCGCGACCCCTGGTCCTTTCCCTGTGATTCTTCCTGCACCTCCCCCCCTGTGTCCGGCTCCGAAACGTCTGAGGGTTTCGACCTCGGCACAGGGTTTAGTTGGTAAGGAGACTCGGGCTGCTTCGGGGGCTGCCCCATCCGGGTCGGGGACGGAGGCATTTGAGCCGGTTCCTCCTGCCGAGGCTTCTGGGTCCTGCCAGCAGACCCCCTTCTTGTCTGCCTTTCCCTTGGACTCTGCCATTTCTTCAGGGGTAGAGGGTTTGGAGGACGGCTCTGCTCCGGGTCCCGACATGGGGGATCCTGGGGCTGGGGAGGAGTCGACCTGGGGGGCCTTAGACCCCCTGTGACCCTGCTTGGGTGCTTTTGCCTTCCTCGTGGGGCTTATTGTTGCAGGTGGAGGGGTTTTCTTACCCTCCTTCCCTGTATGAGTATGATTTGGGTTCGGCTCCTCCCCGGGTTCGGTTCCGGGCGCCTTTGGGTACCTCGGATCCGTCTTTCCAGGGTTTGCTACCTCCCGTATCTCCACGAAGGTGGCTCGGAAAGCTCTTGCTGCATACCTCTTGCGAGACCCGGGTTATGCTTCCCCAATGGATCCGTCCTCGTTTGAGTTCGGTTCTTCCCGTTTTTGGGTGCGTTTGGAGGTTCCAGAGTCTTTCTGGCTGGCAGACTGCCCTTTATTTTCATTGGGGGCATGGCATGGGTTCTGTCGGACCCGCACGCTTGATTGGCGGGAAACTGCTACTTTTATGCAGGTTTACCTGGGGGGTGAGTTTGAGCACCTTAATGCGTGCTTATTCGCTCCCGTGCTTTCTCGGGATGTTGGCCGTTTCCAGTTTCACGTGCAGGTTCCTCAGCTTTCGGCTTCATTGGTTGCAGAGGAGTTGCGCTCCCGTGGGCATTTGGCTTCGGTCTTACGTTTCTTTTACCTTCTCGAGCTGTCTTCTGCTTGGCTTGAGGATGATGTGGGAGCGTTGAGTGAAGGGCCTTCATCTGGGGTGCTGTCTTCGGCAGCTAGGGCGTCGGCTGCACTGTTGAAGCTCTTTGCGCCCATCCTGAAGGAAGCGGTGTCTCTGTTTTTTGCTTCTCGCCTCGCGTGCCATCAGGCTGTGCTCGCCCTCTCTTTGGAATCCGCTTGGGCCCTGGCTCTTAGGTTTTCGTCTCCGTTTTGTCTGTTGCTGTTTGCAGAGACTGCCGTCTCTCAGTTTCTGCATGCGGCTTCGTCTAGTTGTCGTCCTATGGTGGACTTGTTGATTCTCCGAAGCGGTCGTTCTCGGCAGTTTCGGAGGGGTCGTGCCAGGGTTCTGGGTTCCGCTGGTCGAGGTGGGCCATTGATGCCAGTTTCTGAGTCGTTGTTCCCTTCGGGGCCAGCGTTGTCTGGTCGGCGCAGTGATCGCCCTGTTCGACGGTTGGGTTCTCGTAAGGGGCGTCGGCCCTTTCGCGGTTTGCCCGATGACGGGGCGATGGGGGGGAGGCTCGCTCTGTTTGCCCACACTTGGTCCCATGATTTGTGGGCCTTTTCGGTCGTGTCATCCGGCCTGCGGTGGCGTTGGGCGACTCGTCCTCCTTTGGGGGGTTCGGGGCTAACAGGGCAGGTTTCTTCTCCTGCGCTTCGTCAAGTCGTCTTGGAGTGGGTGCGCTTGGGCGTGGTTGAAACGACTACGTCCCTCAGATGGATTTCCCGTCTGTTTCCAGTGGCCGAAACGGGACTGTGTGGATCTGAGGTTCATTCTGGACTTGTCCCGTCTGAACCCCTGGATTCCTTGCCCCTCCTTTCGAACGACTACTCTGTCTCAGGTCCGGCTTCTGTTGGAGCTGGGTGCCTGGATGGTGTCCCTGGGCCTCAAGGATGCGTATTGGCATGTTCCTATTCATCCGGGGTTCAGGGACTTGTTAGGTTTCGTGGTGGGGCGTCACGCTTACCGTTTTCGATGCCTACCTTTTGGCTTGAATCTGGCACCTCGCGTTTTCATGCGTCTGACCCGGGTTGTGGTGACCCGTCTGCGTCTTCTAGGGATTCGGGTTTTGGCCTACCTCGACGACTGGCTGGTGTGCCTACCTTTCTGGGTGCCTAACCCTGGTCGATGACAGATAAGGAATCCCCCCAACCACAAGGGGATTATCCAGGGCGATTGCTCCCTGAAACCTCTCTGAAGGGCCAGGTTCTGGCGCTGGTCCCTAGTCGATCTGAACTTCATAGCTAATGTCCCGGTCTAACGTACATTAGCCTGATAAGCTCCAGGGAGCCTCCAGGGCTCACCCAGAAAATGGCGTTTCATTACATTCAACGCTGGTTTTTTGTTTAAAAATAAATAAAAATAATTCATCAACATTGTCATCTGATCCGCCAGCAAATGTGGGAGGTAGGTCTTCCCTCAAGTTGTTTCCGGGTGCACTAGGGTTCCTTGGATTCAACTTTTCGGAGGTTTTCTTCTTCTTGGCTTTCCCTTGCGGAGGTCGGGAGGCCCTTGGCACGGTTTATGGTTTATGTAAACTGCATAAACCCGGTTTACGCCTCTGTGTTGGATCTGGTTTTGTTTGAGTTTGGTTCCTCTTATGCTTATTGGGTGTGTTTCAAGATTCTGGTGTCTTCCTGGCTGGCAGTCTGCCTCGACAACTGGTTGATGTGGTCTCCCTGCCAGCCTGCTTGTCTGCTTGCCAGGGTTCTGTTTTTTTCCCAGGTTGCCGGGTTTGGGTTCCTGGTAACTTGGCGGAAGTCCCAGTTGGTTCTGTTCTGAGTTCGTGCTCAGTTGGACCTAGTGTAGGTCTCTCGAACTGCGTCCGACTCTCCTTTCTGCTGCTTTGCTCGGGTTTCTCTCCCTCCTGGGGTTTTGCTTCCCGCCCTCAGCTGTTTTTGAGGGGTCGGAGGGGTTTTGGAGTCGGTCGGCTGAGCGGACAGCACGCTGGACTTGTGATCCTGTGGTCCTGGGTTCGATCCCAGGCGCCGGCGAGAAAGAATGGGCAGAGTTTCTTTCACCCTATGCCCCTGTTACCTAGCAGTAAAATAGGTACCTGGGTGTTAGTCAGCTGTCACGGGCTGCTTCCTGGGGGTGGAGGCCTGGTCGAGGACCGGGCTGCGGGGACACTAAAAAGCCCCGAAATCATCTCAAGATAACCTCAAGATAAGATGACCCGGGTCTTTGCCCTGCTGGTTTATCCACTGGGCTGGCTTTGGCTTCGGAGTCTGTTCTGGTATCTTCGGAGCGGCCTCTCGCAATCGCTGGGCTCATTTCCCGGTGTCCTTGCATTGGTTGCTGCGTCGCCGGCTTCGTCTGCGGGTTTTTCTGCGGGAAGACGCCATGGCGTCTTCCTCTTCCCTCGCTCGTTGGGTTCATGGCTGCCTTGTCTCTCGGTTGGGGCTTTGTGACCAGTGATTACCAGTTTGGTCAGGGGTCGTTGTGGGCTGTCCTTACGTCGAGCTCACAGCACGGTGTGGGAGTTTGCAGTGGTGTGGAAGGTGCTGCGCTGTATTCAGCTTCATTCATACTGCTTCCCCTGTGGTTCATTGTCTCAACTGCTTGGGGGGGGGGTTGTCCCTTCGGTCTGTGGCTCTTTGAGGCTGGTCACTTCAGGTGGCTCTTCTGCTGAGTTTTCGGGGTTTAGCTCTCCGTGCTGATCACATTCAGGGAGTGTCCAACATTCTGGCAGATGGCTGTAGGGCTTCATTTCTCTTTCCACGGAGTGGATGGTCGACACCACCTCTTTCCTTTGGTTTTGTCAGACGTATGGCCGCCCAGGGGTGGACATCTTTGTGTCGGTGTGGTCTCTGCATCTTCCATTGTTCGTGGTGCTGTTCTCCGACTGCGAGGTCCTCGTGGTAGATGCTTTTTGGCAGGATGGTAGGGGGTTCCTGTACCTCTTTCCCTTGGTCCAGCTGTTGCTCCAGGTCCTAGCTTGCTTGGAGTCCTATTGAGAAGGGATCATCTCCTGGCTCCATGGTGGCTGGCCCCAGCCTTGGTTTCAGGCGCTGCGCTCGGTGTCCGAACCGAGCAAGTTTGGGATTCTCCGGACTCTTATTTGTCCTTTTTGCTTCCTCTGGTTGCATGCTTTTTGTGTCCTGCATTGTCTTTTACCGTGGGGACCTCTGGGTGGTAGTCTTGTCCCTCAGTCTTGTGTTCCCTGACTGAGCTTTCTAGTTTTCCTTTCTCATAAGCACCTGTGTTTTATCAGGTGTCCTTGCCCGTTCTGCTCGACCGGCTCGCAAGCCTTCGCATTATCTCCGTACTTTGTCTGTGTTGACGCTGGGGCTCGTTTTCAGCGTTCGTTTGTGGTATGCACTTCTGACCGGTGAACGAAGAACTTAAAAAAAAAAAAACGCTCGCTCCGCCTCTGTTCAGGCTTTTCTGTTCCTTAGTGCCCGTTCATTCCTCTTGCATTTTCTTCGCCTGTAAATGTGGTAGATGGGGCTCCCCCTCCCCTCCCGGTTTCGTTTCCAGGAGCCCTTGGGTTCTCAGATTTATCCTTTGGAGGTTTTCATCCTCTCGGCTTCCCATTGCGGGGGTTGGAATACTCTCGGCTCGTGCCATCTATCAGACCGGCAATGTGTTGGGTTTGAATTTTGTTTGAGATTGGTATCTCCTACACTAATTGGTTGCAATCTTCCGTTCCAGTGTTTTCCAGGCTGGCTGGTGTGGGCTTCCTGCTGGTTGGCAGCTCTGCCTGGCCTGGTTCTGGTTCTTTCCCTGCTTTGCAGGTTCAGGAATCGTGGTAGTTTGGTGAAAGTCTCGGTTGGTTCTGTCCCGGGTTTAGACTTGGCTTCACCCCTGCGTGAAGAGCAGAGGTGCCATAGGCACAATCAGAGAACACTGTATAAACATCAGAGGTCCACGGTTGTTCAACACCCTCCCAGCGAGCATAAAAATATTGCCGGAACAACCGTGGACATCTTCAAGAGGAAATTTGATTTATTCCTCCAAGGAGTGCCGGACCAACTGGGCTGTGGTGGGTATGTGGGCCTGCGGGCTGCTCCAAGCAACAGCCTAGTGGACCAAACTCTCACAAGTCAAGCCTGGCCTCGGCCCGAGCTTGGGGAGTAGAAGAACTCCCAGAACCCCATCAACCAGGTATCAACCAGGCTTGGTTTAGTTTGGGATTTTCAGATGGTGTCCGTGTCTCTTCTCCCTGCGGCATTGCTCCGGCTGTGATCCCATCTTCGGCTGTTCTTGAGGGAGTCCTGAGTCGCTCAGCGGTTGCTCGAGCAGCTGTGCGGGAGTTGACCATCGCTGGGCTGGTCTACCCGCTGGGTTGGATTTGTCTTTGGCATCTTTTCTGGATCTTTTCTGGATCCTTTGGGACCGTCCCTTCCACTGCTCTCAAGATCACTGGGTTCGTCTTCCGGGTGCTGTGGCTCGTGCTTCCTCTTCAGGTTTCAGGTTTGGTGCCTTGGCACCTGCGGAACCCCTTGCTCGGTGTGTTCGCAGGTGCCTCGTCTCCCTTGGCTGGGGTTTTGTGCCATGTACTTCCCCAGCTGTTCAGGGGTGGTTGGCTTTGTCGTTCCATCAGGCTCACGGCATAGGGCGGGTGCTTCTGGAAGTGTGACTTCACTGCTACGGTTTCGGCTCGCTTGTGGCTTTATCTTCCGCCTTCATTTGGACTGTGCCTCGGTGGTTCCTTGTGCGAACCGTGGCGGGTCTCATCGGTCCTTGGCTATTGGGGCTGGATGCTTGGAGTGGCTCTTTTGCTGTGTTCTCTGGGTTTCGCTCTCCGTGCGGTTCACCTCTGGGGTGTCCACCGTTCTGGCGGTCGGCCTGTCTCTGTTCATTCCTCTTTCCACAGATTGGATGGTCGACACCGGTCCTTCAGTTGGCTTGCCGGGTGGTCGAGACCCCGGTGGTGGCCCTCTTCGCGTTGCCAAGGTTGTGGCTTCTCTTTCTGTCGGTGGCTCCCTTCCCCGACTACGGGCCTTAGCTGTCGGTGATTTTGGCAGGACTGGTTGGAATGTGGGTGCTGGTCCCTCTTTTTCCCAGTCCCTGTCATGCTCTGGGTTCTGGCTCGGCTGAGTCCTCACTGGGTAGAGTTCTCCTTCTGGCCCCTTGGTGGCCAGCCCAGTCTTGGTCTCAGGTACTGCTTTGCTCAGTGTCCTAACCCGGGGTGTTTTTCTGTTGCTCCGTCTCTTCTGGTTGATCGGGCTGGTTCAATGCCTTGCTGGTTCAATCTCTTCTGCTTTTCGGGTCTGGTCCTTCTGATGCATGGGTGTCACCGCTTGGTTTGTGATCAGGTGGTTTCTCTTAGGGTGTCCTCCCACCTGTGGTCTTTTTCGCGGCGATGGTATGAAGTTTCTTGGCATTCTTTTCACCATTTCCTTTCTCTTCATAGGTTGTGTTTGCTTTCTGCTCATGTAGGGTTGTCATTCTTTCTTGTTTTTTTCAGGACCGGCAACTGTTGTCATTTACTGTCGCCTCTTCTCGTACGGCGCTGGGAGAGCTGCTCTGGTTTGCGCTCAGGGTGGGTGTGTCTTCTGCTCTGTTCCGTTTGCTTTCTTGTGCAATTTTTCGCCTCCAGCCTGCCAATGCGCCGCCTGTGTTGTCCTGGACATTGAACCGGGTGCTCTCTTTTCTCTCTTCCCCTCAGTTTGTGGTGGCCCCTTCGGTTTATGTTTCATTTCCGTAGGCTTTGTTTTGGTTGGCTTGACCTCTGGGGGGTCAGGCTGGTGAGCTTCCTGCTCTCCCTTGATGCAGGGGCTTCTGCTGTTTTGATCCTGTTGAATGTTTTGCTTGTTTACAGCCGTCTCCTTCTTTTCTGGCACACATTGATTCGGTGGGCTTCCAGAGGGGTCCATGGGTTTTTGCTGCATGATTGGGTAGGTCAACCAACTTACTTTTTGTTTTGTGTCCGGTTTGCAGCTTTATGTCATTACCTGCTCGCCTCTGGCACTGTGTCCTGGGCCGCACTTTGGGTTGGTTCAATGTCCCTCATTCCCAATTCTGGGCCTTGGGTCTCTCTGGTCATCCACAGTGTTCTTATCTCTTGCCAGCCTGCAGTCTATCCTTGTGCCCGTGTGGCTCTTGCTGCTGGGTTTGGGCATGTGTTGGAGGTCGAACAGGGTCTTGGCCACCCGTTCTTTGGTGCATGTTCCGGATCCAAGTCGTTCTTGTGTGGCTTTGGGCCGTTGGTTGCAGCCAGTTGTCTCATCTTAGAGTTGAGGCACGCGATGCTGCCGCCTCCCGGGTAAGTCCCTTTCTTACTTATCTTTGGGTATGTAGCTCCAGGGAGCCAATGGGGCTCCCCACAGAAAGGCAGCGTTGAATTGTAATGAAACGGCATTTTCTAGGTGAGCCCCAGAGGCTCCCTGGCACCCTCTCTCTCCCTTCCTCTGGTCGGCAGTTTCGTTTTTGATGTTCAGTCTCCGAACTGAAGAGTGAGCAGCTGGTGCAGGGGACCGGGGCTCCCCCCTACCCCTCCCGGGGGTGGGGGGAGGTGGGCGGACAAGCGGCGTGGCAGTGGTGGATGATGTTTACTTGTTTCCTCATTTTCTTTTGGGGGAGTTCTGTTTCTCTGTTTGGTCTTGGGTTTGCAATTTCCTACCAAGTGCGGTTTGTTTTGGAATGCCTATCTCTGGGTGCCTAACCCCGATCGATGGCAGATATGGAATACTCCCAAATACAGATAGGTTTCCTTAGGCCATTCCTCCCTGTGCCTCTCTCTGGGGGCCCAGGTGACTTGTGATCCCAGGTAGACAGAACTCCATTGACTGAAGCCCCAGATTAATATAGCATACATCAATCCGATAGCTCCAGGGAGCCTCCGGGGCTCACCCAGAAAATGGCGTTTCATTGCATTCAGTGCTTTTTTTTTTTTTGCAGATTATCTGAAGCAGAGTATAAACAGCTTGTAGGAAATTTGGAAGAAGTCACTTTAACACATTCACATCTGGTATCATCCTTGGAAGAACAAAGTGAGAGGCCATCTCGTGACCAGCGGATAGGTGGAGCATTCCTCACCATGGCTCCACAGCTTCAGAATGCACATAAGATATACTGCACTAACCATCCTCGAGCAGTGTGCATGTTAGAAAAATATAAGTAAGTAATGTGTTATTTCGTGTGCATCTAAACATATAATGATTAGTACTGCAGTATTTTTTACTGGAATCAGAAAGTTGAGGAAGAAAGATATAAACTTCAACTTTTGAATGTGTCTAGGGCAGTCCAGTACTTATTGGGTATGAATAAAGTCTATTTTCATTGGTGGATCATAATAACCATTTACTGTCTAATCATAGTGAATCTATTAACACTATGAAATTAGGTTAAATGTATTGCATTTTGCTATTGCCTTGTTATATTTAGAATTGCCATGGATTTTTCATGTACAGCCACTTAAAAAATATGCTTAAACAAAGGGCTCTAAGATATCCAACTTTCAACAAAAAGGAGGGAAGCTTGTGGGAGAGATATGATCAGTGTATATGTATGGAGAATGACTAATAATGATCCTGTTCAGTATGTGAGACATTTAAGTGTACTGCTGTTCATTTTGTAGAGATGAACTCAATAGCTTTATGGAGTGCCAGGGTGCCACACGGCCAGGCATCATGGTGCTGACCACGGCCCTCAGTAAACCTTTTCGGCGGCTGGACAAGTACACAGGGATGCTGCAGGAGTATGAGCGACACCTGGAAGAGGGCCACCCAGACCGAGGTGACACACAGCGCTCATCACATGTTTATAAAGAATTGGCTGTGAGTAGTAGATAATAAATTTTCCATTGATCGTGGCCATAGTTCTAGTATTAAGTGTGGTTTCTAATGTACATTTTTTCTGTGGAGAGCCCCTTCGGCTCCTCGGAGCTATACCAGGCTGATGTGTATATATTAGACTGTGGCAATAGTAAAT